>JADANN010000140.1:0-492859 GCA_018806985.1 Angiostrongylus vasorum | reverse complement strand
CGTTCTTGAGGGTGGTGGTGAATAATTTTTGGCGAGAGAGTATCGCCTTGCCTAACTCCTCTTTTTGACGTCAATGTTAATATCGTTGTAGAATGGTGATATCTTGGTTGTGAAACTTTTTGTACAGCTCACGAAGAATCTTTATGTACTGGGTAGGGACTCCTTGACTATCAAGGGCTTCCATGACTGCTTCTATTTCAATTGAATCAAAGGCTCTTATGTACATCGATGAAAGTGAGACGGAGCGGTCTTTTGTACTCTTGCGGGCTTTGCGAGTGCTTTTCCCAACCTCTGCAGCTTCGACCATTGCTGCTGCTCTTCTCTCTTTAAAGATCTTCTTCTATCGCCTTTCTGCATTGTTTGGGAGCTCGGACGTTAGTTCGTGGTCTGTTCTTGAGTTACTGGTGAAAATATACCGTGGACTAGCATTAATTTCTAACCCACACCGTACCTCGTGCAACAACTATGTCCAACGAAATGGGTAACTCGTCAACTTTTCCGCTTTGGAGTTGAAACTTGGAGTATCAGTTTTACTGCGACGTTAAGGGTGACTCAGGATCTACTTGTTTTCTTTGCAACTTGACCCTGCATAGAGTCATAGTAACCAGAGAAAAGAAAAGCGAAAAGGATAGGGATCGAAACACTGAAACGATCACATGAGAAAGTCGTGCGACTAAACGATACTGTGGATTGGATTTGAAAGAGGCAGTAACATGAACCTCGTCTATACTTTCCCAATTCGTATCTCAGTGTTGATATCAGTTGACGGAACCTGCGTAAATAAATAAATTGATGGCGCAAAAAACCTTTGATGTGGTATGAATGCTGCTTATCAATTGTTTACGCTTCATTCTGGCAGTGTGGTAGTTGCTGATATTGAAGTGCAGTGCTTCGCTCTTCAATCGGAAAACCAAGCGAAAACGACATATAATGGATTACCCGCAACTAAGAGAAAAGTCTTTGGGGAAAACGGTGAAAATAGGTCTCTGAGTGTGCTCTTTGTGTCCCTCGAGGGGAGAGTTCACTAGGAAAACTCCAGCGCAGTATATTAACGAGTGGAAACTTCATTAGGGTTCCCAAGTAAAACAAGCGACATGAATGATGAATTTTCACTATCCTATAACGCCCAATCATCTAAACGATTATTATAACACTGATTCATCGGCTACGTCTTCCCCACGACGCAATACACAGAATTGTAGTCATTCTTTAAATATAGGTCCTACTTTATTGCTTAACATAATGGTTTAACCATTCAAACTTAGGACTAGCTACTGGAAAGGAAATACTTCTTGAAGAGTATAACCGAAAATTATAACTACCCATAGCTTCCTTTGGTATACAAATAATTATGTGACGTGTTTTGAATAACAAAATTACGTGGACCTTCATACGGTTTACCGCCTCATCGTGGTTGGAGGTGTTCCTTGTATTGGCCTGCGATGTACAGCGGGAGGATCTATACCCACAGCATGGACTCCCTAGCTGACAAGGAGTCCAGTGTTGCCATCAGGAAGCCCAGCCAAATGTAAACCAATACCAGGATCTATCACCGTTCTGGTACATGCTAACTAGTCGCATGGTGCGAAATCCCTCCTCTGATAACAAGAGCGATGACTGCATGTGGTGTACCTGGAGCATTTGACAAGGCTGACCTCAGGGACTCGATGGAATCACAATGGCTGAGCCGGCAAAACTCCAAAAAAATGGAGATTATGTTGTGAGACGCAAAACCAGTGATGGCGAGCCGTCCAAGTATCCAAGCAAGGAAATTACTATCTTAGCCCTCTTTGTGTCCTTTTGCGATGATCACATGCAGTTACACATTTTTCGGATTACTTACGAGAAGTCGGATTGTGACACGGATTGAGGATCTAACGGGTCATAAAAAGAGAATGTAGCCATTGTGAAAAAGCGATTCTCAGAAATTTGGAAATATAAATGTTCTTGAAGATGTCGTAAGGTCTCGAGATCTCGATAAATCCGCGTTGCAGACCTTGTTTCCGAAATTGGTTACAAATTGGAATAAATATTCACTACGTGAAAGAATATAATGCTTGTGGTTGTACTGTTTGTATAACTAGTAGTGGAACAAATACGATTGAAGCAGTGGAAGAGAACAAGGTGTTCAAGTGATGCCCTTAACAATACCTACTTGAATCCGACAGACCACCAAAAAAGAGTACTTACGATAGTAATAATGCAATTCGAGTGGGGAAAATGATATGAACGAGGTTGATACCAGTTAGTGATAAGAGTATTGAGACATAGAGTACGGATATTCACAACTGTTCACCGCCTCATCGTAAATGGGAGGTGTTCCTGGGTGTCGGGCTGCGATGTCCCTCTGATCCACAAGGGCGGCCACTGTCTGTGGTGTTGACGACCTGGGGCAGACTATGACCAGGTTGACCTGGCAACTCCACGGAACCACAATGGCTAAGTCAGCAAGGCTCCGAAAAGTGAAGAATGTGCTGGGGTCCGCACAACTAGTGATAACGGGCTGTTCAAGTATCCAAATACCCAAGAGTACGGATCTTCAAAGATCAACCCTCAACATTTGTTTATACTGTTGTCCTTACACGAGATTGATGTAAGATGTTTATTATGCTAAAGTTTCGACATTTTCGTCTTCATCAGAGCCGACGATCCTTGTCGATGGTCCACAGTTTTCCTCTTCTAAAGGTGGCGTCTTCCCCTTGCATCGAACCCGATCTTCTTCAGTTGAGCATCTCGAATGGGCCGTACACACCCGCGATGCTCTTTTATAAACATGGGGCGGTCGTTGTTGATATTGTTATCATTTATGATAACATGTATTTAAACTGATAACCACCAATTGATAATCATATCAACAAGAACCGCCCTGTGTAAAAGAGCGTCGCGGGTGTGTTGATACGATTATCGGTTGATGATAACTTGTTTTTCATCGTTTGGAGGTGATAATCACAGATAGTGGCTGGCTCTTGTGAATCGTCTTCCCTCCAGGAAACTAATGTGGTGATTTGAAGCACTAGTCACCGCATGCATTGTCTTATCCATCAAAACTGAAGGCTGAGTATAGGTAGAGGAGTATGAGAAGATTTATTCCGTAAACTACAAATAAACATGGGATCGATTCTTACATCCAACAGACAATGGAAAATAAATTGTAGGAATACAACAGTAACCAATATAGCAATGTCACTCACGGATGGAATTCTGAACGTTTTTTTGTTTTTCTACTGCTTATTCATGTTCGTTTCTTCTTCGTGTTGACTAGGTGCGAGTTTATTTTGGATTATTGTTAACAGGCTATGTGGTAGGTTGTGATAACGTGAGCGTCATTCGTTCAGAAACCAAGTATACTCTCGATTCAGCTGACATCGACTCAGCCAACGCTACCCTACAGGCGCCGCAACGGTGGCCGTCAGCAAAAAGTACTTTAACACTACGATACTTCAACATGTTCAAGCGCTTAATCTCCCCATAAGCCCAATACCTTATCCTATTTTGTTGAACAAACGTTTTCCAAAAACACTGACAAACAGGTGTTGGACTAGTGGACCATGGATTGTGGACAATTTTCGCGCTACATCTGTAGAGGACCCTGACCTACCATACCGTTATAAATTTTACCATCTATAACGTTGATGCCAACTCCACATTTTTCAGTCTTTTTCTTTAGTATCCCCCTAAACTTTATTATGTCAACTATTTCAGAATAACATGCGAGATATAACAGCCTGGTACGGTGTTACTCTAGCACAACAGAGTAACGGTAATAGTGATAAAAGTCGCGGTTGTATTAGTCTACAAGAAGATGTGTTGGTCATGGACTCGACTGAGATAGGTGGAGTAAAACATTAGGTGAATACTTGATACAGGGGTCATGTACTTAATCTGTAGGAAAACAACATTCGTAGGAACTATTGGAAGGAAGGATTTACATGCTTACTAGTTCCGTTGACTGCGACGTGTCACATCTTTCGCCGCATTCCACTTTCTTCTTAGTCATTCTGGAGCGGTACTTGATCGAAGACAACTCTCAACATTAGAAACTTCAATCGACGACCCGCAAGACTATCATGAAAGATGGAAAAACGGTGAGAAGAAATAAGAAAGAAGTCGGAAACGAAAACCTAGCACATTCTTCGCTCAAGCGAGGACATGAATCCTCTTCGTGAAGTCTTTAAAAGCGTCATCATATCACTAATCAATGAGAGTTCGTCTTATCATTTTTATCTTCATCAATATTGCTACTTTGTTCCTCACACTAACAACAATGATATGACTTCGATCAGAATCATAAGGCCACTATCATATGTGCTTTTCTGTGACATAAAAACGAACACCTATCTACAATTTATGTAGTGTATCAATGAAGGTTAAAAGGATAATGCTGTTTGCGTTGATCAATCCCTAAGTTATGCGCCGTGCATTCGACTTCATTAACCATCGTTGGAAGTGATTGAATGCATTTGTTCCCTTTACAATGATTCGCTGTGGCCTACTTATGTATCGAGCCAGTGCTGCTATTCTCCCAGATATTTCTGATACCAATTTGCCTAGCATTGAGCGGCGGAGGCCCAGGTGGGCCATGGGCGTGGGGGTCGATTCCATGTGCATCGCAGGACGTCTCTGACCACTGCACCACACGCGCCCATTGCATCTACAATGTATCAGTGAGATAGCAAATGCACTGGTTCGAGCTACTGTCGTGCCCGGAAAAAGCCGCTTTGCGACCGCGCGCGAGCTGTCCTTGGCGAGATGCAAATTTCCGCAATCGGTTTCCGAGTTTAATTGAATCGGTCGATTCACTCGTGGGACTGCTTCGCCTTTAATATTTGCAAGGTTAGTTGCTTCCACTCTGAGTTTATTGATTTTGGGAATAAACACAATAATCAAATAGCTTTAGTGGTTTGATGACAGTACAGCTTTGAACTTGTGCAGTACTGGGTTATTGGCCCAAGTTTGACAAACCGAAGTAAGCTCACCTTCGGTTGCCAAGGCACAAGTAGTTTTTTCGCTGTTCTATTGCATTAGAAAAGCATTCGGGTTTAATCGTACCCTGAGGGATCCTCCATGCATTCTACTTCATTGAGCATCGTTGTAGGTGACTGAATGCATATCAGGCCTTTACGATGACTTGCGTTGGCTTACCGAAGTATCATGCCAGTGCTGATACCCTCCCAGAGAAGTCTGACACCAGTTTACCGACTCCGGCGGGATGGGGCTTGGTAGGCGTGGGTCGCGGGGATCGGCCTCTTATGTATTGCAGGGCGCCTCCGACTGCTAGGGTACACGCGCTCCAATTCTAGAGCATTGACCTGAAACAATCCTACTTTCTGAATATAGCAATTATTGTCAATGCTATAAATCATAGACGACTCTAAAAATGTCTATGTAACAAAGCTCTATAGAGGAAATGAAAGAATGTTTTGAGGAGAGCTGTGACACGGCACTCACTTATCAAACAGAGAAGAGAGGAGGAAGCACAACGATCCTCGAACTTTTCCTAGTAACAAGGCCAAGTTGGTCGTTCATCAACCTCCATACCGAACACACAACTGCAATTGAGAAGCTCGTCAACGATTTCTGATGCAACATTTTCTATAGGCACGTCTGCCTTCAGTGTCCCTTGTATTGCAGTGGCTAGGGGGCGCCCTGCATCACACATGGGATCGATTCCCGCTTCCATGTTCACCAAAACTTCCGTCCCTCCCGGTTCACCAAATTGGTGCCAGACTTATCTCAGAGGATAGAAGCATTAGTTTGTTGCATCGGTAGCCCACCGCGAGTCATTGTAAAGGACAGATATTCATTCAATCACCTCTAAGTGTGCTTGATATGGTCGAGTGCATAGTGCATACCTCAATAATCGATGTGTGCTGAGAGCTTTATTTTCTATCCTTTTACGTCTGTCTTCATACTACCTTAGATAAGACGGCTATTTTATATCAATAGTCTTCTTATGTAAAGTCTATCTTGATATTTTATTGAAAATCTAGTGTATCAAAATCTAGAAAGTACTCCCAATTTTCACCCACATTGACTCTGATGTTAAAGCGCTACCGATTTGAACAATTGAGATGAAATCCATTAGAATCTGCAAATTTTTGTCTGGAAGGTACATTTGCTAGATTTCCTACGTTCTGAAGAAGACGTGCTCGTTTAGGAGCCTATACATCTTTTTTGTCAATTTTAAATCAGTCCTCATCTTTTGATAAGCCCTATTTTTCACTCCCTTCAATAAAAAAATTCCAATAGCTTCTAAAAGCGGTGCGTCTAATGCCGCAAAAAATAGTTCTTGCAAAAAAAACTGCTTGTGCGCCACGGAGAGCAGGGTTGTCCCATACAACCGGACTTTGCGGCATGGTGATATATGTTTATTTAATGCTGAAAGATGCAATGTGGAAGTGGTGCTAAATGCGAAAGGAATTTAGGTCATTATTTACAAGATGGCCAAGGACTTCAATGATTATAAACGGAATTTAGCACAATTATCTCGACTTGTTCTGGTTTAGAATTCCTTAATGAAAATCAAAGTTGTTGCGTAATTTTTTGCTTTTAAGGGCTATTCGTCCCAGCAAAATAGGAAGAGCTGGAACGGCGCCCGTAGTGCTACGTGCAAACTGAGGCAGAGTGCACATCAGTAGTGCTAAGCACTGTCTCTGATAAGGTGCGCATCAGTAGTGCCACGCACAAAGAGACAAAGTGCACGTCATCCCATTGGTCAAGGTGCGTGTTTTGCTACACTACGTACAGCTATTCTCCTCTGTGCCACAAATTATTTTCTGAATTTTGTATTCATTAGCGTGCATCATTTCAAAGTATCGTTGCATTTTCTGCTTGGGTGGAATGGAGTGGGGGTGGGCCATCTCGTGCTGCATTCCTTCGTAAGGTCGTTTCCTTAGGCCTTGGTTTTGTTAACATATCTGTCTTAATTACTACGGAATAGTTGCAAGGAGGGCAGTAAGATTTATAATCATCGAACTAGAATAAAAACCGATTATTGATACTGCTAGTTACTTTACTACAACTCATTTTTGGGCAAAGTGATGTGATCTGCTATTTCTCCGCGTAAATAGTTCTCCGTGGGGGGCAGATACACAGTGATAGTGATGTCCGTCATCACGAGCATTGTTCTAGTTGGATTCCGCTCCCACAGCAACCAATCCTGTCATCCCTCTGGGATCGGGAAATTGCTACCGAACTTGTCTGGGAAAAAATCACTCTGTGCAACCCAACTGGGAACGCTCCAGCCCGGCCATCCCAGGACTCCAGGGAGAATTGCTTCCTGCATTATACGACATTCAAGATGAAAAGAAAATCCTCAAGCAGCAACCGAAGACACTTTTAAAGTTGGAAGATCTTCGTGGACAATGGATGCGAGAAAACGAATTGAATGTGAGAAGTGCTGGGATCTGCATAGTAGACGTGAAGACGGGTCATCTAAAATAAAAAAGTAGTTCTCCTTCTGAAGGTTTACCGCATCACCGTTGCTGGGACGATATTCCTGGGTGTCAGGCTGAGACGTACAGCGGGGGGGATTCATCCCTTAAGCAGACCCTTCCAAACGGAGAAAAAAGTCCAGAGTTTCCATCAGTAAACCCAGATAAGAGTTAACTAATATCAGCATCCACCAACTTCCTAGTATTTTTCCCTGTTTTCTTAAACTTATTTAATGTTGGAGCAACATGAGCTATACTGGGATTATGCATACTCTTCATGTGCGCCCTTTCTGCAAGCATGACGCGGCAAAATGCCGTGGAAGGCTTTTTGTAATTCAAATATGTCACAAGAAGAGTGGGAAATATTGGCAAATGTGTCAGTCACATGTGTTTTCTGCTTTTGATTTCGAAAAGAAATGCCACATATGTATTTCCTTGTGTTTTTCAATTTGTGCGCGTTGTCATTGTATTTTGTTGACTCTTATCGCAGATTTTTATTCTACAAATTTGTATTCGCTCTAGAGATGACGAACATCGTCGAAATGTCGGCCAAATAGAAGTGGCAGAGCAGACATGCGTTTCCATAGTGGACTGGAAGTTCTAGAGCAGACCTGCGATTTCGGCCGTCGACTGTAATGTCACTTCAGGAATTAGAAGTACATTAAGTGCAGAGTAAGAAATGAGAAGTACGAACAGATTCCAAGTAGAAGTTGTGTAACAACCTCGTGTATGCTTAACTGAACCTGAACAATTTTGTGTGTGTTTATGTTTAATAGCTCAACAACATGTTTTAAATGGCAGAAAATGCTTCATTCTACTTCATTCGTGGCTTCCATGAATTGTTTCCTGTTTTCATGCTTTTTTTTTGGGACTTGTTGTTGTATGTGTGGAGTAGGTTTTTGTTACATAGTTGTAAAATTGCCACTCAATAAAGACTTGGTATTCCCGACAAATTTAATGACTATGGACACGGTTTAGATGTGGTCCGTGCACATAACCACTTTCCAAATCCCAGCTTGCTCTACTAGTTGCGCCTCATCCAATGTTCTTTGTGTGCGCGAGAGGACAATCTTTCGGAAAAGCTTGTAGAGTTCACTCAACAAGCATATCGGAAGAGAGTGACAAAGATCTCTTTGGTCGCTTCTCTTGGGCAGGGTGATCGTGCACGACGTCCTCCACTGCTCTGAGGTTTCTTCTTTTCAAAGGTAGGCTGTCATATGTTTGAGAGAAGTACATGTAGGATGTCGATATTCATGCGAGCCTATACAACTGATGATTGGTCCCATTTTAAATGAAGATGGATCGGTGGACGCGAGGTCGTCAGTAGAAGTGAGATTATGTGCCTTAATAAGCAAGTATAGGACAGGACATGTTGGATGGTCGTTCTTAAGCCGAGCAATAACCGAAGGCTCTAAACCCGCTGCCTTTGCCGTAATGACCCACTCCATATTTAACTTTCGGTATTGATTTCTATCTTCCTTTTCAGAGGTCACTCGATGGAGAGAAACATCGTTAAGATGCTCCTCTGTTATTCCTATATCCAAATGAATAGGAGTAACTACAAATTCCCCCACTTTTATTACTAATGGGAACTCGCATAGATTTTGAATTCAAAAGATCTCTAACCTGGCGAATACCACATTTTTGTTGGTATGTGAGGTCGGAGCTTAATTTTCTTCGTTGATGGTGATTAAGTATGTGGAGAATTTCGTCCGAAAATAAACGAAATGCAAGCGCAATATCACTATTCGGTTGCTGTCGCTTAACAAAGCTCGGGGAAAAGGTAATGGTGGTAGTTCCGCTTTTGGCACTACTTTGACTAACCTTTTCTAGCCTAGCTCTCTAACGTAGCTGATCTTGAGGTTCATGTAGACTACACGTGATCCTGCTCAGGATTGGTTTAGAAATAGGTTGACTAGGCGCAAAACTCGGATCCAGTTCGAACATTGAACGCGCATTTTCCGGAAACGTCCTGGCACAGTAGCTCTGGATGATTTTTGTGCGCAGTCTATTTAAAGGTTGCTACTTAAGACTTGACCAACGGTGGCTCTTTCATTTTGTCTTTTTGGCGGTGTGATAAATCTTCAAAGTTCTTTCTTAACTTGCTCTGAATATCACACCGAATCTTTTTGCAAATCTTTTTGTATAAAACACGTCCAGGCTCTGAGAAAGGCGAAATCGCCGAAACGTAAGCCATCGACCAACGATACCAACAGCAACCACAACGACAACGACAACGAAGACCTACGAACCTCTCATTTCCTAAATTAGGACGGTTTATAAGATCATTTAAATAAAAAAAATCATAGGCACACAATTCCCAACGACATTTTTTTCAAACTGGTGCTTTTTCTACTGCTTCTAACAGTTTTTTTTTCATGTACCGATTTAGATAACGGCGCGTGTGTCGCAGTGGTCGTGGGCGTACTGCAACACACACGTACCTACGCCCACTGTCCACGGGATCGATCCCCACACCCACTGCTCAGCAAGCTTTCCACCCCACCGAGATCGGGAAATGGTACCAGACTTGTCTGGGAGGATAGCAGCACTGGCTCGATACATCGGTAGCAGCGTGAGTGAGGCCCAGATATGGATTCAATCACCTCCAAACGATGCTTAATGAAGTCGAATGCATGGCGCATCCTTCAGGGACTGACTAATTCCGAGAGCCTCATCCTTTTTTTTATTTTTTTTATATATTTATACATTGCATATTGCTATGTGGGTTTATCTTTACAATCGTGTGAATGAGTGCAGAAGTCAATTCAATGCCTTTTAGTGCTCACAGTTATTTATTTTGTTTTTCCTTCCCTACAAGTGTATACTCTGATGTGATCAGTTAAACAATTCATGGCGCAATCAATACGTTCCGCAATAATCTTTTGTGTTTAAGAAAATGCCTTCAGGAATCAGGGTGTCATCTCATTAGTCATTAGTCATTTGAGATTTTCGTGTGCTTTTTTTCCTCAGTGTCATCGGTGTCCAGTGGGTAGCGCTCGGTTGATTACTCCGGAGAGCACCGCAGCAATCGTATTAGACTCTTCATTTTTACCCCTTATAAAGAGTTCGCCAGGTTTAGCCGTGGAACATTTTGCCTACTTTGAAATAACAATTGCCTATCTTATTGTACAGTTCCCTTTTTTCACAACTACTGTGCCAATCCTAGCACTTCCTGAATTTGATTTGTATCCTCGCGTTAATTATGAACGAAAGTCTTTGGAACGTTTCGCGTGTAGGTTGGGCTACTGGTCGAGGATTGCCATTTTGTTTATGGATTTCATTGAATGCTGATCGATTGGCTTGTCGCTGGAGTATTTGGAGACAGCCGGGTTAGAGTGTTCCCAAACTTTGAGATTCCAAAGTGGAAATTCGAATTCTCCAGCTTTTCCAATGTTGTCGAAGATGATCAACTGATGTACATTCCATTCTGATATCCAGAAAATCTAACAACGAGGATATTGCCATTAGTAAGGCGGTAGACCCAGGTTTCCCTTATCAGTGCAGAAATTGTTATACTGAACATTGATGGTGGATCAAATACTTTTTGTTGCGCGCACTGCTTCTTGTTGGCAACGTCCTCATCGAGTCCACATTTTACTTAGACGTTCACTTTTATTTGCTACTATAAGGTAGGTCGCAGAAATGAGACGATGTGTTATTGGAGCTGGTATGTTGACTTCCATAGCCGTGTATACAAATCAATGTGTTCCATCTATTAATTTAAAGTGAATTCGTTTGAGAAAACCCAGTAGTCGTCGTGCATCAATCATCACATTACGGTTTACTACTTCACATTGTGATCCACAGAAGTGGTTAAGGTAGTACGCAGGTTCGGCCGCTACTCAACGATTCTAATGTTGATTTTAGGTGTGAACAGAACATGAGGTTGATACACACTCGATTGCATACTGTTGACCTGGGCTCAAACTAGGCACAGTTCTACTCATAAATCCAGGGCCATTGGGATCTGCATATTTTTTTCCAACAAAATCAATCTTTCTCAATACCAGTTTTTCTTTAACCTCAGCAGTGATCGATAATTTACTGTTTTATTGATGGGTAAACACGTAGTTGTAATTGCAGCATTTACTACCACATAAGTGTTGACTTTTCGGCACTTTCTCCAAGTCAGGAAAACCACATCGAACGCAACATCACATCCTTCGGAAAAAGCATTCATTTAGTTTACACTACCATTTATGGAAGGTCTATTATATATGTCTAAACTAGAATGTAAATGCTTTAATAAAGAGGGAAAATAAGAATCTTCTTGGATACGTGGATGCTTACCTTCAGGAATCTTGCAAATACAACCAGCATATCATCCACTGGTCTCGTTACGTCGCAACTTTGGCCCATGGCAAGACCTACGTCTACGAGAACAGTCGGCTCTGTAATCCATAAGTCACTGCCAGAAAATAGCTTCACCTTCCCTTCTCCAATTTTTTCGTTTACTTTCTCTCGCATCAGCTCAAGAAAGGTAGTTCGCATAATACTTGGATATAAGGATAGGACGGCCCGTCCTCACCATTTGTGCGGGCCCCAGCATGATATCCATCTCTTTGGAAATTTGCTGGTTTAGCCCTTTTGGTTCCCTGGAATCCCGAGCTTACCCTGGCCAAAGTCTGCCCCAGGTCGTCGCCACCATAGGCAGTCGCAGCCCATGTGGATCAGTGCGAGATTTGCCACCATGCGATTAGTTTGATAGCAGGACGGTGGGCGACCGTGGTATTGGTTTACTTTTAGCTATGAGCCGAACTCCTTCTCAGTTTGGGATACCTTACCTAATGATGAATCTCTCCGCTTTACATCGCAGTCCGACACCCAGGAACCAGCCAACTAAGACGAGGCAGTTAGCCGTTGGGAGGAGTTCGCAAGAATATATACACATATTCTTAAATAAGCAAACTCGTCGAGGTTTGGATTCGCACCTTCATAAGTCGCCTCCTCTGTTTCTTTCTTGTATCAACGTCTGTCACTGTGAACTTTACTAATGCTTTCATTGATGAGCTAACGCAAGCACGATAAAGTCAACTTTCGTCCGGCCAAGAATTTGTCGTCTTCATCTTCTTCAGAACCGATGATCAGAGTCTTTTTCGGTATCCCCGCCCGAAAGAGGAAATGTCACCTGGAGATGCTCTTTACATACGGCGCGGTTGTTGTTGCTAACGATTATCCGGTGACAATAACTTGTTTTTTCCCCGATGATTCATTTTCCAGAAATCGTGGCATTATCAGGTAGCACAAAGTAATACTTCAAAAAACCGATTTTCGGTTGATCTCGGGATGACTGATCAACACGTATTGTTTTGCTGATAAGCTAACAGGAGGTTGATAATATCGAGATTGCGGACGACTGTAGACCGTCCACTCGGAATATGGCCTCCGAGGAAGATGAAGACGTCCGAAAGTTAGCGGAATAAAGTTTATTTCGTCAATCTCGTGCTAGCTCATCTATGAAAGAATACGTATTGATCAGTCACGCTAAGCTTAGAGGGAAGTCGATTTCTGAAGTACTGTTAAATTTCTCTAGTTAAAATATTGCAGTTGTTTTCTTCATATTAAGTGCTGACATATCAATGGTAATTTTAAGCGGTTCCATTAAACCTCCCAACGATTTACCACCTCGTGGTCGCTGGTAGATGTTCGTGGACGTCGAATTGCGATGTACAGTAGAGAGATTCGTCTCCTCGGCAGGATCTCCCAAGCTGAGAAGGAGTCAGGCATTTCCGTCAGGAAGCCCAGATAAGAGTAAACCAATGCCAGGATCTACCACCGTCCTGGGATCAGAACTATTCGCATCGTGGCAAATCTACCTCCAATCCACAAGAGCGGCGACTGCCTGTGGTGGTGAAGGCCTGGAGCAGACTTTGGCCAGGCTGGCTTCGGAGTTCCAGGGAACTGCAATAGTTAGACGAGAAAACTCCGAAAAAATGGAAATTACTGATGGGCTGCACACCTACGGCTCATGCTTTTTGATGATTTTTTTTATGGTGATGCCAAGGATGATCTGAGGTTTTGGTAATTGGATGTTCACCCTACCAACTCCACATTGTATCCACTCACCAACTCTCTTTCACCCTCCGCAAAATCAAAAGGCGCTCGATTCAACTCCGTACACTTCTTATGCTATATTAACCGAAATGTGAATAACATTTTTTAGATTAAAAATCTAACACTTTAACTTAAATTAACATCGCACTACTCATTTAAATACAAATACACCAAACGAGAAAAATTTATAACTTTGAATAAAAAACACAAAACACTCCATTATAATAGCTAAAACCGTCAATCAAACATAACACTCTCCCAAACTATTTTCAACTCTCCTGTACAAAAATCCCACAATCAAATGTCCCACTATCACATTAACCGTTGACCGAATTGTCAAAGCCATAGGACGAGACAATTCACTAACCACCTCCACTATCAACATTCTAAAAGTCTTTAAAAACTTATCTCCCAACTTACTTATATAAGCAGAAATCTTCTTTCCAGATATCATAACCAACACCGTAGTCAACCAAGCTATAGAGAATTCCTCTATCAATCCTCGAAATTCTCTATCTACCTAATCAATCCATCCCTATGGGTCGATGGAGATCGCGTTACTACGCCGAAGCGTGCGTACCCTGCGTCTATGTCCAGTTATGGCCAATGGGCAAGCCGCTCGCTAGGGACGCAGCCACGCCTACCGCCACTGGCATTTGGCCAAGCGACGCCTTGGCGAGCGCCGTCGCCAGCTCCATCATTGCCCCTCTCCCGATTGATCTTTCCTTACAGTTTCATTTGCTTAGGTCGTAGTGATAGGAATTGTAATCACTCTCGTTCTTGCCCTTATTCCTCCGTTAGCTCTTGCATTGTTATTATTTTGCCCTTATTCCTCCGTTAGCTCTTGCATTGTTATTACGTTAATGTTATCGTTGATTTTCGCATACGTGTTGACATGATTTCGATGCTCTCATCGTTCACAGGTATTCCACAAACGGCTCGCCACTATTATTCTCTTTCTCGAACGCTCTTCATACTCTTGTGCTGTGAGCCGTTACATTGGTGCATGCAATATTGTTAAGGTATTTTATTAGAAAGAAGAAGAAATCCACTGAACCACCTTATTTGTAGATTGTTGTGAATAAGAAATCCACTGAACCACCTTATTTGTAGTTTGTTGTGCATAACCTCATTGTATTGTTGTGTAAATAGTATATATGTATGAATAAAGGTTTAATTACCCAAGCTTTGAGGTACTCCACAAACGGCTCTCCAGTATTATTCGCTTTCTCGAACGCTCTTCATACTCTTGTGCTGTGAGCCGTTACACAAGCCACCAACGCATAAACCAAAGTAAACTCCAACATACCGCACACAAAAAAGAATAGGAAAAAATAGCCCCCCAAAACAAAATATCAACAAAACCATAAAGGTA
This sequence comes from Angiostrongylus vasorum, assembly GCA_018806985.1. Lineage (NCBI taxonomy): Eukaryota > Metazoa > Nematoda > Chromadorea > Rhabditida > Metastrongylidae > Angiostrongylus > Angiostrongylus vasorum. The sequence continues at coordinate 477,994 of JADANN010000140.1, read as the reverse complement.
AAAAAAAGAAACCATATAACTCATAGAACACCCCAAAGTATATCTAAAAAACACCTGCTAAAACATCTAAAAACCTTTTAAAAAACCTCCCTAAAATCCTTTCTTCAAAAAAAAACAAATACTGCAACAAAAAAAACCAACAAAAACACATCTAACAAAAAACCTGATTAGTCACTACATCCACCCCACCAAATAAAAAAAAACAAATAAACCAAAGAAACAGGCAAAAAGTTTGAACCAAAACTTTTTTATCATCAAATCATAACGATAACGCGGATAAGAACTGCGAATAAAAATCATTAAAGAAAAAACCACATAAACCACAATAATACAAACACTTCAGATTTTATACACTCAACCCACCATTCCTTATAATATAATTTTCTAATAATACCAGACAACACAGATATAAGAAAAAGCGACTTTTCAACACTAAATTCAATAATTTTTTATTTTGAAACAATGAAACCAACCGATCTTCTACTCTTTCTTTCTATTCTTTATTATCATAAAATACTCCTCAAATGACATGTAATACCAAAATTTACATAACCCCCCAATTATAGCTCAAAAATCCTTTACCCCACAAATAAAAAATTTTTAAAATTTAAGCTAACAAGCTAATCCAAATTAATACTACATCAATCCTTAAAATTCTCCAACAAAGTTACCTCCACAGCAACAGGCATAAATCTATGATTAGCCCCACAAATTCCAGAACACTGTCCATAAAAAACGCTTAAATTAAGAAGTCTATAATTTAAAATTCTTAAAATCCCTCTCATTGCATCTAACTTAACCGCTATACTTGGTAAAGCCCAAGAATGAATAACATCACCAGGCGTAATACAAAAACGTACACTCACCCCCTCAGGCAAAACACAACGATTATCCACCTCCGACAAACGAGGTTCACCAACCTCCAACTGATCCAAAGACTTCATATACGAATCAAACTCTGAACCTGGAACATCCCCAAATTCATAACTTCAATACCACTGGTGACCAACCACCTTAACCGTCAAATCTCTATCTAAATTTATTAAACCACAATAATACAAAAATGCCTAACGAAGGGAACCCATCTGCATGAACAAAATTAAAGTAGGAAAATCCTACACAACAACTCTCCAAACTGATATTCCATCTCCTTATGTTTAAAAAAAAACCCTCAAAAGATCAATAAACAAAACAACAAAGCCACAAACACTAAAACCCCCCCCAACAACAATCTACAATTAAAACCACTGGAATCAATCTATATAAACAGCAAATAAACTACCAGAGAACCCTAAATTAGGGGAACTTATACTAATAAAATACCGAGAGCCAGAAAACATTAAACATCATAATCACCAATGGTAACGCAAACCCAACTTTATTATTCATCAATCTAATAAACTTTCCGCCTATAGAAGAACACACAATCAAATATGCACAATAATAAGACGATAACATAAAATAAACCATCACTAACAAAAGGAAAATCTTCCTAAGTAAAACAGCATTAACAATAATTATAAACTCAGACAGAAAAGACAACGAAGGCGGTCCAAGTAGTTAATGAGGGTTCTCAATCATCACTCAACCTCCACAGATAATTTAGAAAATCTGCCAATATTCCTTCAGTTTAAATCCCACTTTACTCCTGAACATTTGATTTCTCACTAATTACGTACTAATGTAATTCGCTCCCAAAATCTTAATGACACAATCCCACACCAACGCAAGTCTTAATTTTACCTAAAACTTCTAAAACTAACAAACAAACCTCATGCCCCAGCAAAAATAAAGCTTAAATTTCATTAGTATAGCCGATTATTCTGGGACTAATACACTACAAATAACAAATTGCCGGGGTGAATTCACATTGCCCACAACATAAATTAAAATCAAATAATACCATTTTAACCCTTCAAAAACCATCGTCAAATTTTAAATCCATAAAAGCAATCCTTACAAGATAAACAACCACTCTACCGAAAATAAAACGTACAAAATTATACTATTACCTCTACAGACACACAATTTCCAATTTTGAAAATTAACAGTTTTAAACTCAACTTAAATCTACAGAAAATCCTCAAATCACTCCCGAAAAACCTCACACTACCAACTATAATCACAATCCCCATAATTCTAGAAGCAGCCGAATGACACATAAAGAAAACGTCATACCCCTAAAACTCCCAAAGAACTTCACAAAAACCCCTATCGTCAAAAAACTCCAAGGAAATTAAAACAAAAATAAAACGATTAACTGTTTTTTTTATTGGTTTTGTCGTTGCCTGTGTTGGCGGGTGCGATTACTATGTTGCTGACGGATCGTAATTTGAATACTTCTTTTTTTGATCCTAGTTCAGGGAGGAATCCTTTGATTTATCAGCATTTGCTTTGATTTTTTGGTCATCCTGAGGTTTATGTGTTGATTTTGCCTGCCTTTGGGATTGTTAGTCAGTCGACTTTGTGTTTAACTGGGAAGAAGGAGGTGTTTGGTTATTTGGGGATGGTTTATGCGATTTTGAGAATTGGTTTGATTGGTTGTGTGGTTTGGGCCCATCATATGTATACTGTTGGTATGGATTTGGATTCTCGTGCTTATTTTACTGCGGCTACTATGGTGATTGCGGTTCCGACTGGGGTGAAGGTGTTTAGTTGGTTGGCTACGTTGTTTGGGATGAAAATGGTGTTTCAGCCGATTTTGTTGTGAGTTATGGGGTTTATTTTTTTTATTTACTATTGGTGGTTTAACCGGAGTGATGTTATCTAATTCAAGGTTGGATATTATTTTGCATGATACATGTTATGTGGTGAGTCATTTTGATTATGTATTGAGATTGGGGAGCTGTTTTTGGAATTTTTACTGGAATTAGGTTGTGGTGAAGGTTTATGACGGGTTATGTTCATAATAAGTTATATATGGTGGTAATATTTTTTTAATATTTGTGGGTGTGAATTTGACTTTTTTTCCTCTACATTTTGCTGGTTTGCACGGTTATTCACGTAAATATTTGGATCATCCTGATACATATTCGGCTTGGAAATGTGGTGTCTTCTTTTCGGTTCTTTGGTGAGAGTGTTTGCTTTGTTTATGTTTATTTTTTGTTGTTGGAATCTTTTTTTAGTTATCGTTTGGCATAATGATCCTGTTAAGAGGAGTTTTTTTTGATTTTTTTCGATGTTGTTCTGTATGCCTATGATGTCTTTTGTTTAGTTATGTTTGGAATTCTTATTTTGTTTGGATGTTGTTTTTGAGAGGGATTTTTTGTATTTAGTAGATACCGCTATCATACTTCCTCTTAAATTTTAATTGTGGTGTGTTTCACTCTTTTTCTTCAACCACCTCTAGCGGTTTCTAATGCAAATCGCTCAAGTGTGTAAGTGTGTTTAATTCTCTAGTAGTTTGTTACAAGTCGAAGATGACGCATACAGAGAATAGCTGTTGGTCTTTTACAGGCAAAACCGCACTTCTTGCATGAAATGAATCAGATCAATTAAATAGCGAACAGCAGATAACTCCGAACCACTCGAAGAAAATACTACACCATGTGCTGAAGTGAGTACTCCATGCATCTGTCTTATCTCTCTCATCTAGCTCATCTAAAAGCGTGAAGCCCTAAAAAAGTTTCGATTCAACTGCCAAAATATAAAACATCGAGGTGGTATTCCACAGACGACAGGTGCTCTATACTTCTGGCTCTTGTTCAAAAGTGATACGCTATGGAATACACCAGATCAGGCAAAATATCTACGCCCGAAATTTCTAATAATGGTTGACTGGCGCCAAAACCGCTTATACGGCCTTGTAGCTGGAGAAACACGGATGTCATAACGCTTTTCTTACGAAGCCTATTATATGATGCTGAGATATTTGCAAAACTCGGGACCGCAGGTGTTTGCAGAGGGGAACGAACGCGCTAGTACCTTTTCCGGGGAGTAACGCGTTCACCACCACACCATGCGCGTCCTTCGTTTCGCTTGTTTTTCAGCTAGTTCTATTGGTTACTTTTACTATACTTGGCAAGATACTAGCCAAATATAGCTCGACAGGATCTGTTTTCCATACATTTGCTCTTGACTGGCTTACCAGATGGAAACATCGACCTGATCATGGCTTTCCTTCTGGTGAGCCTCCAACATGGCATCACAAGGCATCACCGAAGCACTTATGCGGCCACAAATTATTAGAGCATTAGCAATTGTTACTACTGGAATAATGGTAGTGGTTACAGCCGGGAAAGCGGAGCCGAAAAATCGATGCTACTTCTTTCAGGTCGCTCTTCTAGTGCGTATTGTTGAAAACAACACACTTCCAGAAGAAACGCGTGTGAATGCTGCGTGTGCTCTCAGAAATATGGCCAGTCGTACAGAAGAGATGACTCACATAATTGTTACTTAGGTAGAGCTTAGTCAAATAGTAATAATAATAAAAATAATAATAATAATAATAATAATAGTGTATTTTCGCATTATTCCATTAAAGTGCATTGAACATTGTGAGCTGGACAGAAACAAATCGAAGGAATTTACCTTCCTTCAAACCAGAAGGCATTAGTCACTCTGTTGATACGTAAATGGCATGTGTTGAGGAAAGAACATGAAATGAATAGTTGTAACTCGGAAAGAACTTAACCAAAACACATTCTTCCAAGTTATTATAACCACTGGAGAGTGGCTATCTCTCTGAAAAAGGGCCTAATATCGGGTACGGGAGAGTTCGGTATAGAATGCACCTGGGCTTTGGGTAACATTACACCCGACTGTGCTCAACTAAAGGATAGACCACCAGTAGAATGCGGCAGCTGTTTGTAATAAAATGAACTCTCAAACACAGACTTTAAGACTGTTGACTATATCTTTGACGGAGCTGAGAAGTTACCATGTTGTGTAGATAAATCTGGCTAAAGATTGCCTATGGAAGTTGGCGTCATTTGCGGACTATATGCACACAGGAACAGAGTTGCACATCACCGTCGCTTTTCCTTTGGCAAAAAAATGCTTGCGACGGTCCTCAACAAGTATTTCTCTACTCTTCTTTATGTTCATTTTCTTAGGGTCCTGAACCAGGCTTGGAAGATTTGGCATGTGAGATTTTGGACTCGATAAGGGTGAAGACCGTTTAGTCATAGGCTAAAATTGCGGTATGTGTTCACATGGAACGTCGAATATCGCTGGTCCTCTGCCACGTGTGACAACAGCGAATGCATGTTCCTATGGTGATGTTAGCAGATATCTGAAAGATTGTCAAGATGATGTTCATATTACATAATGAATGACGCAGTTCGTAGATGATCACTTAATAAAAGTTAACAGGACCTCATATCTTAGAATGGTTTTCTTTGTACAGCGAAATCATGGGCGGGTCAAGCCATTTTTTTTCCAGTCTTAACCTTTTTTATTTACTGCCTATTCTTTTTTAGCCGCTGGGTATGTTGCGAAAATATAACTTCTACAATGCTGAGAAATTTGCAAAACTCTGGACCGCAGGTGCCTATGGTGGGGAACGAACGCGCTATTGCCCTTTCCGGGGAGTAACGCGTTCAGCACCACACCATGCGGGTCCCCTCGTTTCGCCTGTATCTCAGCTAGTTGTATCGATCTTTTTGCCATCAGCAGTCACCCGTCAACGGGATTGATGTGGGGAGCCCAAATCGTCATTGAACCCAGTCAAGCTGAGACTATAGCTATAACCACAATCTTAACCTTTTTATTTACTGCCAATTCTTTTTAACGGCGGGGTATATTGCGAAATATAACTTCTACAATGCTGAGATGTTTGCAAAACTCCGGACCGCAGGTCCCGTTGACGGGTGACTGCTGATGGCAAAAAGATCGATACAACTAGCTGAGAGACACGCGAAACGAAGGACCCGCATGGTGTGGTGGTGAACGCGTTACTCCCGGAAACGACAATAGCGCGTTCGTTCCCCACCGCAGACACCTGCGGTCCGGAGTTTTGCAAATATCTCAGCAATGTAGAAGTTATATTTCATTTTTCTTCCATTCTTTGACTTCAGACCCGATGTGAACTAACTACATCATGGTGCGCTTCGTATGCTGAGAAGCTGTAGTAACTATTAAGCGATTAATTCACTATTCTTTTGACGAGCAAACATGAAGTTATTACTGTATTTTTTATGCCAACGAAGCTGACCTTTCGGCGGATTTGGCTTTCTTCAGAGCATGGAAAGGCCAAGTTGAGAGCAATGTGTCCCTGCCAAACAGCACCACCGAACATTTACCAATAGTTACTATTCTTTTATTTTGTCGTATATTCCTGTAGTAACGACCACATCTATTGTCTCACATATCAGTTGGAAATGCTGCAGCACGTCAATGTTTCCATCTCATCTTTCTTATCATAAATCAATCCCTGTCTCATGTTATGGCATTTCATGGCTACCCACCTATTCCCTAGGCTATTTTTTTGCACCTCTTCATCTCGATTTAGCACTTTAACCATCTATGCTCCTGAGGTATTCCTCTTCTTGTTTACTGTTGCACTGTCTGTGTCTATTTATAAGCCATAGCCAAGTCTAGCAAACAAATAGAGTTTGCCCTATCCGCATATTAGCTATTGATCTCTGGATGTATGGAAATAACCCATCCCACTTCCGAGCGACCATGTGCCGTGTCTAGCAGTGTGCAATACCTTTATTTCTCTGTCATTTCGTCGTGACAATACTGTGTAGGATATTTTATCATTGCTAGTGCATCTTATTGGCCTCTACGCTATCTCTATCTATCGGCCACGTTGTTGCTTATATTTTTTACACTTGTGATGTAATTGTTGGCATTTCGCACTTTTACCCTTGTGATGTAATTGTTGGCATTTCGCTATTACTGCATTATTGCTGTTGTATGAAGGTTTAATTGCACATGATTGAGGTGTTAATCCACGGCAAACATCGTTGAAGTCCCGCCTGGCCACTTTTCAACGAGGTCCCGCATTCTACATGATTCAGCAAATTTGCGGTTCCGAGAACTGACTCACAAACACAATTTCCACTAGCAAATGCTATATTCTGATGCATTGACCTAGCTTCTACAGCAACATCATCACCGCTAACGGCATACACACATCAGTGATGGTCTCTCATCCACGACCGCATGACATTTTGCTAGGTTTCTTTGTGGCACGAATGTTACAATTTCCCAGAGAAAGAAAAGCAGTGCAACGGGATATGCCTAGCGTATTGGCAACGATGTGCACTGAACTTAGCACATACACAGCTTCAACTCTTGGCATTTAGCGTAGCTGTCGCATGGGATGACGCCTAATTTCATTTCATTATTCTCCCTTGTATTCCGTTCACTCGTCGCCATCAGTTATCCTTGCTGGTTCTTCGATAATAGAAAATAGTTCATCGGTTAACAGGAGACTCGAGGAGTTGAGAATACAGTAGCCGGATAGACGACTAGACCTTGGTTTATCGTCCTCGTGATATATTGCTTACTATTATGTTGTTCGAAAACCAATGAAGGACTTCAATCTATGGTTATAATGTGGCACATTTCATTCAAGAATAGGTTTTATTAGTCGAAATGAAAGCCATGGGAAGCTACACGTCTTTGCCAGCGAGAAACAAGACAGGCCGAGAAATGTTGAGGTCAATCAGATACGGTTTCCATATCCGGCTCGTTTCAGCTTTGCAATATACTATCGGTACTGCAATTTGCCGCAAACCTACGCATCCGCAAATCCTCGCCAATCCCTACGCATGTCGTGCTTTCTTGGATTTTAGATCTACTTGTACTCCCTGAAACAGTAGAGTTGCTCATACTAGCTTTTTACACAAGTTGTGGAACAGTTCTGCCCGTGATATTTGCAAAAATGCGGAACACAGGTGTCTGATTCCATTATTTTAAGTAAGGCGAATGCCGATTCTTGTCCGTCAGATCAATCCGTTTGATGGGTGATTGCTCGTGATTGCTCATAGCACCTATAGGTTGAAACAAGGCTGAGAAAAAGACGAAACAAATGGCACGCGTGGTGGGGGTGGTGAACACGTTATCCCCGGCAAAGGTAATACCGGGTTGGATCCCCACCGCAGACACTTGGGTCCGGAGTTTTGCACATATCTTAGCATCGTTGTGGTTAAACTTCACACCATAAGAAAGAGATATGCCGAAAATAAAATTACTACATCAACTTTGTGTATGTATGTATGTGTGTGTGTCTATGTGTATCTGTGTGTGTATGCGTGTGCGCTTTGCTCCCACCAAAGTCTTCAATTCATGGTCTCCATCGCCACAACCTTGCCTCTAAACGGCCCGCTCCAAAAGCACCTTGGAGCAATTGCCTGCTGTGACAACCTAGGGCCAACGGAGAGCATTGGAAAAAAAAACTATCCGAATTTCAAAAAGAGAGTTCAACGCTGCTAGAACTAACCCAATTGCGCTCAATCCAATCAGGCTCTGGTATTTACAAAAGAGTGATTTCGCTAATTAAAAAAGCAGGGCAATGAAATAAATGATTTCGAGCACTATTTTCAAAAAAATCCGCTAATGAGTATGAAAGGAATAGTTGAAAACTGTTTTCAAACGTGACATGCAACAAACCACACTGCAGCAGGTACACATTGTATACCCCCAATGCTTCCGAAAATATTTAAGAAAGTAATGCGTAACAAAGCGTTGCTGATGGTTCATTTTCTTGTATATAGGAGATTTTTTCTATGCATCGCCCTTCATGGTGCATTGCTGAGATATCCTCCCAACGGTTTACCGCCTTATAGTGGCTAGGAGGTGTTCCAGGGTGTCGAGCTGCTATGTACAGCGGGGATCTTCACCCAGGCAAGGTCTCCCAGACTGAGAAGGAGTCGGGTTTTTCATCAGGAAGCCTAGCTAAGAGTAAACCAATACTAGTATCCATCACCATCCTGGTAGCAAATTAGTCACATGATGGCAAATCTCCCCCCTGATCCGTGAAGGCTGTGCTGTGACCCCTTGTGGTGATGACGACCTGGGGCAGACCATCGGCTAGGCTGATCTCGGAACTCCGGAGAAACACAATAGCTAAACCAGAAAAATTCCGAAAAACGGAAATTATGCTGAGGCCCGCACAACTAGTGAGTACGGGCCGTCCAACCATGCCGGGTAATGCTGAGATATGAACTCGTACGAAACAATCTTCATTGTAATTCATTAAGCGCAAAGTAGGCTCTTCCTTTTCTGACTTGGAACCCACTAAAGCTGAAAATGAGCATCATAGTGGCCATAGTGGCCATAGTGCCCATCGGCGCCAACATCTATGGATACTAAACGTCCAAAAGAGTTTTATTTTTTTAAACCTTTATTGATACACAGCACACATTCTAGATAGGTTTTCGTTTTTACGCGACGGAGAAGTACATATGGTAGTGGCCTTATGACTCTAATCAAAGTCGTCTCATCGTTGTTAATGTGAGAACAAGATATCAATATTTTTATGCAACGACTTTCATTTAACGCCGACTATGAGTGCCCAGTACTTTTCCCTACTTATTCGCTTGCATGAGGTAGACATGAAGTGCTCACTGTAGCTAACGTTTCGGCTCGTTGGTCTTCCCCCAGAGCCGCAATTATTCGAGTCCAATATCCATGGCGATTTTACCGACACTATACAATCTTATGAAGAAAACAAAATAAATAATAGTAGTAATTTTTGTAGCTGCTTTACACATTCTTTATCCTCTCAGTGGAAACAGTGCTGTGTGTTTGTTGCCTATGAGCGTTGTGCTCTGTTACACGTGTTTCTAAGATACTGATATGCTCGTTTATCAGCACGATTTGCTCAACGGCTTAATTCGATAGAGTCCAGGTATGGCTGGAATTGAGGAATTTGAATAAGCCTTCGATGAACTCTGACTGATCAGTGATATGATGACGCTTTTGAAGGCATTCACGAAGAGGAATAATGTCCTCAGTTCGGAGAAGAACGTGCTAAGTTTTCGTTTCCGACTTCTTTCTTAATTCTTTGTCAACGATTTTTCGCCTTTCATGATAGTCTTGCAGATCGTCGATTGAAGTCTCTAAAGTTAAAAGTTGTGTTCGATCAAGTAGAGTTTTTAGAATGACTATGAAGAACATGGAATGCTAAGAAAGATGTGCCACGTTGCTGTTAACGGAACCAGTAAGCATGTAAATCCTTTCTTCCACTGGCTCTTACGAATGTTCCTTTTCCATAGATTAACTGCACGACCCCACTGAAGTATTCAAGGAGTGTTTTCTAGGTGCATAGGGTATCTTTTGAGACCATCTCAACCTATCTCAGCCAGGGTCGATGAAACAACACATCTTTTTTAACATTTCTGTTTCTGAAAACACGACTTTTATCACTATTACTGTTATTCCGCAGTGCTACAGTAATGCCATGCTGTGTCATTATATTCCACATTTTATTCCGTAATGGCTGGGATAGTAAAGCTTCTATTTCCCCATTTCGGGGGCTAACGTGTTCACCACCACACCACGTGGGTTGTTCGTTTCTGCTGTCTGTCAGCCGTGTTATTGACCTGAAGGCGCTATATATAATATACCATAATACCCTGCCATTGAAAAGTAATAGGGAGAAAATAAAAATTGGCGGCATTGTGATTTATACCATCCCTTCAGCACTAAATGGGTTCATGCCGATTTGTGCTCGCAGATCAATCCCGTTGACGGGTGATTGCTTATGGCATTGGTGGGTAGAAAATTAGCTGGGAGATAGGCGAAACGAAGGAGTCGCATGGTGTGGTGGTGGACGCGTTAGCCCACGGAAAGGGTAATAGCGTGTTCGGTCCCCAAGTCAGACACCAGCGGTCTAGAGTTTTCCAAATATCTCAGCAATATTAGGGTTATTCTCCTAGTATCGTCCTTTTGACTTCGCGTTCAATAACGCTGAGTGATTTCTCATCCTTTTTTATGCAGCGACCACGATTTCTGACGTATACCTTGAGGCAAGAAGTACTTCTGAGTCGAAAAGTTGGGTGTTCTTTGTCCTCTTCACCACATCCTCGATGCTCTTGAAAGCTCCCCAAACAGCATGTTTCATTCTGCTCAACTCTGCAGCTAAGTTGTTGATCATATTGATTTCACGACCATGATAGACGTAACTGGAGCATTTGGAGATATTCTTTCCGTTGAGCGAGAACGGGTTGCACGAAACCAGTCTTTTCCTCATGAACATCGTTTTCGTGAGATTTAATCGAAGTTTACTTTTTCCGAAGGTTTTATCAAAGTCTCTCTCAACGGTTTAGCGCTTCATCGTCGCCAGAAAGTGTTCTTCGGTGTCGGGCTGTTATGTACATTGGGTGGATTGAAACCTCCGGCGTGGTCTCCCATGCAGAAAAGGAGTCCGGCGTTTCCACTAGGAAGCCCAGCTAAGTGTAAACCAGTAAATCCACCACAGTCCTGGCATCAAAGTAGTGACATGGTGGCAAATCTCCCTCTGATCCTCAAGTCCGGCGACAGCCTGTGGTGGTGAGGACCTGGGGCAGAGTTTGACCAGGTTGACCTCGGGAGCCCAGGGAAACAAAGTGGCTAGATCAGCAAAACCCCCAAAAAAATGGAGATTATGCTGGAGCCCACAAAACTAGTGGAGACGGACCTTCTAGTTATGCAACTAAGCAAGTATTTCGACCTGGTTAAAAGGATAAAGCTCATTACGTTGATCAACCCCTAAAGGATAAGCCATGCATTCGACTTCATTAAACATCATTAGTGGTGACTGAATGCACATGTGCCCCCCTACAATGACTTCCTACCGATGCATAAAGCCAGTGCTGCTATCCCCCCTGGACAAGTCTGGTATCACCATGCTGACCCCTAAGGGATGGAGGGCATGGCGAGTGGGAGACGCGGGATCGATCCCATGTGCATTGCAGGACGCTTCTGAGTACTGCGCTACAAGCACCTCTTGTATCAATAACGCATCAGTAAAATAGCAAATGTATCGGTTCGAACCGCCGCGGTTTGCGGCATAGCCGCTTCGCGCCCGCGCGCGACCTGCCTGTGGCACAGCATGGAATCTGTCTGTTCATCCGTGTAGCTGCGTTTTCGTCCTTTAATACTGACAAGGTTAGTTGCTTCGACTCCAAGTTTAGTCGTTCTTGAAACCAAATGCAGTAATCAAATAGTTTTAATTGCTTAGTGACAGTGCAGGTTTTTTATGCAAGTGCATGAATTTGTAATTTGTAGGGCACGTGTGGCGCAGTGGTTGGAGGGGCCACTGCGACACACACATGGAATCGATCCCCGCGCCCATGGCTCACCAAGCCTTCCATCCCTCTGGGGTCGGCAAATTGGTACCAGACTTGTCTGGGAGGATAGCAGCAGTGGCTCGATACATCGGTAGGCCACCGCAAGTCATTGGAAACGCCAGATATACCTTGAGTTGCCTCTAACAATGCTTGGTGAAGTCGAATGCCTGGCGCATTCCTCAAGAATTGATCGATGCCAAGAGGCTTATCCTTCATCCTTTCACGTCTGCCTTCATGCCACCTTAGAGGGGGATGGCTATTTTAGACTTGTGGTTCTCTTTTGTCAAGTTTACCATGAAATTTTATTGAAAATCAAGCTTATGGACATCTAGGAAGTTGTCAGCAAAGTGCACTTGGTACATATCCTACGTTTTGAAGAAACCATCCTCATTTTGGAATCTATAAATCTTTTTTTGTCGAGTTTAAATCCGGCCTCGTCGTAAGCTAAGCTCTGTTTTTCATTTCATTCAATGAAAAGTTTCAACAGCTTCTAAAAGCGATGCGTCTAATGCCGCAAAAATTAGTTGTTGCAAAAAAAAACTGTGTTCTCCGCCACAGAAAGTAGGGATGTCCTATACAACTGGACTTTGCGACGAGGTGACATATGTTTATTTAATGCTGAAAGGTGCAATGTGAAAGTGGTGCTAAAGGAATTTAGGTCATTATTTACAAGATGGCCAAGGACTTCAATGATTATAAACAGAATTTAGCACAACTACCCAGACTTGTTCTGATTTAGAAATCATTAATGAAAATCAAAGCTGTGGTGTAATTCTTGGCTTTTAGAATTAGTCCCGCGGGCAGAATAGGAAGGGCTCAAACGGCCATCTAAGTGCTGCGCCCAAACTGAAACAAAGTGCACAGCAGTATTGGTACGCAAAAACTAAGACAGTGCACAATATCCTATTAGTCGAGGTGAGTATTTTACTGTTCACTACGTACTAGCTGTTTTGCTCTGTACTAGAAAATATTTTTTTGAATTTTGTATTTATTTACGTATGACACTTCAAAGTATCGTTGGATTTACTGCTTGGGTGGAATCGAGTGGGGATGGGCCATCTCACAGTGCAATTTTTCATTCATGTTCCGTAGCATTTTACCAGATTATGCACGGATATATATAGAAGCTTGGCAGACCACTCTGGATGTGGTCGCGCATATGGTTCTGTAGGAAATGTTTCGCACTTGCTCGATGATTATAGTGGCGCATTACATTATCATCAGAAGGCAAGTTTTTCAACATTTGCGCTTCATATTTACATGGTGATTTGTAGCTATTAGTACTTTTTTCCCCTCCCAACAGTTTACAGCCTCATCGTGGTTGAGAATTGCTGCTGGTTATCGGGCTGATATGTACAGCGGAGAGATTCGTTCCCACAGCAGGGCCTTCGAAGCTATGAAGTAGTCTGGCGTTTCCATCAGTAAGCTCAGCTAAAGTAAACCAATACGAGGATCCACCGCCGTCCTGGTATCAAATTAATCCATGGTGGCAAATCTCCTGTTGATCCTCAAGTGTAGCGACTGCCTGTGGTGGTGATGACCTGAGACAGTACTTTGGCTAGGCCAACCCCGTGACTCCAGGCTACCACAATAGCTAAGCCTGCAAAACTCCGAAAAAAATGGAAATTATGCTGCTTGCACAACCGGTGAGGATGGAGCATCCAAGTATCCAAGTGCATAGTTCTAGGGAATAAGACATGGGATTTTTACACAAATTCACTGCTTCCGCGAGCATTACGCCACACTCCATTTTAGTGAATTTCCCATTTTCCCGAACTATTCTCCTCTGAGTCCCCCATTTTTACTGGTGTGAAGTTTACTTTTATTGGCCACTGGTTTTGTGAAAAGTCTCTACCGCTATCGTACTGAAACCGTAGCCCTGCGAGAGATTCGTCGCTTTCAGAAATCGACAGAACCGCTGATTCGCAAGTTGGCGCTCCAACGTCTTGTGCGAGAAATCGCGCAAAGTTACAAGGTGGACGTACGCTTCCAGTCTTAAACTGTAATTGTACTTCAAGAAGCGGCCGAATCCAAAGTGGTGGAGCTGTTCGATAACGCGAACCTCTTTGCTAAAATGCGAAACGCGTGTCGATCATGCCCAAGGAAATACAACTGGTCCGTGGGATTCGAGGAGAGCGAACATAGGGCGAAAACGTTCAGTCCTCCTGTGAAATTCCCTTTGTTTGTTCATGAAGCACGTTGAAGTAAATACCGCATATGTATTTCCTGCTATTTATCAGTATTTGTGCATTTTGCTTGTGTCCTCTTAATCATCGCTAATTTTTTATTTTGTAACATTGTGTGCGTTCTGACGTGGATGAAGACGTTGCAATGTTAGCAGAGGAAAAGTTGTGTAACAACCTCGTGTAAGCTGAACAGTCTAAACAGTCCTATTGTGAATCCGTGTTTAATAGTTCTACAACGTGTTTTAAATTGCAGAAAGTGCTTCATTCTGGTTTATTGGTGGCTTTGATGAATTGTTTTATGTTTTCACGTTTTTTTGTGACTTATTGTCAGATGTGTGGAGTATGTCTTTGTAACACAGTAGTAAAATTGCCACTCAATAAAGACTTGGTATTTCCGACAAACTTGAGTGACCGCTTCATTCTGGTTTATTGGTGGCTTTGATGAATTGTTTTATGTTTTCACGTTTTTTTGTGACTTATTGTCAAATGTGTGGAGTATGTCTTTGTAACATAGTAGTAAAATTGCCACTCAATAAAGACTTGGTATTTCCGACAAACTTGAGTGACCAATCGCACTGCGGACAATCTTCCTGATAAGCTTGTAGAGTACACTCGACAACTATGTCGAGTGATAGTTACAAAGATCCCTTCGGCCACCTTTCTGGGGGAAGGATGGTCGCATGCGACGTACTAAACTGGTCTGGGATTTTTTTCTCTTTGGAGATACGCTGCCATACGGTTTGCGAGAAGTACATGTAAACTGTAGCATCCAGCTCTAAGGAAGACGGCAGTAATATACATGTAAATTGTAGCTTCCAGCTCTAAGGAAGTTGGCAGTAATATCATCAACTCCTGGAGCTGTGTCTTTTTTTATGCTTTCTATCACAATTCAAATCTCTGATGGGAGAATTCTAGACAATTTTTTCTTCACTTGGAATTTTAGGGTTCGGTAGGAAAACTTTTGGAACGGAAAAGATTGATGGAGAGCTCTTCCGTTATCAATTCTATATTATGCCCGGACGTTTTGGTTGTCCCATCTTCTTTCGTCGGGGCTGACAGCCGAACATTATAAACGCACAAGTTCCAACGACAATGCTTGCTATAGGTTCTGAAGCACAACCATTTATAGCGCTTGTTCTATGACTAGGACAACATCAAAAAAAGTACAGGAACTCGGGATTCTAAGAGGAGCCGAGATGGGTGCTACGCTTTATTTGATAACAACGACGGATATATCATTTAAACCAAACCCTCCTTTTTCTTAAATAATTGCTATCAAGAAAGGAATTGTTGAATGAAACCGATGAGAACCGTCGCGGACTTAGGGTTCCAGTTCTACACTCGACACCAATTACGTCATCAACATCTCATGGAAGTTCATCATTATACATTACTAATTTAAAGACTGCGCTTAGGTATCCATGACCAAATAAAGATTGCATACTAGAAGATATTGAGCCCCTCCAAGAAAGCGAGATTCACCATCGATATTCACGCCTGACAATACGGAATTCATTTGCGAATGATCACCATCGCCGTTGTAATGGTAATTCTGTCACATTTTTGTAATCAGCGAGGGTGAAAACAACCTTTAAAGAAAGAATGTGCTCAGTTCGGAAGCAATGTTCGTGTCGTACTAGTAGATGATGATCTAGCGGTGGAAAGACGACTTATTGACCACAAACAAAGCCTCCAACAACAATGGAGAGGTCATTAGTGTTTAAAAATAGTATCGCTGCATTTATGAAAAACCTAAGAAAGAAATCGTTTAGTAGTGAGTAATCACGAATAACTCTTTTTTGGTGTTGTGATTCCACATGGCATTTGTTCTAGCTACTTGTTGTTTCTATCGTGACTTTGTCTTGTAGTCACAAATAACTTGGGTGAAAAAACTTCGTTGTATCCATGCAAATACGAATCTGGCCTGTTGAAACACTCAGGAAGTCGAAGAGCCCAAAATCTATAAATTTGGAGAAAAAGAACTAAAGATTCACGTCTTCTTACCGAAAACCGCAATCCAGTCGAACTATCGACGCATGGTAGTGCCAAATACTGGTTGTACACGGGTTCTATCTCGTTGCATCACGAGGAAACTATTCGTATTCATTTGAATGATCTACATGATTTGGGTTAAGCTACGTATCAGGAATTCTACTTGAATATAGCACCATCGTGCAAGACGTTAACGTGTTGCATTATTTCCACTATGTTACTTATTATTTGCGCCAACACTTCTATTTATCATTGAATGAACCGGGTTGAATATAATGCCAAAGCAAAAGGAAAACAAGTATTCGATGGTGTGAAAATCTATGGTGCTCTTGTAAACTCCCAAAACCTCTTCTTTCTTAACGAGCTCTAGAATTAAGTTGTTTATCATGTCCATGTCCGAGCCTAAGTTAGAGCTACAAGTGGTTGGAGCTTTCAGAAACATTTCCTCCGATGACCATGGATGGAGAATCAGAGGCGAATTTATTTCTCACTAACGTAATTTTTACCGGGCTTGACAATAAATCGACTTTCCGACTTCCTTTTCAACCTCAAAATTCGTTCTCTCTGTTAAATGCTTGATGTCGTGGAAACGTTGTGGGAGGTATTATGATCTTCTCGCATTTCTCCGTTTACACTGAAGGCTATCGCTATTGCAAGACGTAACCCCGTTGCGTTTGCTAAATATTAGATTTGTGCTAAAGTACTTGTAGTTTTCGAACTCCGTCGAATAGAGTTTTGTAAACTGGTATAACAACGCTCTGACACAACTTTACTAATCAACATATAAGCCACTTGAACCTACATATTTCTTTAACAGGATGAAAGCTTGCTTATAACACGGAAGCATAATAGAACATTTTCGAAGGGAGGAATTCCCGAAGGCATATCTTTCATCAGGAAATCTGCTCTGGGATTTTCTCACGCAATCGAAGCAACTATTTCGCAATCGCATTGCGACATACAGTGGAAGGTTGTCCGCAGATTCACATCTAATGGATTGGAGATTGCTGTGGATTATTTTGGTCCTAGAGATGAACGGTGATCACAAGTAGCTTTGTTTGGCCGCATTATTTTAAGCCTTGAGCTGAATTATGACGGTCTCTAATGTTAGTCTTGGGCCGTAGTCGGTTTTGCAAACAGTGATATCATACCCATGCCGAGTATAAAGGATGGAGCGTTGAGCACAGGTCAATCTATGAATGATTCGTCACGCCTTCAACTCCGTGAAACATTGTAGTGGTGACTGAATGGATATTTGGCGAGTGTAGTGAGTTGTCGTGCCTTGTCGAAGTACAAAGTTATGTCTTTTGCCCAGAAGTCCATCACAAATTTGGTAGCGGTGGAGGAATGCTTCATGAGCCAGAGGAGTAGGATCAAACCATCATGACCTGGCCTTGGTGTTTTGCGTAGAACTCCTAACTACTGAGCTAAATGTTCCCCCTCCATATTAATTATACCTAGAAATTCAAATAGAAAAAACTATTGCAATTACCTATTTACACATATCGATTGTATTGATACCCGCATATCAACGTAATCCGCTTGTAGGTGTTACTGAAACAAAGCAGAATATCACAGTTATCATACAAGGTCCTCTGCTTGTACAGCGTTTAGGAAGAAGGTGGTCATGGATTGATCATCGAGATTCCGTCTATGATTAATTAGTGAGCATGACTCCCAAACAAAAGTTCTTTCAAAATATCGCTCACGTCATCTTCAGTACAAGAAAAGCTTCTGATACCAATTATTGGACAAGGATGTTTGCAGCAGAAGATCTAAAGAAGAATGGAATCATTCTTCCTGAGTTCCTTGCACCACAGCAAATTCTTTCATGGGAACTAAGTTGTAGAGAAAAACAATTTGGAAGCGATGTATCTAACTCTATGTTCATGCGAACTGCCCTTGTTGAGCTGATCCGAGGTTGGCCTAAGACGTCGTTGTTTATGTTGTTGGCACTGTTCGATGATTGACGTTCCAGCGATTTCGCCATCCTCAGAGCCGTGCTGTTGCGAGTGGAACTACTCCTTTTATGGACGCAGCTACTGTTCTCTTCCACAGGTTCTTCTCGAAATACTGAACACAATGATTTGACAATGATTAGTCATCAACCTTATGCGACCATAATCAGCTGTTCTAATCTTCCTCATGGGAAGGCACGTAAAAAAGCGGCTCTGAAGAAGGCGATACTGCCGAAACGTCAGCTACTGTTGTATTGTATTGTGTTTTTCTATGGAAGTAAATGTATGCTGTTTAACAACCTCGCGATTGCTGAACAAGAAAACGACGCATTCATATTCCAATGCCGAGGTTAATAGAAAGTCGATCCTGGGAACAATGATTTCCTTTGCACGCACATCTGTTCAGTTGAGAAAACATTTCGTCTTCTTTGCACGGCAATGGAATGCGCAGTGATTTTGTTTCGATACCCAGTATTTGTCGAGAATTTTTTTGGTAAGCCGCAGAATTCGTGTAATTTCCTATGTTTGGCCAAATTAAGAATAAGTTTGTATTTTAAACTGCGGTGGAGAAAGTGGGTCTTTTTTTTGAATGGAGGCATTTTTTCTCTTAATGATCCCTTGCAAGTCGGAAATGTTTTGCTGGCACACCTCTTAATAACTCAAAAGACTAACTTTCTATAAACCAAAGCTTTTCAGTCATCAACGGCTGTCGTCCATGGGCTGCCTTTTAGGCGTGTTGTGTGCTCTGGCCAGCTCATAGTCAACAGTTTGCCATATAGAACGGCGTCTTTGATTTTTTGGTCGTTGACGTAGGTCGCAGATTTGGATCCCTCTCCCCACTTGCGTGACAAAGGATATTTCTTGCATCGTAGCATTCGATTTACTCTTTTTGTAATGCTTATTGATCTTCCATCCCACCTACGTAGCGACCAGGTTTTTTGACGCATACGTTAAAGTAGGACATCACAGAGTAGAAAAAGTCGCGCACTGAGTCGGGCATACTTTTTTCCACCCTCACTATATCCTCGATGTTCTTGAAAGCTCTCCAAGCTTCACCGCCCCGGCTGTGGAGGTAAGTCGTTCATCATGCTGATTCATCGACTTAAATAGGCGT
The DNA here is from genome assembly GCA_018806985.1 of Angiostrongylus vasorum. Classification (NCBI taxonomy): domain Eukaryota; kingdom Metazoa; phylum Nematoda; class Chromadorea; order Rhabditida; family Metastrongylidae; genus Angiostrongylus; species Angiostrongylus vasorum. Next base: position 458,520 of record JADANN010000140.1, on the reverse strand, counting down.
AACTGGAGCATTCACAGATATTCGCTCCTTTGAGCAGTTAATAGGGGCAAACGAAAGCAATCTGCTATTCATTAACATCGTTTTTGCTAGATCTAGAGATCTAGTTGAAGATCACTCCTTCCACAAACCTTGTCAAAGTGGGTTAGCATTCGTTCGGCTTGGCTAATTCTTGGTGTTGTAAGAATTACGTCATCACTAAGACGAAGACAATAGAAAGGCCGTCCCTCGACTTTCTCTCCCACATTTTCCCAATCTCCCTTATCACTAAAGAGTTACTTGAACAGAGAAGGAAACTGAAGGTTGACCCTACTGAGACATGCTTAACACGGCTAGTAATAAATTCCAATTGCAGAAGAACTTCGCAGGAAGATCTATATCTTTACACACAGAAGAAACTGCATGGTGGAGCACAAAAAAGAACCAATCTAGAAAAATATTGGGACTTGTGTTCTCATGACCTTTCTCTGTCAGCTCTTAGTTAACGAACATAGCAGCACTAAAACTTTTCTGCCCTGAAATTGAATTGGTAGTGAAAAGTTCTGCACTTACCTTTCGTGTTTCAAGTCCTCGTCTGAGACCGCAAAATGCTCGTTGGAGAAAAAACCACCTGCAATTTTTCCACCCAAGGTTTGTGTTGCGATAGAAAGCACGAGAAGAGGCACAGCTCCAGGGCCCGATTATGTCACCGCCGAACTCCTTAGGCTGGAAGCCGCAATTTACATGGGTTCACGCAACCCATATGATAGCCTACCTCAAAAGGAAAAAATCCCAGACCAGCAGAGGAGGTGGTGCACACTCATCTTGGCCAAGGAGGTGACCGAACGGTTCTTCACAAATACTATCCGAAATGGCTGTTGAGTGTACTGTACAGGCTCTTCACGAAGATTCTGCTGTCGCGTATGTCAAGTAGATTGCATGGAGCTCATTCGGTAGAGCAAGCAGGATTTCGAAAGGGATGTACTGTATGAAACATATCATAACCGTGTTTAGGGTTATTGAGGTTTGTCGGGCAAACATCCTGCCCGTTAGAACTCTGCGACTGTTATCAAAAGTGCGTTGCGAATGCGCAGCTTTTCCATCGACATGTTGCCACATCCATAGGAAAAGAGGTTTGACGAGGCGAAGATCACCAAAGCAGGTTGGTTCAGCTCTGCAATGGATAGTGAAGACACTTAGGATGAGAAAAACATACGAATTCATGGAAAATTCTCACCAAATATCCGTCTCACCGACGACATCGTCATATTTTCAAGAAGCATCAACCGGAGAGAGACGCTGCTAAATGAGCTTAATGAAGCCGAAAAAAAGATTTGGCTATGCATAAACCAGAAGTAGACATAGTTCATGAAAAAATCCATGGTGTGAAGGCGATCGATCAAAGGGGATGGTTCTCCGACAGATACCACCTAGTAGGTATGCCTTGGGTGGTTAGTGAACATAGAGAAAAAAGCTGAAGAAGGGAATTAGATAGAAGACGGACAGCAACGTGGGCCGCTTTAGGGTCTTACAACAAGTCAGCGGTCAACTGAGGAACTCGAAAATCGCACTCACCTCCTCGATTTACGATTTACCTGGAGCACGCAGCTCGAAAGGCTAGTGAGGTACGGAGCCAACGATATCTTAAGGAATGTTCAGTACAATGTTGGTTTCGAAAATTTTGTCGTTACTGTTTACACCTTGAAGGTGAGGGGAGTTCCGTAAGTCCTGATATTGGTGAGGATTAAATGAAGTGTTTGCTGGTATGAGAATGAACCCAAAGCAATAACTGGCGACGATCGGCTTGGCTCAAAAAGTTGGATAGCGGTGAAGCTGCGCACCTCGTTCCAAAGTTGAAAGAGCATCAAAAAGAAAGCGGTGCTGACCGTTTGCCGTTCGCTACAGCTTCAACTCATTACAACTTCCTGAATTTGTGTGGAATGATTACGGCAGAGAAGGATATGCAGAAATTAAACGAGGTGCACCAGAAACTTGAACGATCGTGCCTCACATCGATCAACGGAGATGAACTAGTCCTTTTCTGCGTAACCCATGAACACACGTCGCAGCATTGGTGCCGCAAGGTTGAACGTGCTGGGCTGCGAAACTCTGCCGCGTCAGCAATACTCATCTGAATTTTCTATCATCTGCTACCAATTCTTCAACCATAGTGACTAGTTCTCGTATGAGAAAGGCCTAAGTGAGAAAGAGAAAGGAGAACATCAATCGTGGTGGTGTTCGAAATGAAAGTGTTATGATTTTGGCAGGTACCAGTTCTAGTTGTCGTTGACTAGAGGATAAAGCAGCAGTAGAAGACGGCAGTCAAGTATAATAGAGTGAACTCGCAAACCCTGACGATAAAGCTGTTGAGTACATCTTTGAATGATCTGGCGAGGCACTACTTCAAATCGCATCAATGTGGACATATGTGACTAGGGGTTGTCTCGGGACGTTGTAACCAAGGTCGGACGATTTGCACACAGGAACACAGTTCCACATCATTGTTCTTTTTTTTCTTTTGGCAAAAAATCCTTGCAACGGTCTTTAACAAGTACTTTTCTACTCTTTTTTCGTGTTCACTTTAATCAGAACCGTAACCGAGTTTCGGGGATTTAGCATTTGAGAATCTGGATTCGGTAAGGGTGACGAGTGTTTAATCATATGGCAAAATCTCGTTTTGTGTTCAGATGAAACGTCGAATACCGGTGGCCATCCGCCATGTATGATAACGGCGAAACATGTTTCTATGTTGATGTTAGCAGACATCTGAAAGATTGTTGAGATGATGTCCATAGTACCTAATGAATCACGTAGTTAGTACACCTAGCAAAATTAGCTTGACTTCACATCTTTGTGCGATTTTTTGGCACTTCAAATTCGCTGGTATGTCATCACCATACTTCTCTAGTCTTTTCAGTCCTTAGTCAACTACGTACTGCTGCGCTTTGTTAACTGGTCAACATCGCCAGTGGTAACAGCACGCTTGAAGAAGTCATCCATTCATCCACGACTTTGTGACGTTTTGGTTGGTTTTCGTATGTTTATTTGTTTCAAGCAGTATTTTTTACATGGGAAATAAATGATATACGCCAGTATGGGCCAAGGACAGATGGTAGATACGTGAAAATTCATTCGAATTTCTCGTGAAATCGGGCTCAAACACAGGCATTTGTCTCCGCCTGCACAGGTAAACAATGAATGTCATGAACGATTAATACTAAAGAGAAGAGGGAATTAATTTGCTACGAACTGTCGATTGCATGCTCTTTTAACTGCTAGCGACGAAGCCCATTGCTATTCATTGGTTACCTCACCGTTTGCCGATTTGCTTCAACGCTGGAGCGTTCAATTTTCAGAGCTCTTTTCTATTAATCGAGCCCTGAAATGGTAGCTGTGCTAGAACCTTCTCGGATGGTGATCACATGTGTCAGTGTTGATAGGACCATGATTTCCTGGCTTGTCACTAGATTCGTTGTCTTTCGGCACCAGCACAAATTTGGTCCGTAAGCTATTTCCAGAATGCCACAGTTCCATACCTACGAACACCAACTATGTGAAGATATCAGGTGCAGGTGTTAGCAGATATCTGAAAGATTGTGCATAATGAATCATGTGGTTCGTAGACGGTCACGTAGTAAAATTAAAAGGGCCTTATATCTTTCCTTGATTTTTTTTTCGTTAAGCGAAGTCACGGACAGGTCATCACCATTTCCTTTACTCTTTGTTTTCAATCCTTCAGTAATCATCATCATTGTGCGCTTCTTATGCGGGGCAGCGATAGTGACTCGAATGCGAGTAATTCACGTTTCTTTTGATGCGCAATCACAAGGTTGCTACTCTATTTCTTACTCCAACAAAATTGAAGTTTCGGCAGATTTCGCTTTCATTGGAACGTGGAAAGGCCATGTTGACTGCAGACCACCCTGCGAAACACCTCCACCGAATACTGCTTGAATAGTTTGTATTCCTATGGTAATGACCACAATCTCTGTTCCTCATATCACTTGGCAATCCTGTAGTATGGCAATGTTTACATCTCATCATTCCTAGCACAAATTAATCACCGTATTATGGAAGAGCACTTCATAGCTGCGCAGTAAGTCGTTAGGATATTTTTGCACCTCTTCATCTCGATTTATCACTTCAACCATCTGTATACTACAGATACACCAATTCTTGTTTACTGTTGCGCCTTGTATATCTATTTATCAGCCCCAGCCAACCGTAGCCGTCCTATAGGCTCCACCCATCTGCGGATTGGCGACTGCTCTCTTGATGCACAACAATAGTGTTCTCCACTTCCTTGCTACAATGGTTCGTGGCCAGCTGTGTGCAATGTCATTATCTCGCTCTCATGGACGTTGTTTGAGATGAAGCAGCTATGCCATTAAAGTGGCTTTATGTGATTTTCGGACAATGGAAGTTGGTGGTTTGTCACACTTCGGCAATACTCTGGACGACCACAGAATATATGCTCTTCACTACACAAAAAGAATCTGCACGGATTTATGCTCTTTCTTTCTTCTTTAATGTTACTCTTGAATGCAAGCGTGCCATATCGTCCGCACGAACGAGTCGCCAACTGCGTCGTATCCTGCGTTTACTCGTTCTTCAGTGTGTGTCCATAACGCCATCAGATGACACTATTGCGTCTGCACGTCGTTGGACCAGGAGTCGTTGTGGACATTATGGTATCCATTTTCAGCTCAGTGGTCTGCCAAATTTATTGACCGCACTATTCATTTTCATCCGTTAGCTAACTGAAAACAATTCGAAATAGTTAGTTAGTTGTTGTATTCCTGTTGTTGTATTCCTAGAATTTATTTTCAGCTGTTGGTTGCTCATAAGAACTGACTCCAAGTTTATTTGTAGTTCACGAAATAAATCTTCTCATACTCCTCTACCTATATACAAACATCTACACCTACTTTTCCAGCAAGTTCCATGTGGATAAGACAATGCATACGGTGACTAGTGCTTTAAATCACCCCATTAGCTTTCCGGAAGAAAGGCGATTCACAAGAGCCAGTTAGTATCTGTGGTTATCAACTGCGAACGACATGCTCCATCGAGGATGCAGTGAAAGGAGCAATGAACACCCCACTCTGTGCCCACCTTTTCGACTCAACGGTTCTTCCTGCATTAACGCCATGCTTCAGATCCTTCAGAAACCCTGACCGGTGCGTAAACATGGTGAAAAATCACTCAGCATTATTGAACGCGCAGTCAAAAGGACGATGCTAGGCGCATCCCATGTCACGCCAGTCAGGGAAGGGATCCGAAGCTCCGACCTGCGTCAACGTTGAAAAGTCAAAGATGTCACTCTATACGCCAAACAGTCGAAGATAAGATGGGCCGGACACTTAACGCGTATGAATGACAACCGATTTACAAGAGCCTTTAGTGACTGATTCCTCGGGAAAAAGCCAAACGTACTGCAAGAAGACCACCGACCCGATGGACAGAGTTCTTCACGAAGAGCCTAGAAGAAAGATATGTTGCTTGACGAGTCCCTAGAGCGAGCAGAACGCACTGGGCTACTGTTGTGCGTGACAGTGAAAAATGGAATATTTAGTGGCACCCGCTCAAATCACTCGACATCGAACATCCCTTCCCCTGACTTGCGTGACACGGGAAACTCATAGTCGACGATCAACGGGACTACAGTTGACGACAGGTGACAGGTGTTCGATGAGGACAGGACACCCCAGGTTCGGTGCAATACAGGGAAGAAAATGACGAACGTCCTGAATTCCGGAAAGCGCTTCAGGATGCATCGCTGTGGCGCATATCCCAGTATTACTCCCTCTTATCACGGACGAAGTCGACTATTTAATTATGCAGTGCCCATCTTGACACAAAAACTACCTGGTTTGATTGAAGAATATGAGATCTCTTCCATACCAGTAATCGCATTTAATATGATCCCGCCCCGCCTGACCAAACCTAATCCTGGTGGTGCAAAAAGTTGGAAAACTGTGAAAGTTCAGGTGACTTAGTAAGCGACTTTGAGTTGCATTTTCTAGAAAGTCGATGAGAAATTATGAGGGGTAAGGTTTGGGTGCCGCTACAAAAAATGCGGTGCAACAAACCCCATCGGTCACCAGGCCCTTTTTTTATGTGCAGCTCTTGTCAGCCACAATTTGCAGTTCTAGTAATATAAGCACTATTATCACTATCAGCTTTATTACACATTAGTAGTATTGACATTCGCGTCTAATACATTGGTAAATGAATAACGTGTATAAAGTCCTCTCCATGGTCTGATCATTTATATTCAGCAGATTTTTTCGAAGCGTTTTATTTTAGGGTGTATCCCCGAGAAACGAAGTAATCCAGGGTGGTGTTCTTTTTGTAAATTACTAAATGAGCGGAACCCCCTTTTTTGATTTCACTCACTCTATTTTGACTCCAGCGTTTCTATCACGAAGCCCAGCTAACAGTGAAACAATACTATGATCTACCACCGTCCCCGTATCAAAGCTAGCCGTTTGGTGGTAAATCTCCCTCCGATCCACAATGGCAGCGGCTACCTGTGGTGACGGCGACCTGGAGCAGACTTTCGCTAGGCCGACATCCGGACTCCAGAGAACTACAATAGCTAGACCAGTAAATCTCCAAGAAAATCGAAATCGTGCTGGGGCTCGCCAAACCAATGATAAGGGGGCCGTCCAAATACCCAAGTAAGTAAGTGCCTCGACTTGTTTTCAATTAGCTAACAGATGAAAATCAACAGTGCGGTCAATAAATTTGGCAGACCACTGAGCTGAAAATGAATACCACGGTGTCCACAATGTCTCCAATTCCAAAGACGTGCAGACACAATAATGTCATCTGGTGGCGTTGTGGTCATACACTGAGGAACACGTAAACGCAGTATACGACGCAGTTCGCAACTCGTTCGTGCGGACGATATGGCACGCTTGCATTCAAGAGTAACATTAAAGAATAAAGAAAGAGCATAAATCCGTGAAGATTCTTTTTGTGTAGTGAAGAGCATATATTCTGTGGTCGTCCAGAGTATTGCCGAAGTGTGACAAACCACCAACTTCCATTGTCCGAAAATCACATAAAGCCAATTTAATGGCATAGCGGCTTCATCGCAAACACCACCCGTTCACAGATACAAATTGTTAAATAGTAAAGTGACCTACTGAAGCAGCCGACTGCAGTGTACATGCGCACAAAGAGCTGAAATTTAAAACCCCGAGGGCTGTGCTCACTGTCTTTCAAGATTTCTTGCGGGAATAGTAGTAAATGCACTAACGCCACAAAATAGAGTAGAGATAAAAAATAAGTGGCAGCACTATGTAAAACCATGAATAAGGCCACATTCAACGACAATTACAACAAGTTTCGTTAGTAAATACTTCAAGACACTTGGGCACGTAGACACTTGGACGGCCCATCCTCGCTGGTTGTGCGGTCCCAGCATAGTCTCCACTTTTCGGAGTTTTGCTGGTTTGGCCATTTTGCCTCTCTGGGGTCCCGAGATAAGCATAGCTAAAGTCTGCCCCAGGTCGCCACCACCACCGGCAGTCGCCACCCTAGTGGATCAGCGGTAGATTTACCACCATTGGAACAGTTCGATACCAGGACGGTGTTGGATCCTGCTATTGATCTATTCTTAGCTAGGCTTCCTGATGGAAACGCCGGACATCTCAGTTTGGGTGACCATGCCTAGGGAAATGAATCCCCTCTCTGTACATTGTAGTCCGACACCCAGGAACACCCCCCCCAGTTAGAATGAGGCAGTAAACAGTTGGGAAGACTTCAAAACAAACGCCAAGCAGTTTTAAATTGCTCGAATTAGCTTACCCTCTAGTGCTTAAGAGTTTGTCAGAAAACAACGCAATCCTTAGCATATTTGGCAGCTTTTGATTCATGAAAAACAACGAGCCGTTTAGTGGAAAGGCTACGTAGTGGGGCGCCAAATAGCAGGGAGGAAGTGGTAGCCGCACAAGAAGGGGCCTTCTGCCTACACTGAGAGGCGGGAGAAATCAGCGAAGACGTCGCATGTATAAACAAGACCCGTACGTGGTCGCACGTGCTCGAGCGGGAGAAGTGGCGCTCTCGCACTCCCAGTTGTGGAAAGCGTTGGATGATTGTTGATTGATTCCGCATCTGCGTCGAGTGACACTGCCTGCTAGTGGCCTATAACAACGTTATCCAGCACTTTCTAGTCAAGTTGTGTCCTCGATAAAAAGATATTCCCTAGTGGGGTCGTTTTATTTGTGCACTAGCCCACTGGTTATTTATTTATCACCCTTTCAAAATATGTGCTCTCTTTGATGCACTACATCTAGGAGTGCCCCAAATGCATAGTTACCCCAAGATCGACTTGCGGACGGAGGCAGTGAGACTCGACCAGCCTTCATTGAATAAGGAAGGAGACAATCGTCGTGTAGTTGCCGACCCCACATGCGAAAAGTTCGAAAACCTTCACGGATGACGGCGGAGCGAAAACCAGAAAAAATAGGAAAAACGCTAGGATGCGCACCACAGAAGATGAGTAAAATCCCTGCAGTGCACGATAAACTGTAAGTAAGGCGGTGAAAGTGTTCTATATTTTATGAATAAAAAATTCGCCTACAGTAACATCGGTAGTATTTTCCTTTCACTAAATATCACGTTGTAGTGGCCCTAATGGTTTATTTTCTAGTTAGAAGTTATCCTCGCCAAAATAAAAAACTTTACACAAAAAAAATTTGATTTCCAAAACCAAGCTGGTTTTCCTTTAATCTGAATAACTTTCAGAATTGTAGACTCTAATGTAGACTGAATGTGAGGAAGTCCTGGGCTAAGGGCTATGTAGTTTCTTTCATGGCGCATTCATGAACATTTTGCTAGAGCTACACGTTTGGAACTGCGTTGTTCTACTAGAAGATCGTCACAAAAAGTAGGATGTTATATCTTCTATAAAGGGATCCCCATGATGGTTTTGTAAATGGCCCTTTCAAATTTAGACAATTTTCGTTGAAACGCAGATCTCAACAGACACTCTCTCATATCCAATGGTGATAACCTGCTGTAATCACATCGAAGGTGTGTCATCGAACAACTGGACTACTTTTTAGTTCGATTGTTATTCGTAGCCAAAATCACAGTTACTGCTTCCAGACGTAGGAAAAGATTCTCTCAGTCTTCCGTGGCAGCTCTCTTTCATTGGTCTTGATAAACAACATTCTGTATTCTTAGGGAAAAAGGTCAGCTTTCGAAGAGAAAATGTTGTCTGCTGGAAAAAATAAATCCTGAGAAGAAAAAGTAGAAAGAGCGCAGAGGAGAACTGGGTGACATACGGCAACCTTAACACACCATTAATTTCAAGGGCATTGCAACTTTTTTTTCTGCATACAGCCGTTTCCTATCGCTAAAAAATCGGGAATCCAAAGATCTCTATGCTTGTCAGTTTGTTGTGAAATGTGATTTTTTACTCGACTCCTTTGAGAATGACCCATACACGATAGAACAATTGGTGTTGCTCAGGCGTTCACAAAAGTCCCTCGTTTTTCTATTTCTGAAAACACCCATGCTATTTGCTATCACCCCGTATTAATCGATCAACGACCGCCCGCTATCAGCAGGATACCATCACCTGTGGATGCACATGATTTGGAAGGATAATCGGTCACACTAGATCCAACATATTTGTGTCCTTAACGAAAACGGCATGTTTGGATATAGACGCCGATAAACGCGTCGCATGCAAAAGTCTTTCGGTTAGTCGGAAATCTGACGGTGACAGAAGATTTGGAAGAAGAAAAAAAACCACGTGTAAAATGATATTGCAGTCATCAGTGGAATAACGTAAGCAAGTCATTATAAACAAAATGGTACGTTCGAATGACATGGCAACTAGAGGAAGTGGATTAGGCGAATAAGCTTAAGTAAAACGCATTCACTTATATCTTTCGAATAAAAAGGCGGGCGACGAGGTGGCTCGCGTTTATCAATCACCTAGCAATGCCTCATCCCTTCGACTTCATCAAGCAACGCATAGCTGATCAAATTTATATCTGACCTCTACGATGACTAAGGATGGGCCTATATATATACCTATATTCATTAGTATACAAGGCGTTTTCTACACTTCCACGGAAGTTTTTATATCAATTTAACGACATGACAGTTTAGTAGAGATCGAACAAACGAGTATGTGCTTATTGACTAGCAACTCTAACCGCCTGCTAAACTCCATCTTTTGTAAATGGTATCTCAATTATTCTTGTAGTAGTTCTCATAATAGTAATAATTCTCATGTATAAGTACCAACGGGTGCCAGAGAGCATGTTTACATTGTGGTACACAATGAGTCGTTCAAAGATAGTCAGTAGAACAACCGAGAAGATAAATAACACAAAAAATCAATTCTGGAAGTGACAATCCATGATTAGGTATCTTCTCATCCAGAGCTGTTCCATTAGATCGAGTAGTAGTCATTTGGAACCTCTGCTGTGCGACGAAGACGAATGAAGACTCAGAGCGTACAAGTGATGCTCAATGTTTGCACCAAAAAAAGACCATTGATTTGGAAGATAATCAAATAAGTAAGCAAACTACATGGATATTAAACCCAAGCTCAAAGCAACACGCCCTTTTTGTTCGGTTTTTTTTCTACAGTTTAACCTTTGCCACTATTATAAATTTCCACGGTAAACGGCTTTCGTACCAGATCCCATTCTCAGTGTTGCCTTACCACGGTTTCCCTAATGTGTAAATTAACAGTTGTACACTTACATTCCTAAAGTAGTTTTAAGATGTGGGAAAACCGATTAGTAGGGTGTTCTTTTTTCATGCTATGATGTCACGAGTTTCAATACTTTGAGAGACTGGTTGAATAGTTGAAATGTCTCTCTTCAGAAAAAAATTGTGGGTCCTCAGCACAAATTCTAATTCATTGGTTGCAGTTTCCGCAAAGTTTCATTCAGACTGCATCTAAATATTATCTGTCGTCGTCGCATACAGGGTGCAACCATTGTGGATTGGATGGGTACACGTCATCTCAATAGATTTAGCCCAAAATGGCAGCGTTTCTACACCAACCGAACTTTGGTGTAGAACTATCTTTCGTTACCAAAAAATAGTTTCTGTTTATGACTCCATCTGCAAATCGCAGTTTCGAACTAATTAACACACCATGGCCACGACAAAGGTGCAAACTATTGGAACTTATATGCTTACCAAAGAAATGAAGAATTGAGTAATGGCCACATTGACTTCATTTGCTCGAAGTTACGCTGCCCTTGTCAGTGACTCAAATATCGTGTATTGTTGTAAATTTTATCAAGGTAACGTGTGTGGGGGTTTCCTTCCTATCAACTGAGATAGTTCGTATCATCGTACCGAACGTGGTTTAAAAGGCAATCACAGAACCCCCCGTAACTATTTTCTACTGTCTTCGTGTAGAACATATTTGTTTGAGGCCATAATCAATGCAGTAAGAAAGATTTGCTAACTACCGTTCTACTATTCTCCTATTCTCTCTTACCTCTCTATTCTCTCTTATTCTTAAGCCTATTCTCTCTTAGAAGCCAGCACCTTCACGGAGCGTTGCAGACACATTCAGATCTATGAACAGCAACTAATGAACATGAATTTTAAGGAGGAACAAGATTTCTGTTCGTTATCGGATAAATTGCATAAAAATGTCTTTATTCAACAAAGTAAAAAAAGACAAAACCTGGTCCTCATGAATGTTTCAGTGAAATGTGATGGATGTTAAGAAGAATAGAAAGGAGTACGGTATTTTACTACTAACTAAAAAACACCTGCGACCACGATGAAATGTCTGCGACTTAAGACTTCAAGAAAAAAAAACTTGGAAAAAACTAATTGTCTATAAAATGAGCCCACATCGGCGTGTTTAGGTCGGCTGGCTGCAAAATATGAAGGCTTCCACGCGACTTCGTGCCGAACACCGAAGTACGATTTGTACAATAAGCGACACTAGGAGAAAAACATCCCCGAATTAGAGAACAGAAGTGGTTTTACCTAGAAAAATCAACGGGAGAATCTTCAAGAAACGGAATTCTCTGGAACTGATAGCTTTAGTGAGACCGAGAGTTTACTGAATACGTCATAAGATAATACTGCTACAATGATGCTGAGATATTTGCAAAACTCAGGACCGCAGGTGTATGTGGTGGGGAACGGACGCGCTACTGTCCTTTCGGGGGAGTAACGCGTTCACCACTATACCATGCGGCTCTTTCGTTTCGCCTGTCTCTCAGCTAGTTCTATCGATTTCTGCCGTCAGCAATCACCCGTCAGCGGGATTGATCTGGGCAGCCCACATCGGCAACGAACCCACTTAAGCTGGTGCTGTAGTTATAACCACAATTTCAAGTTATTATTTACTGCCTACTCTTTTTTAATGGCAGGGTGCATTGCAAAATATAACTGCATTCGCTGCCGATTTGGGCTCTCCAGATCAGTCCAGCTGACGGATGATTGGTGATGGCAAAGGTCGACAGAACTAGCTGAGAGACAGGTGAAACGAAGGACTCGCATGGTGTGATGGTGAACGCGTTACTCTGCGGAAAGGACAGCAGCGCGTTCGTTCCCCACCGCATAAACCTGCAGTCTGGAGTTTGGCAAATATCTCAGCACCATTGAAGTTATATTTCGCAATACACCCGGCCTTTAAAAAAGAGTATGCAGTAAATAAAAAGTTAAAATTATAATATTCCTATTCAAGTTTCTTGTTCCCTGTGACTTTCATCACCCATAGTTGGTGTCTATAGTGTAGAACTACAGTATACCGGAAACGGTTCACCCTCCGGCAGTATCGTCGACCCTAAGAAATTACCAGAAGCCTCCTTCTGAACTGGATTTTTGCTAAGAATGGCTCGATGCTGTATGGGAACGAATACACTAACAAATAAGGAAATGCTGGTCCCATCTACAGTGATAGGTGCGGTGACGATCCGAGGAAGTTCCAGCATTGTTACCACTTCAGGAATTCAAGAGGAACATTTATTCGATTAGTAGAGAAGAGATCCACTACACTGAAAGTGGAAAGCTCCAGTCTACCCGGAAAACCGTCAAGCAGTGAGGTAACGAGTGAAAAACAACGGTTCCCACCGCTAGCACTCAAAACAACACGTAAATAGCTATTCCTAGCAATTATTTTTTTTATTTTGGGTATTAACAGCAGACGATTTCTGCCATTTTCCTACACCTATGTTTGAGGCTGATTTCGTGAGAAATTCGCATTAGTTTTAAGGTATCTTCACCTCGTGCCATTACCCTACCCTATCGTGTGACACCTTATTCCGATTTCAGAGGATTAACTAGAAAATAGGAAATCTGACAAACTGTCATGAAATAATGGATGCAAGATGATTACTAATCTGTGTATGTCGTTAGCAATGAAAATGTTGCTGTAGCACTTAGGCCGATGCGCCAGAATCTGGAATTTGCCATTGGGAATTATGTCTATGAGTCAGTTATCGGCACCAAATAATTAATAGATTTAAGTAGAATGCTCGACTTCGTAAGAAGCTGCCATGTGGGACTTTATTGATGTTTGGCAGAGCAACATCTCAAGCTTGGAGAATTGAACTTTTATGTAACAACAGTAATCAAACAATAACGAAATGGCAATAATCATACTATCAATGTAAAAATTATAAGCAACAACGTGATCAACAGGTAGAGGTAGTATAGAGAGCAAGTGAATGTACTGGCAGCTGCAAAATATCTTACACAGTACTATTGTGGTGCTATGAGAGCGAGATAATGACATTGCACACAGCTGGCCACGAACCATTGTAGCAAGGAAGTGGAGAACACTATTGTTGTGCATCAAGAGAGCAGTCGCCAATCCGCAGATGGGTGGAGCCTATAGGACGGCTGCGGTTGGCTGGGGCTCATAAATAGATATACAAGGCGCAACAGTAAACAAGAATAGGTGTATCTGTAGTATACAGATGGTTGAAGTGATAAATCGAGACGAAGAGGTGCAAAAAATATCCTAACGACTTACTGCGCAGCTATGAAGTGCTCTTCCATAATACGGTGATTAATTTGTGCTAGGAATGATGAGATGTAAACATTGCCATACTACAGGATTGCCAAGTGATATGAGGAACAGAGATTGTGGTCATTACCATAGGAATACAAACTATTCAGGCAGTATTCGGTGGAGGTGTTTCGCAGGGTGGTCTGCAGTCAACTTGGCCTTTCCACGTTCCAATGAAAGCGAAATCTGCCGAAACTTCAATTTTGTTGGAGTAAGAAATAGAGTAGCAACCTTGTGATTGCGCATCAAAAGAAGCGTGAATTACTCGCATTCGAATCACTATCGTTGCCCCGCATAAGAAGCGCACAATGATGATGATTACTGAAGGATTGAAAACAAAGAGTAAAGGAAATGGTGATGACCTGTAGGTGACTTCGCTTAACGAAAAAAAAATCAAAGAAAGGTATAAGGCCCTTTTAATTTTACTAGGTAACCGTCTACGAACTACGTGATTCATTTTGCACTATGAACATCATCATGACAATCTTTTAGATATCTCCTAACATCTGCACCTGATATCTCCACATAGTTGGTGTTCGTAGGTATGGAACTGTGGCATTCTGGAAATAGCTTACGGACTAAATTTGCGCTGGTGCCGAAAGACAACGAATCTAGTGACAAGCCAGGAAATCATGGTCCTATCAACACTGACACATGTAATCACCATCCGAGAAGGTTCTAGCACAACTACCATTTCAGGGCTCGATTAATAGAAAAGAGCTCTGAAAATTGAACGCTCCAGCGTTGAAGCAAATCGGCAAACGGTGAGGTAACCAATGAATAGCAATGGGCTTCGTCGCAGGCAGTTAAAAGAGCACGCAATCAACAGTTCGTAGCAAATTAATTCCCTCTTCTCTTTAGTATTAATCGTTCACGACATTCATTGTTTACCTGTGCAGGCGGAGACAAATGCCTGTGTTTGAGCACGATTTCGCGAGAAATTCGTATGAATTTTCACGTATCTACCATCTGTCCTTGGCCCATACTGGCGTATATCATTTATATCCGATGTAAAAAAATACTACTTGAAACAAATAAACATACGAAAACCAGCCAAAACGTCACAAAGTCGTTGATGAATGGATGACTTCTTCAAGCGTGCTGTTACCACTGGCGATGTTGACCAGTTGACAAAGCGCAGCAGTACGTAGTTGACTAAGGACTGAAAAGACTAGAGAAATATGGTGATGACATACCAGCGAATTTGAAGTGCCATGCGAAGACATCAGGTCGAACTAATTTTACTAAGCGATCGCCTACGAACTACGTGGTTCATTATACTATATTACGGACATCATCCTGACAATCTTTCAGAGGTCTGCTAACATCAATATAGAAACACGATTCGCTGTTTTCACACATGGTGGATGATCATCGGTATTCGACGTTCCATCTGAATATAAAACGAGATGTTAGCATATGACTGAACAGTCATCACCCTTACCGAATCCAGATTCTCAAATGCTAAATCTCCGAAACCGGGTACGGTTCTGATTAAAGTGAACACGAAAAAGAGTAGAAAAATACTTGTTAAAGACCGTTGCAAGGATTTTTTTGCCAAAAGAAAAAAAGAATAATGATGTGGAACTGTGTTCCTGTGTGCAAATCGTCCGACCTTGGTTACAACGTCCCGAGGCAACCCCTAGTCAGATATGTCCACATTGATGCGATTTGAAGTAGTGCCTCGCCAGCTCATTCAAAGATGTACTCAACAGCTTTATCGTCAGGGTTTGCGAGTTCACTGTATTAAGCTCGACTGCCGTCGTCTTCTGGTGCTTTATGCTCCAGTCAAGCGTCAACAACAACTAGTTTCAACCGAAATCGCAGCACTTTCCATTCCGAACACTACCACCAATGATGTTCATATATACCACACGATATCTTTCACTTCGCTGTGTTCGGCGCATTTTCTTGAGCAAACATCCTCGCTATGATAAGAGATTTCTAGCAATATTTTAGTGTTATGACTGCACTTAGTGAACTCACAGTACATTCGATCATTTCTTGGTATACACAACTTTTAAACAATCGTAACAAACTCAATTAGAGTTTATTTTACATGCTTTGCTAATATCCCTTCACCTAGGTGGCGATTAAGTCACGCCATTTTGTAGCAAGGAGTCCAACTTCGCGCCAGTTCTCACAATCAGCACAATCGTCTGCAATGTTACCAAAAGCCTAGGTGCATTGTATAAGCAACTCCCCTGTACCCGATAGAATGCCGTTTTTCAAGGCGATACCATCGTTCTGAAGCCATGCAGTGATTACAATAAACTGGCAGAACGTGATTTAGTTAAGCTCATTTCGATTGACAAACGCTGAGTTCGTACTTCTGCTTCAACACTTCTATTCATTCTCCTAGTATCATTTGTTTTTGTTCTTATAATTCATGGCAGCGCATGTGCTTTGATGTTGCAGTGCGATTGCCCTGTTGGAGGTTCGTAACTAGGAAAGTCAAAAACTAGTTCTACGTTTCCATGTGGTAAACCAAGCAAGAGCCAATGTATGCAAAGCAGAGCCTTCCAAACTACATATGGCCGCTTTCGTGCCGAAGATGGCAAAGAAATAATAGCCCTTTTTGCAAAAGCGTGAAGTCTTCGTGTTCATCGAGCGATCGCAGTAGAATAAGCATTCCCGGTCCCATTCAGCTACCATCAGAGATTCCCATTGCGACCGGCTTGAATAAGTCGACGATCAAGGACTTCACAGAGAATACAGGTAGTACATTGTTATTGTTGTTATCTACTCTCTATACTACTCAATGTAGGATCCTCAGCCAATTATTCCTTAGGTGCAATTCCAAGCAGGACGCAGAGTGTAGTTAAATGCTGAACAAAAGCAATTTTGCACCTGCCATGAAGCACAGATCTCTTCACATGATAGAGTCTCAAAATCTTCTACAATGGAAGAACTTGCTTCCTTCCATATTCATCTAGTCATATTCGTCAACGCATGCCGGGTGGGGTTGCATGTACAAAGATTTGCGTCGATTGAGTAAAAATTTGCAATGAAATGACTGGGAAAACAATAACTAGCTCAGCGCCGCCTCTAACAAATAACTTTACGCAAACTTTTAAAAAAATTCAACAAAATTTCTTTGCTTATTCATCGAGAACAGGAGAAATCAACTACGCTGTTCCTCTACTCACGGGTGATCCCCAATACAATACCGTTAAGTGCAGAGAGTATAAACAGATGGCTAAAATGTCTGACCATTCCTGATTACGAAAATCTAGATCGCTGGAATCCTTCACTGAAGTTATGATTATGCGAAGTGGAAAAACTGAGTGGAAAAACTCCTATAGGATCTTGACGATGAATGGAGTGGAAGAATTCTTAACGACCGAATATCATCGGAAAATACCATATTGCAAAAGTACTATTCTTCTATTTCCTTCACTAATTTCTTTTTCCCAGGCACAATTCACTATGCAACTTTGGATAATCACCTGACACCTGTCACCTGTAGCCCCGTTAATCGTCTAGTGATTCCAGCGACCTCCCCTAAATCTTCCACTTTTCCTTGTCGCGTGTAAGAGTAGCCCAGTGAGTTCTGCTCGCACTAGGGTCATCATATCATTATTCTCACATTTCCGTAGAGAACTCTGACCATCGAATCGATGGTCAGACTGCAGTGAATTTAACACCCAGAGCGTTTCAGACACTAACGGCTTTTGTCCATCGGTTACCGTTTATACACATTATGTGTTCGGCCCACCTTACCAACGACTGATTAGCGTATAGATCGGCATTTTTGATTTTTTGATCGTTGCCGCACGTCGAGGTTTCGAATAATTTCCCTTACTTGTGTGAAATGGATACCTCAACCATCGTCGATCGACTGCGCGTTCAACAAAGCGGAGTGATTTTTCATCTTTTTACGCAGCGACCAGGTTTCTGACGCATACGTTAAGGCAGTCACAGAGTCGGGTGGCCCTTTGTCAAAGTCGGCAAGGAATCGTTCCGCTTGGCTAATGTTTGGTGTTCAGAGAGTGATGTCATCAGTAAAGCGAAGATCGTGTAACTGCTGACCATCGATTTTCACTCTCATGTTATCTATTTCAGTGCTCGCATTTCGCTCTTGAGGGTGACGGTAAATAATTTTGGCGAGATGGTATCGCCTTGTCTAACTCCTTTTTTGACGTCTATGTTAACATCGCTGTGGACTGGTGGTCTTTTATTTGTGTAATTTTTTGTACAGCGCACGAATCAAGGGCTTCCATGACTGCTTCTCTCTCATTTATATCGAAGGTCTTCTTAAGATTGATGGAGGTGAAGCTTGCGATACTTCAGTGAGTGTTGATATCGTGTGGATGTGTTCCTCCCGTACAAATCCTTTTCGGAGCCCCTGCTTGTTCACATAGCTACCTTTCGTCCAATGTTCTCTCAATCCTTTCAAGATGACTCGAGTGAAAAGTTTGTAGACGGCAAACAGCAAGCGGATTGGGCGGTAGTTGCCGATGTCGTGGAGGCCAGCCTTCTTGAACAATAGCACTGTTTCGATGGTCATGCACTGAGTGGGGATCTTGCATTCAGACAGGTAACGTGTGAACGGGCGAGCCAGTGTGCTTAGCAGCACTGTCTCGTAAACTCCGATTAAGGGTTCCGTCATTTTACAGCCGACTTTCATCAAGAATGAGGATAATTTTTGCAATGAGCTTTTTGTCAAATACTGTTTCGAATGCAAATTACAGGCGGTTTTTTAACCTGGGATGTCACGCTTGGAGACGAACGGTTGAAGCAAATCGCAGTTCGACCACCAGAACACCTTCATCCCGTGAGATGGCGGTGGCATAGCACTAAAAATGAATCAATGTTCTTATGAGGCACAAATATTGTTCAATTGTTCATCTGTTCAGCTAAATGTGAAATTCTTATAGAGCATTCCATGCAACTCTTAACCTCCAGAAATGCACAATTGTAGAAAATTCGCGCACTAGTTCAATGTTAGCATAAGTTGTGATGGAAAAGGCGGCTTCAAATGAGAGAAGCATGAAATCCCTTTGCTTTGAGATATTTAAAGATAATGCAACTGAAGAGAACTAAAACAGCCAACGATGCCCCCATATTACGAAGACCAATGAATGTGGTAGTGTCGAACTCTTCCGCCAAGGTTGGAGAGAATCATTTCTCAATTTAAAAATCCCGAAAGCCACTACTATATTTGGGTAACGGTGGTAATCGATTCATTTCAGGCAAATGGATATGGCGAAGCACTTTGCTGATCGTTGTTGACTTAGTTTTGCTCCGAAATACTCCAACCTCGAGTTATCCACGAACGCTTTACACTTCTTTGCTATGGACGAGCACAGTTACTTGCCAATATATAAAGCCCGATGACTATTAACATAAATGAGTGGCAGATACCCAATATATTTTACTGAAACAGTTGAAAAGAACAATGTAAAGAATTAAATGACGACGATTACAAACTGTTCTCAGTTCAAGGCATCAAACTAACTTCTACACAGTAACTAAGATTCTCACCAGGCGTGTATATTTGCCTGAACTAGTGTATTCCTGTGGCCTTCACTGCTGAAGTGCTGAAGTGGCACCGGAAGTAAAGAGCACCTGCCGCCTGTAAAATTACACCTCGGCGTTTTATATTTTGACTGTTGAATCGAAACGTTCTAAGAGCTTTACGCTTCTCTGACAGTTGGATAGAGAGAGAGAGAAGGAGAAAGAGAGGGAGGGAGAGGGAGAGAAAAAGACAGATGTAGGAAACGTCCACTTTAGCAACCGGTGTAGTATTTTCTTCAAGTAATTCAAAATTATCAGCTGTTCTCTATTTAATGCATGTGATTCTTTTCATGGTATGAAGTACGGCTTAATTTGTGAAAGACCAACATCTATTCTGTGTATGCGTCATCTTCGATTTGCAACAAACTACTACCGAATTGAACTCACATCCATGCTAAAGCAGTTTGCAATAACAGCCGGTGAACTTGGTTGCAAAAAAAAGGCGCCATAATTAAAATTAAGAGAAAGTATGATAGCAGTATCTATATGATAACCGACAGTTGTGACAAGCCTTACATACATCATTCGACTTAAGGGAAACATGTGCGGATCGAAAACATTCCGGCTAGCCCCTAACGTCTTGTGTGACTCAATGCATGGAGTCTTAAAGGGGATAAAGGGATGAAGTTTTCGGCATTGATCAGTACTTTATAGAAGCGCGATATATTTGATTCCACTTGTAGCATTGTCGAGGCGATTGAGCGTGAGTATGGCCAATACAACAAGTGCTAGCGAAACACCGATTTACAAAGGCAGCCTTTTTTTAAAGGTTTAAGACAACCATGGCAGAAATATACAGACTCCGTAGAGATAGTGACATCGACAACCATGAAGGTGGAAAGGAAACTGCGGCTATGAGAGCCTTCTGGGCCACGTCTGACACTGCACTGCCCTACCCGCCTCCCAGATTCAGACATAAGGAATGTTGCGACCAAACACCCTGAGAGCGCTATCAAAGCTTGTGCGGAAGTTTTTTATTACTCTTCATGTTTTTCATAGAGGAATGATCTAAAATTACCACTGATATGTCAACACTTGACAAAAAGGAAACAACTGCAACATTTAAACTAGACAAAGTTAATAGTTCCTTAAAAACCGACTTTCCCCTAGCCTCAGCACTATTAATCAATACGTATTCATTCATATAATAGCTAACACGAGGTCGACGAAGTAGACTTTATTAGGCTAACATCTGGAAGTCTTCGTCTTCCACGAAGCAACTAATCTTGCAAAGTATTAAAGTAGAAGCAGTCCCATGAATGAATCTACAGGTTCCATAAAACTCGGGAACAGACTGCAGAAATCTACTTCGCGTCACAGACAGCTCAGGCGCGGTCGCGAAGAGACTATCCCGCGCACGACAGTAGCTCGAACCAGTGCATTTGCTATCGTATTTATACATTGTAGATGCAATGGCGGCGTGTAGCGTAGTGGTCGGAGGCGTACCTCTATCGCTCGGGGCAGCCAAACTACTACCGGGAATTATCTGGGAGGATACCAGCGCTGGCTCGATACATGAGTAGGCCACCGCGAGTCATTGTAAAAGCCACAAATGCATTCACTTACCTTCAGCAATGCTTAATGAAATCGAATGCATGGCGCATCCCTTAGGGGATTGATCAACAGAGAGAGCTTTATTATTTTAAAAATAATTGATACACAACATACACTCTAGATAGGTTTTCGTTTTTATGCTACGAAGAAGTACATATGGTAGTGGTCTAATGATTCTAATCGAAGTCATCTCATTGTTTTTGGTGTGGTAACGAAATAGGAATATTTCTAAGAGTGGACCTTCATTCAACGTCAGCGATGAGTGACCAATATTTCTTCCTATTTATGGGCTGGCACGAGGGAGATATCAAGTGCTTAAGCTAACGTTTCGGCTCGTTTGTATTCCGCAGAGCGGCAATTATTCGTGTCCAGTATCCACATTGGACTTACCAATCCTGTGCAAACTCATGAATGGAACAAAATAAATAGTATTAGTGATTTTTGTAATTCCTTTACATATTCTTTATTATCTCAAAGGAAACAGCACCGTCTATTCGTTGCCTATGAGCGCTGTACTTTAATAATGACACGTGTTTCTTAGATACTGATACTTTCGTTTATCATCACAAGTTGGCTAACGGTTTGATTCGGTAGAATCCAGGTATGGCTGGAATTGAAGAATTTAACTAAGCCTTTGATGAACTCTGACTGATCACTGATACGATGATGCTTTTGAAGGCATTCACGAAGAGGAATGATGTCCTCAGTTGTGCGGAAAATGTGCTAAGTTTTTCGCTTCCGACTCCTTTCTCATTTCTTTATCATCGTTTTTTTCGTTTTTCATGGCAGTCTTGTTTGTCGTCGACTGAAGTTTCTAAAGTTGAGGATTGTCTTCGATCAAGTCGCACTCCGGAATGACTATGAAGAAAGTGAAATAAGCATGTAAATTCGTCCTTCCAGTAGTTCCTACGAATGCTCCTTTCCAATAGATTAAGTACACGACCCCTCTATCAAGTAGTCACATAATGTTTTTTGGTGCGCGGGGCATCTTTTGCGAATATCTCCGCCTTTCTCAGTCGGGTCCATAACACAACAAATCTTTCTGTAGACTAATACAACAGCGGCTTTTATCACTATTACTGTCACTCTGTTGTGCTACAGAAATACCGTGCTATGCTATTATATCTCATAGGTTATTCCGAAATAGTTGAGATAATAAATCAAAAGACCGACTTTCTATAAACCTCGGCATAGATAGTATATAATTCATTTAAATGATCTTATAAACTGATCTTCTTTAGCTGATGCGAAGTTGGTATAGATCTTCGCTGTCGTTGTCGCTGTTGTTGGTGTTGTTGGTCGATGGCTGACGTTCAGGCGATTTCGCCTTCCTCAGAGCCTAGACGTATTTTATATTAGAATACTTTAATTATTCGAGGAAAAGGCTAAAGTATTAATGAAGATCAAAGTTTTAAATAGATGGTGGGTTAGGATGGTACGGTCAAACTGAAAGGCTACTCACCGTGATGTTACGAGTGGGACTGGCCCACGCGTTGTTCACCTGGGGTCGCGAGCACGACACATCCCGGGGTTACGGCGCCAGCTCACTTGTGATAGTGAGGCATTTGTCTTTCCGATCCATCTTTGGATTTTTTGAAATTTTTCTAAAACGCTTCAAGAGTGTTGCGCGTTGATGTTTTTCGACTCCTGCGCTAAGATCCGTACAGTCACTTCAAAATCATCGCCGTTGTGCTTTTGTGCCCTGTGCGTACCTAGAGGTGTGTTTCGACGAAAGTTTAACTTTCCCATCTAGATCTTCTTTTATGCGGACACAAAGTTGTTTACCCGTTTCCCCAATATATTCCTTACCGCATGCGTTACATGAGATCAAGTATATTATACCTGAACTCATGCAATCCCCCGTCTCTCCCATTAGGGACAGACCATACAGTTTTCTGAGCTGCACAAACGATCATAGAGACGGTTGCGAACTGACGGCGTAGGGTATTGGGTGGGATGTCAATAATCGTTATATAATTTTCAAGACCACTTTTTTTAAAGCATCTCTTAATGGCTTAACTCATTTCATTCGATATGAAGGGTAGCTTAAAAGGGATCTTACTTATGTCCGAAAGATTATTTTGGAGAACTACCCTACGTTTTTGTCTAGCCCGAGTGGCTTCTACGTCGTAGCCATTGGAAATGGCAATTTTTCGTGCCAGGTTTTGCGATTCCTTCCTTTCCTCTTCTCCTGTGCACACATTTTTTAGCCGTACGGTACATGTTTTTTGATAAGTGCTTTTTTCATGTGTGAAGGATGAGAGGAGAGGTAGTGAACTAGTACGTTCTTACTACTTGGCTTACGATACCATTTTTGTTATACAGCCACTTTCTGAGAGCTTTATTTGGATGTTTAAGAATGGAAGCCAGTTTTCGGTTGGTTTTTCCCTCTCGTGTAAATTTTATATACTCTGACTGTCGGTTTAACAATTCAAAGCACTCATCTATCTGTTCTTGTGTGGAACAGACGATGAAGCAGTCGTCTATGTATCGACAGTAGAGTAAGGGTCGGTGGTCGAGAACTGGAGCTTCCACCTTAGACATGAAAGCGATGGCAAGGCTTGGTGCTAAACGCTGTCGCTTGGCCAACCCTCTAATTTGTACAAAATATTTTCCAGACCACCTGAAGATTGAACAACTAAGATACTGTTTTAAGTCATTAGTTGCGCAATCGACAAGCCGTACATTTTTATTTTCTTTTCGTGCTTATTTTTTATAACTTTGATCTTCATTAATACTTCAGCCTTTTCCACCGAATAATTGAAGTATTCTAATATAAAATACGTCCAGGCTCTGAGGAAGGCGAAATCGCCGAAACGTCAGCCATCGACCAACAACACCAACAACAACGACAAAGACAATTAAGACCTATACCAACCTCGCATCAGCTAAAGAAGATCAGTTTATAAGATCATGAAATAATAAAGTTTAGAAGGATACTAAAATAAAAATCTGGAAACTTGGACTTGACATCAACGTTTTGGATGGTAAAATTTATAACGGTAGGGTAGCCAGTATCCTCTACAGATGCACCGCAAAAAAGGTTCATGATCCCTGATTCACTAGCACTACATCTGTTTGTCAGTGTTTTGGCAAATGTTTCTTGAACAGAACGGGATGAGGTATTGGGGTTAATGGTGGAATTAAGCGCTTGAAAGCTCTTGCTGACGCATCGTAGTGTGGGCGTGCTTTTGTCGACGACGACCATGGCGGCACCTGCTGCCAAGTGTTGGCTGAGTGAACGTCAGCTGAAACGCCAGTTTACTTGATTTCTGAACGAATGACGCTTGTGTTATCCCAACCTACCACATGGCTTGTTGACAATAAAACTCGCACCTAGTAAGCGCGTTCAGAATTCCATCCGTGTGTGACATTTCTATAATAGTTACTGTTGGTTGCACGTAAGAATCGATTCCATGTTTATTTTGTAGTTAACGAAACAAATCTTCTCATGTCGCTTTACCTGTGTCCAGCCTTCACGTAGTTTTTCCCTAAGTTCCGCTGGATAAGACAATGCATACGGTGGCTAGTGCTTTAAATCACCCCATTAGGTTCCCGGAGGAAAGACGATCCACAAGAGGCAGCTAGTATCGGCGATTACCATCTCCGAGCGATGTAGTGCTGTTATCTCGTGATTTCAGTGGAACTCACGCTCCATCAGCAATTATTTCAATATATCAATGAGAAGAGGACACTCTAAGTTAGCTGCAATAGAAGAGAAAATGAAGAAGGTCCTGAATTCCCCAAATCGTTTCAGGATGCGTTGCTGTGGCGAATTTCTCAGTATTACTCCCATTTCACACGAAGTCGTCTATTAAGTCACGCAGTGCCCATATTGACACAAAAACTACCTAGTTTTGATTCAAGAATATGAGACCTCTTCCATACCAGTAATAGTGTCGTATATAATTCGATCTCTCTCTGTCCCACCAAACCCAATCTTTGTGGAACAAAACTTGGAAAACTGTGAAAGTTTAGGTGATTTAGCAAGTGACTTTGAGTCGTATTTTCAAAAAAAATCGGTGTGAAATTATGAGAGTAAGGTTTGGGTGTCGCTACAAAAATGCAGTGCAACAAATCGCATCGGTCACCAATCACATTTTTATGTGCAGCTCTTCCTAGCCACAATTTGCAATTCTAATAATATGAGCACAATCGTCATTATTAGCTTTATTACATATTAGTAGTGTGGAGACTCGTGTACAACCCATTAGTAGCTGAATAACGTGTATAAAATCCTCTCCATGGCATGATTCTTAATATGCAGGAGAATTTTCGGAGTGTTATATTTTATGGTGTATCCGCGAGAAACGAGATAATCCATGGTGCTGTTTTTTTTTCTTGTAAATTACTAAGTGAGCAGAACGCCTTTTTTTGATTTCAGCCTCCCTATTTAGACTGCAGCGTCACGAAGCATTGCTAACAGTGAACGATTACTATGATCTACCACTGTCCCCCTATCAATCTAGTCGTTTGGTGGCAAATCTCCCTCTGATCCACAAGAACGGCGACTGCCTGTGGTGGTGACGACCTGGAGCAGACTTTGGCTAGGCCGACATCCAGACTCTTACTTGGATAGTTGGACCGTCCATTTTCACGAGCTGTGCGGACGCCAGCACACATGCCATTCGTACCTTTCTCTCGCAATCGTAGTCCATGGTGGTGGTCTTGTTCAAGCATGGTAGCGCTTGCGAGTCTCTTGCCGTGATCCGTAAAACAACTGCAGCTGCGGGTACAGCTGATTAACTTTATTTATGAACACGTCCGCCTAACGTGTAGGTGGTCGTCCTGGGGGACGCTTGCATTCTCTTGGAGTCCACTCTACTGTTCTTTTCGTAATGCATTACCCAATTTTGAGGTTTTAACATCTCTCCGAATCAATTGGTAGGAAGGCCGACCGAAGGATTAGTCGCCGAAAACACACCCCTGATCCAAATTGTGGTGAAGAACTGGATACGCTCTTGCAAGGTTACGTCAGGACTCCAGGGAGGACCAAGTTGCACGACGAGCAATAGGCCAGCCTCAATACTCCCGCACACTGGGTGCTCCCGTCAATGACGTCAGGCGGTGAGACGACTGGTGAGAAGCCAGAAAACCTCGGGTTAAGCAGGACGTCATTGGAACCCGATGTGACGAACACACGCACGACACGCCATGGAGATTGTTTCTTACTACGCACGTATAATGGCAGAACACTCTCCACAGACGCCCATCTTCACGTTCTTCTTGTAGCCACAGATCGCATCAAATTTCACGTGATTGCATTACAAGAAACAAAAAATCAAGAAGACCGACATACGCCTACTAAACAACGGGACCCTTGTGATCCGTGGAAAAAAAGGTCTCGTCATGAAATGTCGGCGGCGTAGGCTTTGTCGTCCACCCGTCCATTGTCCATCTCGTCGACTCATACGAGATCCTTTCCCTTCGTATAGCCGTCCTCCGTCTTCAGCTGTCGCATCATAAGAAGATCACTATCATCAACTGCTACTCAGCGACCGACGCAGCTAATGAGTACGAATTAAATGCGTTCTATTATCAGTTGGAGGAAGTCGTCCGCCATGATAAAACATATTATAAATTTGTTGTCGGAGACTTTAACGCTAGAATAGGAAAGG
This sequence comes from Angiostrongylus vasorum, assembly GCA_018806985.1. NCBI lineage: Eukaryota > Metazoa > Nematoda > Chromadorea > Rhabditida > Metastrongylidae > Angiostrongylus > Angiostrongylus vasorum. The sequence goes on along the minus strand of JADANN010000140.1, from coordinate 431,829 downwards.
CCAACGAGAGCGAATACAGGATCGGAAATTTTGGATTAGGAGAAAGAAATGGGAATGCGAATATAAACCGCCTCGCAGAACTCCTGTCAGCAGCACGTCTCTTCCATGGAAACTCGTTTTTCCAGAAGAAAGAAAGCCGCCGCTGGACATGGAAGTCTCCCAACGGCATGACTCATGCGGAGATCGACCATATTCTGACAAACAGAAGATGGTGCCTACTTGACGCATCGGTAGTCGCGTCATTCTGTACTGGTTCCGATCACCGCCTTCTTCGCGCGAAGATTCGATTAAGCCACAAGCTGGAAGAGAACTCTCTTCATCGACCACGAGGAAAAAAAAAGTCTAGCTGTGTACGGCTAGAACATTCTGAATGAAGCCCTCTCCAAACGTGACTGGCAGATTAAAGAAGGCTCGACCAAAGACTACGAGCCGCTTGTCGAAGAACTGAAAAGCTGTGCCGAATTCGCCTCAATTCCTTAAGCAAGAAGATCGGATCGCATCTAAATCACTACTAAGGGAGTTGCTCCAAAAAAAGAAGGAAACTGAAGCTTGATCTTACTGCAACACGTTTAACATTGTTAGCAATAAATGCCAGCTGCAGAATAGCTTTGCAGGAAGATCTACAACGCTACAAGCAGAAGAAACTACTGGAAGCAGAAGAGAAAAGAAGCAGTTTGAAAAAATGACGTTGGGACTAGTGTGATTATAATGTTCCGCTATCAGCCCTGATGAACGAAGATGAGATCGTCAAAAGTTTCCGCCATGATATGGAATTAATAGCGGAAACGTTCTACACCTACCTTTTCCGTTCCACAATCCCCCGTCCCGGACCCTAATATCCCTACTGGAGAAAAAATCACCTGAAATTCTTCCGTCTGAGGTTCGAGTTGCGATAGAAAGCATGAAAAGAGGCACAGCTGCAGGACCAGACAATGTCACCGCCGATTTCCTTAGAGCTGGAGGCCACAATTTACATGTACTTCTCGCAAATCATGTGACAGCCTACCTTCAAAAGGAAAAAAATCCCAGACCAGTGGAGGATGTTGCGTACGGTCATCCTGCCAAAGAAAGGAGACCGAAGGAATCTTCGTAACTATCGTGTCATATGCTTGTTGAGTGTACTCTACGAGTTTTTCACGAAGATTATCCTCTTGCGCATATCAGGGACATTGGATGAGGCGCAACCAGTCAAGCAAGCAGGATTTCGGAAAAGGGTTTTGCTGTATGGACCACATCCAAACCGTGTCCAGCGTCGTCGAAGTTTGTCGGGAATACCACTTGCCCCCTAGTCCTAACCTTTCTCGACTACGAAAAATCGTTTGACAGTGTCGAAACGAATGCAATCCTACCAGCGCTCGTCGACCAAGGAGTGGACCCGTCCTACATAAGAACTCTGTACGACGTTATCGGAACTGCACTACGAAAATACGGCTTTTTCATCGACCTCTTATCATACCCATAGGAAAAGGAGTTCGACAGGGCGACACAATATCCCCAAAGCTGTTCAGTGCCGCATTGCAGTGGATAATGAAGTCACTCGATTGGGATGAGAAAGGAATACTTATTGATGGAAAATTCCTATCAAACCTTCGTTTTGGCAACGACATTGTCATCTTTTCAAGAAGCACGAGTGAAGCAGAGATGATGAACAACGAGATCAGCGAAGCGAGGAAAAAGACCGGACTTCGCATAAATCGAAAGAAGACCCCAGTTCATGAAAAACCCATGATGCAAAGGCGAAAAAATTGAATTCGATGGGCCCATCATTGCAGAGACCACCTCGTACGTACACCTTGGGTGATCAATGAACGTGGAAAACAATATGAAGGAGGAAATAGATAGAAGAAGGAGAGCAGCTTGGGCCGCATTCGGGCCTCTCGAAGAAGCCACCGACCAATTGAAGGACCCGAAAATCCGCGCTCATCTTTTCGATTCTACGGTCCTCCCAGCGCTCTGTTATGCAGCGGAGACGTGGGTTGATAGTTCAACTACGTCAAGAATGCTTTGCACTACTCACAGAGCGCTTGAGCGATGTCTTCTGAAATACAACCGGCATTCTGAATATCAAGCCGGAATGCGAAGCTCTAACCTTCGAAATCTGTTACGTCTTCGAGATCCAGGTGATTATGCATCGATAGCGAAACATAGATGAGCTGGTCACATAATGAGAAGAACGGACGACATCCAGACTCTAGGCAACCACAATGGCTGAACCAGCAAATCTCTGAGAAAATGGAAATTGTGCTGGGGCTTGCCCAACCAATGATGACGGGCCGTCCAAGTATCCAAGTAAGTAAGTACCTCGACTTATTTTCAATTAGCTAACAGATGAACAGATGAAAATGAATAGTGCGGTCAATAAATTTTGGTGACCACTGAGCTGAAAATGGATACCATAATGCCGACAACGTCTCCTGGTCCAAAGACATGTAGGCACAGTAGTGCCATTTGCTGGCGTTGTGATCATACACTGAAGAACACGCAAACGAAGGATACGAAGCAGTTGGCAGCTAGTTCGTACGCACGATATGGCACCTTCGCATTCGAACGTAACATTAGAGAAAAAACAAAGAGTATAAAGCCGTGTTGATCCCTTTGCCTAGTGAAAAGCAGATATTTTGCTGTCGTCCACAGTATTGTCGAAGTCTGACAAACCACCAACTCCTACTATCCAAAATTCTCATAAAATCACTTTAATAGCCCAGATGCCTCTGGGCAAACATCGTACGCTCACAGATACACCTTGCTAAATAGTAAAAGCCCTACTGAAGTAGCTGACGACGTTGCACCGACACTCAAAGCGCTGAACTTTAGTGTTCCGAAGTGCTTATTCACTGTCTCTCAAGATTTCTCGGAAGGACAATGATAAAAGCGAAAAAAACAACAAAATAGAGTTGAGTTTATTGGTGACAGCACTTTGTAAAAGCTCGAATGAAGTCATCTACACCTACAATTACTAGAAGTTTCATCAGCAAACACTTTATGTCAAACGCCAAGTAATTTTAAATTCTTCGAATTAGCTTACCGTGTCCTGCTTAAGCATTTCTAAGAAAACAACGTGATCCTTAGCATATTTTTGTAGCTATTGATCGATGCAGAAACACATCTCTTTATATAAAAAAATATCGAGCTGTTCAGTTCAAAGGCTCGGTAGTGCGGTTCCAAACATCAGACACGCTGTGGCAGCCGCACCAGAAGGCTCCTTCTAGTTACACTGAGAGACAGGAGAAATCACCGAAGACGTCGCATGTCTAAACAAGACCATACGTGTTCGGATGTGCTCGAGCGGCAGAAGTGGCGCTCTCGCACTCCCGATTGTGGAAAGCGTTGCATGATTATCGATTGATTCCGCATCTACTACGAGTGCCATTGCTTGCTCTTCCCATCCGGCCTATAACAACGTTATCCAACATTTTCCAGTCAAGTGGTTCCTTCGATAAAAAAGATATTCCCGCAGTGGCGTCGTTTCGTTCATGCAGTACCCCACTGGATCCGACTAAGTGCAAATACGAAGACCCACGCCGTAAGACGAAACCACTGCTATGCATAGCCAACTCGGCAAAGACATCGAAATGTTAACAACAATAAAAAAGCCTTCATATTACAACGTATTGCAAGCTCATCAATATTGTCTCTTCACTCCGGAGTTAAATGAAAGCGTTTTCCAAAATTCTGCACGGACTATTGATGAGCCTGGTGTTCTAGTCATGATTGATCGTTTTCTCTTACCATTATGAACATTATTCAGTTGTTTCTAGTTTCATGTGCTCGAGCGGGAAACGTGGCGCTCTTGCATTCCCTATTGTGGAAAGAGTTGGATGATTATAGATTGATTCCTCATCTACGACAAGTGATATTGTTTGCTCTTCCCATCCGGCCTATAACAACGTTATCCAGCACTTTTCAGTCACGTAGTGTCCTTGATAACAAGATAATCCCGACTGGCGTCGTATCAATCGTGAAGTACCCCACTAGATCGATCTGGCTAAATGCAACTACGAAGACACTAATGTTAAGAAGAAACCACTGCTATGGACAGACAGCTCGAATCACTGCCGTACTGAAGAAGTCGATGATATCGAAATGTTAACAACAATAAAAAGCCTTCATCAGAACATCGTACAAGCTCATCAATACGACGAAATGTTGTCTCTTCACTATGGAGTTAAATGAAAGCGTTTTCCAAAATTCGGCACTGACTATCGATGAGGCCGGGGTTGTAGTCATGACTGGTCGTTTTCTCTTACCATTATGAATATTATTCAGTTGTTACTAGTTTAACGGAATGATTTCCTTGCTGTCCAAGCACATTCTAGTAGAGAAAAAATCTTTTGTGTATTAAGTGATGTCTCGTTCGGTAAAATTTTGAAAGATTAAGCCGTCACCTATCAAAATATAATATTACAGTAAGAGCTCTAAAAAAATTAACGGCGGAATTTGACCCTGATTTTGACGTGTCATATCTAAACTCGGAATAAACTTAGCAAAGTTGAGCCATTAGTTGAACCACCAGTTGAACAAGAACCATTAGGTTATTCACATTTTTTGCCCACGAGCTCGCTTTTTACGAGGGTTGTATAGAATTCTGAACATTCCAAGGTGATGATGAGGTTGAAGACAGAGTGGAAATTGTTGATGAACTGGTAGCCGAGGGAAGAGAATTCCGATGAATGTAGAAGAGTTCCGTAGTCTAAGTCGTTCAACCTTTGTAGGACCAGTGCGGCAACTGGTGTCTGTGGGTTGTCGTGAAAAAAGAATTGGACCCTTTTTGTCGATCGATGGGAGCTATGGTCGTTAATATTTCCCGTGCATTTCGTCTACTTTGTACATGCACTTCTCCTCCGTAATGGTTTCACGTGGATGCAGGCGACTATAATGAGTTCAAACTCTTGGGAGCCACCAAGCAACCAACATTGCTTTTGTTTGATACAATTTCATCCTTGGCACATGCTGCGCGGCTTCATCGCAATCCAGCCAGAGCCAATCGTTAGTTATCACATAGGAACCACTTTTGATCCCGAGAAATTCTTCAATTCTTCGCCCGCCAACAGAAGAAGAATTTGCGAGAATTCTCATACCTTCGTCGTCGAATTCACCACTGCGTGTTTTACCAAACCAACTTTCACTGCACGTTCGTTAGGGTTTCCTTGGCCCAATACCCCACAAGCCTTTCGGGCTCTATGCACTGAGTGCGCCTTAGTTTGAATATGCGGAGGTAGATATGTTGGAGAGCCTCTTCGACATCTGAGAGTTTCAGAGTTCGATAGCTTCTACACCGGAATTTTTTCTCTCCTTCTTCTTCGAAATTCTTCGCTCAATTTCTTTTCATCACTCATTTGTATTTGCTTTCCATTGCATCATCGTATTGCATATTAACAAGTTTTCTTCCCGGTTCACTCATTGTGCTGACCTTTTCTCTGCATCGTTTTCTTAGGAAATGTTCTCTGTTTCACCAATAAATCTCTAGAATGTAATGATTACGTCGGCAAAACTATCACTAACATATTGTGGTTCCCAAGACCGACTTTCCAGTAACTTCGACTCTAATTGATAATTTACTGATTTTCTTCGATAAACAAGCGCGATGTTGGTATCATAGAATTTATTAGCGCACGATAGCTGACGTTTCAACGGTTTCGAATTCTTCGGATCCTGGAACAGTAAAATAGACATGCGATCTACTCAGCCGAACACTTTCGTAACCTTAGCAGATGAGACTCAACACTTCAATATGCATTACATCGAATTTCAGGAACCGCGCCAGGATGAGGTTTAAGCACCACGCTATTCTATCCGTTGCTCCACCTATACAACTCATGATTGGTCTCAAATAATGTTTCAACCCCTTTTAAGCTACCCTTCATACCAAATGAGATAAGTTGCACCATTAAGAGGTGCTTAAGAAAAAGTGGTCTTGAAAATTATGCAGCGATTATTGATCTCCTGCCCAATATCCTACGCCGTCAATTAGTTCGCAACCGCTCTATGATCGTTTGTGCAGCTCAGAAAACTGTATGGTCTGTCCTAACGGTAGAGACGGGGATTGCACGAGTTCAGGTATAATATACTTGATCTCATGTAACGCATGCGGTGAGGAATATATTGGGGAAACGGGTAAACAACTTTGTGTCCGCATAAAAGAACATCTAGACAGGAAAGTTAAAATTCGTCAAAGCAGATCTATAGGTACAGATAGGGACCATAAGCATAATAGCGACGATTTTGAACTGATGGTGCAGATCCTAGCCTAGGGAATTGACAAAATCAATGCGCAAAACTCTTGAGGCGTTTTGGATAAATTTCAAAAATCCAAAGATGCACCGGAAAGACGAATGCCTCACTATCACACGTGACCTGGCGCCTTATTTCAAAACGATTTTTTTGACCTGCGTGGGTCTGGCTCGCGAGCCCATAAAACTATTGTCGGTGGACTTTCTGATCAATACGGCGTTTATTTGAAAATTTGATCTTCATTAATAGTGTAAATATTTCACCGAATATAAGAGAATTGTTACACAAAGTACATCTAGCCTCTGAGGAAGGCGAAATCGCCGAAAACGTCAGCCATCCACCAACAACACCAACAACAACGACAATAACAACAACAACGACAACAACCACAACGACAACAACAACAACAACGACAACAACAACAACAACGACAACAACAACAACAACAACGACAACGATAACGAAAACCTGTACCAACCTCGCATCAGCTCAACTAGATCAGTTGATAAAAATATGTAAATGAATATATTGCTTTGGCTCGTTGATAATCTTACAGTAAGATTGTCGTAAAGGTGTGGAAGAAATCGAGTGAAATAGCGTTACAGAGCACTTGCCTGCCTTTACAAATGCTTCATTGCGTTGTAAATTACCTCGAAATACACCTATGCCTACTGTTCATGGGAAACCACATTTGAGGGCAAATACAGTTGAAGCCCTACAGTAACCGATAGTCGAATATCTTGTGGGATGTTTTATAAAGTTCTGAATCGTTTTGCAGACAACGTCTTTTACGAGCTGGAAAATTGATATTTGAATGAAAATCTAATTTTATTGGCCGTTATTCGATCAATCGGCATGCAGCTTTACTACGGGATTGAAACGCCTTTTTCAAGTACAAATTCAGGGAAAGTTGAACTATTGTGAATAAGCCTAAGTGAGGCAATCAGTAGCCAGCATTTGTATTCATTCAATGAGACGGACCGGAGAACACCACTTACATTTTATCAGAAGTAAAGCACCAGCTTGGTCGCTCAAGCGTAAAACGCGACTGTAAAGCCGTATTGAACCCAACATCACATCCTTCTGAAAAGCACTTATTTCCTATATACTAGCATTTATGGAATATCTAGTATACATTCAGAGCTAGAAAGGTTTTGCTTTAATAAAGAAGGAAATCAGCATCTTCTCGGATGCGTGGATGACTGCCTCCAGGAATTTTGGGCGTAGGACCATCATATCATCCATTAGCCTCGTCACCTCGCAAATGTCACCCATGGAATGATCTAATTTATGGCTTACTTTTTCTAATCAGGTAGCCAACCCACCCATATGCGGTCGCGCACGTAACAACAAGGTGGAGGGTTATTCGTTTTCCAGCATACCGTAGTTCCACACCTATGAGCACCAACTTTCAATGATGAAGACCACAACGCACCAGAAACATTGTAGTTATACTTGATTCTGAACCACTAGGGTTAAACGTACAAGGCAGACGCTCCGTTGAGCAAAACGTACTATGAAAAATGGCTTAGGTATCCTAGTGCGTCGCGTCGTTGTTTTATCTACCAGCCCATCATAGGTGAAAGCGAGGAAACAAAGTGAGAAGGAGTTCGACAATTTTATCATGGCGTCCATGTAGAAGTAAATTATTATCTATTTATATGACCATATCATCTGCTCTTGATGAGCCAATGCGAGGCTGGTATTCGTCTCTGTTGTCGTTGCCGTTGTTATTTTCCTTGTTGCTGGTGCTGTCGGCGTAAATTAAATTTAAATTGGTATCCTGAAAAACCTCACAGGACGCAACGCACGCCGCCACAGGAGAGCGGCTCGAAAGGAACAGCAAAGTAAAGCACCCCACGTAATGGAAACAATGACGTTTCCATCCCATGGGTGAGCGGAACTGTTTGGGCAAAAAATGCCTGAGAGAAAAGCAAATGGAAAGCTTGTTAGCTTCCCGCTCGGGGAACTTAATGATCATCGGTGTTGCAGGCAATACTGATGATTTCTGAAGGAAATGTACTTTCTTAGGGTCTGCTTTGTGGTGAGGACCTGGACAAGCCTTTGCAAGGTTAAGTCAGGATTCCAGTGGGGATCGAAATGCTCAGTTAACAGCAGGGCAGTCGTAGTACTCGCGCACCGAACACGTACGACATGCCATGGAGACTGTTTCTTACTTTGCACGTATAATGCCAGAATACTCACCACACAGGCCGATTTTCACGCCCTTCTTGTAGCCCAAATCGCATAAAATTTCATGTGATCGCAATGAGAGAAGCAAAAATCAGGAAAACCGACATGCGCAACTAAATAAAGGACCCTTGTTATCCGGATAAGAAGGTCCCGCCACGAAATGTTGGTGGGGTAGGCTTTGTCTTCCACCAGTCCAATGTACACCTAGTAGACTTCTGCAAGAGCCTCTGTTCTCATGTGGGCGTCCTCCGTCTTCGACTGACGCGTCATGAGAAAACCGTAATCATTAATTTCTACTCACCAATCGACGCAGCTGACGAGCGTGAATTAGATGCGTTGTACTATCACTTGGACGGAATGATCCGCAATTATAAAGCGTATTATAAATTTGTTGTCGGAGACTTTAACGCTAGAATAGGAAAGGCCAACGAGAGCGAATAAAGGACTGGAGAATTAGGACTGAGAGAAAGAAATGAGGAAGGAAACCGTTTTACAGGCTCCTGTATGCAGATCTCTTTCTTCAACGGGAGCTCGTTTTTCCAGAAGAAACAAAGCCGCCGTTGGAAGTGAGATTCTCCTAACGGTACGACTCATGTGGAGATGGATCATATCCTTACGATCAGAAGATGGGGCCTCGTCGACACCTCGCTAGTCTCGTCATTGTGCACTGGTTCTGATCACCGTCCTCTTTGCACGAAGATTCGATTCAGCAGTAAGCTGGAAAGAAATTCATGTCATCGACCACGAGGAAGAAGTCAGGCTGTATATGAAGAGAACATTTTCAACGAAATCCTATCCAAACGTGACTAGCACATCAAGCAAGACTCCACCGAAGAGTGCGAGCTGCTTGTCGAAGTGCCGAATTCACCTGTTCCTTAAGCAAGAAGATCAGATCGCATCTCCATTACTACTAAGAAGTTTCTCAAGAAGAGAGGTGAACTGGCTTAATTTTACTATAACACGTTTAATACGGCTGCTAATAAATGGCAGAATAGCTTTGTAGGAACATCTAGATCGGCAGAGGGAAAAGAAACTGTTAGAAGCGGTGCAAAAAAAGCAGCAGTCTCGAAAAATGTCGTCAGAACTTGTGCGATTATAATGTTCCGCTGTCAGCCCTGATGAAAGAAGATGAGACCACCGAAACGTCAAATTATATTATGTAGATGATAACGGAAAAGTTCTACATCAATCTTTTAAGTTCCAAATTATTCGTCCCGAACCCTAAAATCTCCGCTGCAGAAAAAATTATCTAGAATTCTCGTTTCGGAGGTTCCACTTGCGATAGCAAGCATGAATACAGGCACACCTCTAGGAGCCAATGACACTGCTGCCGACTTCCATAGAAGTGGAAGCTTCTATTTACGCAAACCACATGATATCCTATCTTCAAAAGGAAAAAAATCCCATACTAGCGTAGGACGTAGCGCGCGGTCACCCTGCTCAAGAAAGACGGCCGAGTGGATCTTCGTATCTATCACTCGACATAGTTGTTCAGTGTACTCTACATGCTCATCAGCAAGATTATCCCGTAGTGCACAACAAAGAGATTGGATGGTGCGCAACCGGTAGAGCAAGGAGGATTTCGAGAATTTTTTTTTGCACGGGCCACATCTAAACCGTGTTCAGGGTCACCGAAGTTTGTCTTTTGTCCTTTACCAGTTTTCTTGTTTCAATGCAGTATCATACAAGATGTTAAGGCTAGCAGGAACGTTTCAGAATCGCGCCTGTTTTCCGTAGCTCGAATGACCTATATAGCTCTTATAACGACTTTCAGTAGTAATTTAGGTACCGCTTTATCACGATTGTCAATCATTACTCAGATACAGCTTTATTACGATTTTCAATTATTATTTAGATGCCGCTATCATACTAGCCGTCAACTTTTGACGAGGGTGTGTTTCAGTTCTCGTTTTGCAAGCACCTCTACCAGTTGTTATTGCAGTCATTCTAGTATGGATGTGAGTTTGACTCGCTTTGGTGCCAAATAGTCTGTTAGACGTCGAAGATGACTCATACAGAGAATAGCTTTTGGTCTTTTACGGATAAAACCGTACTTCACGCCATGAAATGAATCAGAACAATTAAATGGCGAACAACAGATTTTTTCGAATCACTTGAAGAAAATACCACACCGTGTGCTAAAGTGAGTGTTCCCTACATGTGTCTTTTCTCTTGCTATTCGACTGTTCATAAAGCGCAAATCCCTCAAAAAGTTTCGATTCTACTGTGAAAATATAAAATACCGAAGTGACGGCAGTTGCTCTATTCTTTCGGCAGTTATCCAGCAGTGCAGTGACAAGGAATACACTTGACCCAGCAAAATATACTCAGCTGGTGAAATTCGTAAATAGGGGGGACTAAGGCGTTCACCACGACACCACGGAGGTTCTTCGTTTCGCATGTCGTTCAGATAGTTTCCTACCGATCGGTGTCATCAGCAATCATTACTCAACGGGACTGGTCCTAGGAAGCCCCCCAGAAAAAGTCATAGCTCGTTCGTTCCCCACCGCAGACACCTATGGCCTCGAGTTTTGCAAATATCTCGACATCGTTGTGGTCGTATTTCCAGTAATAAAATTATGCTACCTGTATACCCTGTAAACTCCTTGATGACCAACTTATTCGAGCCGGCAGCGAACGAAACTCTGATGGTAGTCGATTGGGACCGGGAATGCTTATTCTACTGCGATCGCTCGAGGAGCACCAATATACTGACGATTTTGCTAGGAGGCTATTATTTTTCACCATCTTCGGCACGAAAGCGGTGATGTGTAGTTTGCAGGCTCTGCTTTGCACACATTTGCTTTTGTGTGGATTACCAGATGGAAACGTCGAACAAGTCATGGCTTTCCTAGTTACGAACCTCCAACAGGGCAATTGCACGCGTGACTTAATCACCACCAAGGTGACGATACGTCAAAATTCATACGATTTTCTCCTGAAATCGAGCTCAAACACAGGCTTTCATGTCCGCTTGCACAGGAAAACAATGGATGTCGTGAACGATTAATACTCAAAAGAAGAAAAAAATTGCTACGGACTGTTGATCGCGTTCATTTCTAACTGTCAGCGACGAAGTCCGTTGCTATTCATTGGTTACCCTCACCGCCTGCCGATTTTCTTGCAGGCTGAAGCGTTCAATTTTCAGAGCTCTTTTCTGGCAATCGAGTGAATTTTCTTCTGAAGCCCTGAAATGGTAGCTGTGCTAGAACCTTCTCAGATGGTGAACGTATGTGTCGGTGTTGGTAGGACCATGATTTCCTGATTTGTCACTAGATTCGATGTCGTTCGGCACCAAGTCATTTCCAGCACAAATTTAGTTCGTAAACCATTTCTGGTATGCAGCAGTTCCATTCCTACGAACACCAACTATTCGCAGATATCACGCGGATGTTAGCAGATATCTGAAAGATTGTCGAGATGATGTTCATAGTGCATAATGAATCACGTATTTCGTAGACAGTCACCCTTGTAAAATCATCAGGACTTTATATCTTTGTGTGATTTTTTTTCGTTCATCGAAATCATGGGCAGATCATCACCATTTCCTTCACTCTTTGTTTTGAACCCTTCAGTAATCTTCGTCATGGTGCGCTTCTTACGCGGGGGCAACGATAGTAACTATTATGCGAGTAATTCACTGTTCTCTTGATGAGCAAACACGAGGACGCTACTCTATTCATTATTTAAGCAAAGCTGACGTTTCAGCATACCCCGCCTTTTTCAGAGCGTGGAAAGGTCAGGTTGACTGCAGATCACCCTGCGGAACACCCCCACCGAATACAGTTTAGGGAGCCGATGATATCACTTCCGACTTCCCTAGAGCTGGAAGTTGCAATTTACACGCACCTCTCGCAAATCATATTACGGCCTATCTTCAAAAAGAAAAAAATCCTGGACCAATATAGGACGTCGGGCGCGATCACCCTGCCCAAGAAAGGTGACCGGAGGGACCATCCTAACGGTCACCCAATATGCCTATGGAGTGTACCATACAATCTCATCACGAAGATTATCCTGTAGCGCACACCAAGGAGATTGGATGAGGTGCAATCAGTACAGCAAGCAGGATTTCTAAAGTGATTTTGTGCACTGACCACATATAAGCCGCCTTCATGGTCATTCAAGTTTGTCGAGAACACCAAGTCTTTATTGAATGGCAATTTTACAACTAGGTAACAAAAACATACTTCACACATTTGACAATAAGTCACAAAAAATGTGAAAACAGAAAACAATACATCAGAGTTAAGAATTAAGCAGAATGAAGCACTTTCTGAAATTTAAAACACGTTGTAGAGCTATTAAACACAAACACACAATAAAATTGTTTAGCCTGTTCAGCTTACACGAGGTTGTTACATTACACAACTTTTCCTCGGCTAACATTTCAAATCTTCGTTTTCCTCAAAGCGGGACACAAGTTTACAGAATAACTGCATAGATACTGAGCTGATAGTTCGCCTTCCAACATCTCCGCAATTGCCATCTGTCCACTCGCCAGCATCGTTGTACAAATTTTCATCTCTCAATGCAGCACCTGCGTTTTGGCACGCCGTACTCTCACGGGCCTTATCGTTCACTAGTCTGCAACCGATTCTATGAGTGAATGGGAGACAAACGAAAGAGGACAAATAAAAACGTACCATGAAAGAACAATGTCGCAGCAGTGATATCTGCAAGCATTTTACAAATCACCGACTGCGTGGTATGAGTGTCCCAACAGCGAGTGAACAGGAGACAAAATCGTAGGGTCCTCAGTACCCAATGCCAGTGCCTCCAAGAGGATTGCAATGGCTAAATCTAGAACTACTTAGAATTATGGAAGAAGAATGAACGGAACTTAACTGACTGTTTACGAAGAAAAACTAGGTAGGCTAAGCTGACCATCATGGAACTTATGCCCATGGAAGAACAGTTCTCTTTTTTTTAGCCATTTGAAGGATGTTGGCTGAGCTATGTCAACAACCTGCTCCGTGTTAACTTGCTGCGAGGTGGGATGGAAGACGGAGATCTTCTGAAAGATGAATGGAAAGATGACCCCTGGTCAAAGTGATAAACTAGTATACGGAAACGGCAGCAGGTGAGTACTAGTAAGAAAAGAAGAAAAGAGAATAAAATATGAAATATTACTGAGCAAAACTGAAAAGACAAGTCAAGGAAGCAATGTTTTTTTTGAAGTGCATGTGAAAGGAAACTACTTCAAAACTAAAGCCGTACACAGTTTATCGACGTTTCAGTTATGAAAACGTGAATAACTAATGAATTCTACAAAACCGACGAAATTTCATGTTTGGGGGTGGCAAAACAGTGGACGACATTGAAATGAATATGGTGAGGGCACACTTAGAGAAAACAGTAGAGTAATAGGAAAGTTCATTAGAGCGATAGAGTTCAGGAGGACTACTTATTAACTGAAGTGCTCATTAACTTTAAGGGAAAACCAGGCTTACCAAGAGAAAACTTCGAGTGGAAGCTGTCGACATACGACCATCCAGAGCAATGGACATTTTCAAACTAAGGGCTGACCAATAATTTTGAAACTAACAGTCATTTAATTTCGGTACTCTAATAATTAACATTTGTTTATATTGTTAAGCTTACACGAAATCGATAGAGATGTTTATTCGGGTAACGTTTCAACGACTTCGTCTTCATCAGAGTCCACGATTTTCAACCGATAATCCACCGTGCGCCAGTCGGTATTTTGTTAGCTAGGACATGGCGAAAAGCAAAACCATAACTTTGAAAGCGACGGTCATTTAACCTCGGTAATATAATAGTTACCATCAACTGATAATCGTATCAACAATAACCACCCTGTATTAATGAGCGTCGCAGGTGTATTCGGCTCATTCGAGGTGCTCAAATGAGGAAGATCCGGTTCGATGTGAGATGAAGACGCCACATCGAGAGGAGGAACAACTGTGGACCATCGACAAGGATCGCCGACTCTGATGAAGACGAAGACGTCGAAACGTTAGCCGAATAAATATCTCATATCAACCTCGTGTTAGCTCAGCTTAGGGGTGATCGTTGAAGATCCGTACTCTTGGATACTTCGATACTTGGGCAAACCGTTATCACTGGTTGTGCGGACCCCAGCGTATTCTCCACTTTTTGGAGTTTTGCTGCTTTAGCCACTATGGTTCCGTGAAGTTCCCAGGTTAGCCTGGCGAAAGTCTGCCTCAGGTCGTCAACACCACAGATAGTCGCTGCCCTTGTGGATCAGAGTGACATCGCAGCTCGACACCCAGGAACACCTCCCAGCCACAATGAGGCGTTAAACCGTTGTGAGGTTCCGTACTCTATGTCCACGATACTCTTGTCACTAATTGTACTAGCCTCGTTCATATCATTCCATCCACTCGAACTGCATTATTACTATTACAATTACTTTTGTTGTTGGCAGTCGCCGAACTACTTCTGAGAAGAAATAGCAGACCACAAAACTTGGCGCAAGCATCAGTAGCAGTAACGTAATTAATTGCATCAATAATCGGTTTTCATTTCAATTCGATATCTCTATCATTGCACTTATTGCAACAGTTTCACAGTGATTAAGAAAGATATATTAGCAAAACCAAGGCCGAAGGAAACCACCTCACGAAAGAATGAGCTATGAGATGAGATTCCAACAAACAGAAGATGGTGCCTACTTAACACACCGATAGTCTCGCTATTCTGTACTTGTTCCGAACACCACCTTCTTTGAGCGATCCAGCCCCCAAGCTGGGAAAGGATCAATGATGTCACCACGAGAAAAAAGTCTAGCTGTATACGACGAGAACATTCTGAACGAAGTCCTATCCAAACTTGACTGGCAGATTGAAGAAGACCTGACCTAAGACTACGAGCTGGTTGTCGAAGTATTGAAAGGGTGTGCCGAATTTGCATCAATTTCCCAAGCAAGAAGATCGGATCTCTTCTCAGTTAACACTAAGGATTTGCTCGAGCAAAAAAAAGAAAATGAAGTTTAATCCGACTGCAAAACTTTTGACATGGCCCGTAATTAACGCCAGCTACCGTAGAGCTTTACAGGAAAATCTACATCGGTGCAGGCAGAAGAAAATGCTGGTAGCAGCGGAGAAGGAAAGCAGTCTGAGAAAACGTCGACTGGACTTGTCTGATTATAATGTTTCGCTATCAGCCCTTACTAACGAAGATGAGATCTCCAAAAGATTTCACCACGATATGGAACTAATGACGAAAATGCTCTGCACCAACGTTTTTCGTTCCATAATCTCCGTCCCCTGACCCTAAAATCCCTGCTGAAGGAGAAAAAAAAACCTGGAATTCCATCTTCGAGGTTCAAGTTGAGATAGAAAGCATGATAAAAGGCACTGCGTCAGGAGCCGGTAATATCACCGCTGACTTTGTCAGAGCTTGAACACACAATTTTACATGTAGTTCTCGCAAACCATATCACAACATACCTTCAAAAAAGAAAAAATCTCAGACCAGTGGTGGATGTCCACGCCGTCATTCAACCCAGAAAAGATCACTGAAAAAAATCTTCGTAACTACCATCCAATATGCACGTTATGCATGTTAAATGTACACTACGAGCTCTTAACGAAGATTATCCTGTCACGCACATCAAGGACACTAGATAAAGCGCAACAAGTGGAGCAAGCAGGATCTCGACAAGGTCTTCGCTGGGCGGACCATATCCAAACTGTGTCCAGAGTCATCCGGGTTTGTCGGAGACACACCTAGCTCTAGTCCTAACCATTGTGAACAAAGCGTTAGACAGTGTCGAAACGAATGCAATCTTATCAGCGATCGTCGACAAAGGAGTGGACGCGTCCTACATAAGAACTCCGTCTGACTGTTACCGGAACTGCACTACGAAAGAAGAGGTTTCTCGTTAACCTCTTACCATACCCATAGGAAAAGGTGTTCCACAGGTAGGCACAATATTGCCAAATCCGTTTCAGTGTCGCACGGCAGTGGGTAATGAAGTCACTCAAAGAGTGAAAAGGCATACGTAATGATGAATATTCCTACCAAACCTTCTTTTCGCTCATGACATCGTCATTTCCTCAAGAAGTACTAGCGACGCAGAGACGATAGTCAGCGAGCACAACGAAACGGGACAAAAGAAATGTGACGACGCGTAATTCGGAAGAAGATCCAGTTCATGAAAAAATCCACTGTGCGAAGGCGAAAAAAATTGAACTGCATGGTTCTCTTATTGCAGAGACCATCTTATACGTATACCTGGGGAGATCAAAGAACAAGGAACACAACATGAAGGAGGAATTAGACAGAAGAATGAGAGCAACTCGGGCCGCCCTCGGGCTTCTCGAAGGAGCCACTGACCACCTAAAAAAGAAGAAAATCCGCGCCCACCTTTTTTTTCGAGTCAACGGTCTTCACAGCGCTCTCTCATGCTACAGAGACGTTGGCTGATACTTCAACCACGTCTAGAATGCTCCGCACTACTATGAGAGCGCTTAAACGATGTCTTCTTGACTATAACCGACACCCTCATTATCTAGCCGGAATCCGGAGCTCTAATCTTCGAAATCTGTCACATCTTCGAGATCGAGGAGAATACACATCGACAGCAAAACATTGAGGGGCCGGTCACACAATGAAAAGAACAGACGACAGCGGTACGAAAAGAACAGTGGACTGGACTCCACGAAAAGGCAGACTCCATTACGAGACTACCTGCACCTTGGGCAAACGTGTTCGTAAACAAATTTAATCAGCTGTACCTGAAGCTGCAGTTATTTTACAGACCACGATATGAGACTCGCACGCGCCCCCCATGCTCGAACGAAACCATCTCCATCGACGACGACTGTGAGATAAAGAAACGAATGGAAAGTATGCTGAGGACCACACAACCCGTGAAGAGAGACAGTCCAAGCATCCAACAATCCAAGTGTTAAAATTTCCATATCATTTTGAATATAATTACTATCACACCATATTACGAAACGTGGCAATTTCTACTTCCCGAAGGTGAGATCGGATGGGCCGGATGCTGTCGTTTACGCTGCTTCCTGGCAGCATGTCCAGAACGCTTTCCAGCTGTAGGCAAAGATGATGATCGTCATCATGATATCAATCTGCTTAAAACACCCAACTTGCAGTACGAAAGCCATGATTGTTTGGGTCCCGGTGCAGATAGGGCGAAATCGCGAATGATGCACGGGAAAGCTGCGTCACCAGGCGACAATACGATAGCCCGTGAACTTGTTTCTCACTCCTAAAAAAATTATGAGCTGAAAAAGGGTTTTTGTGTATTCCAGTGTAACATTCCAGTAAGCACCACTTCAGGTTAGAATTAAATTGACACCGGGTGTAATACAATATCTTCGGCGATATAGTGAAAAAAGTATTGGTACTTACTTCTTTTCGAAACAAGTGCTGTTATTAGGAGCCTCACCACCTATAAATTGGATTAATTTAGCTAATGGATTTCTCACCAACTGTAGGTGTTGAAATGGCCAATAAAGAGTGCTAAAATAAAGTGACAATGAAAAGAAGGGGTTGCCTGCCACATACGGCCCAAAGCATGTTGGTCAAAGTACTTAAGAAACTGAAATGAAGAAAAACCTGATTTTGCCCACGGCCGTAGCGCACCATTGACATCTTATTTCGGTCTTATAGATCAGCTGAAAAAAGACACTACATTCAGTCGCACCGTAACGAAATAGAAACGCAGATTTAACATGAAGATTGAAGATTAGCTTTAACATTAACAACTCCTGCAACGAATTAAGCAGAACGAGGAACAAACAGCACATCGCATGGACTGAACTAGGAAGAGTCGTGATCACGTGGAATCTTAAGAAGATGCGAGAAGAATGACGCTACAGGTCAGCATCGATTGCTTATATACCGTTTTGGAATTGATTTTCTACACTTGGCTTCATGGATAAACATGTCTTCCCTTTATGTAATCATTGCAATTTACGCTTTAAGGTGAATGCGGCAACGCGTGCAAACACGTTCATCTCATCGACATGTCGTGGCCGTTCCTTAAATTATTTGGGTGGGAAATGTTTGAATGAACTTATTTCATTCCACTGTGATGAAGCTCCACTATGAGTAACATTTTATCGGTTGACGTTACTAAACACGAACGCGTCCGTCCATAATGTGGGTGATCCACGAAGAGGACGCTTTCGTTCTCTTGGAATCTGGCCCACTGTTACCTTCGTCCGTCCTTCATTTGTACTTTTTATTATCTGACGGATTCTTGTGTTTTGCTGTTGTTGTACACTCTCTTGGATCCGAATATGAGAAATGTTTGGAAGGCCTGAGCTGCGTATGTATGAGAGCTCGTTTCTGTTGTATGAAAGGAACACTGCTCAATCGAAAAGGTGGGCGCAGAGATTTCCGGTTTGTTCATTTGCCACTATCTTCTTTGAGAGACTAGAATCATGGCGCTTTCCAGTTTCTCTCTCACTCCTTCTTAACGTTAATTTACACGTTTACTGGACGTGCAAGGCAGACGTAGGAGTTGCTTTCTATGGTTAGAAAACCACCATTTTCGATCTGTTCGCCTTCGCACCATGGGTTCTTCATTGAGAATGTCCTCATCTGTTAACGCGTTGTCCGATCGTCTTTCCCGCTTCGCTTAATTCTTTGAGCATCGTCTCTGTTTCACCAGCACTCTTCGAAAAAAGTGACGATTTTATCCGGAAAAACGAAGATCTGCTTGGATCTGATCGATACATGTGTTTCTCTAGTCGCAATGGTACGGAGGAGTTCATTACGCACTACTCTGCGGCAGCGAACAGCGTACGCAACGTTGTTTCGCCTAGTCTAACATATTCCCCTATAGCTATGGTGAGTGGTCGAAGAAGATGCTGTTGCAACAGTCGCGATAATATTCTTCCACTCCTTGGTCGACGAGCGCTGACAGGATTTCATTTGCATCGATGCTGTCGAACGCTTTTTGAACAGTCGACAACAGTCAAGATTAGAGGCATGCTTTATTCCCGGAAGAACTCTGCAGCCCGTGACACGACTTGGATTTGGTCCACGCACCAGGATCTCTGAACAAATCCTGCTTACTCAACAGGTCATGCAAAATCTTCGATATACGCATAAGAATAATCTTCGTGACCAGAATGTAGAGCGCACTCAGCGAGTATAGTGGACGGTAGTTATGAATATATGCCTGTTGTCATCCCTGTTGAGAAAGATGATCGCGTGTGAGGATGAGGTTGGCGTAGAGTAGTCATAGAACTGTGAGATGCCTTGGGCCATCGAACGCAACCAATTTGGAATGGACTTGTGGCTTCATTGTGGAGTGTTGGAGTTGTGGACCATCCTGCTAATGGAAAATGCTACTAGATGCAAAACAGCGACAAAATATGTGTTTACGAAGCCGTTGGCTCTCCATTGTTTGATTGACAATGCCTGTCGATGTTTATAATGGATAAAATCTACAATATGGGATCCCTTATGCACTTATTAAAACAAATTTCGAGAGCTTAGACGTCACAGTTAAAAAACAAATGTGTCTGCGTGTGTGTGTGTGTGTGTGTGTGTGTGTGTGTGTGTGTGTGTGTGTGTGTGTGTGTGTGTGTGTGTGTGTGTGTGTGTGTGTGTGTGTGGTGTGTGGGTGTGTGTGTGTGTGTGTGTGTGTGTGTGTGTCAGCATGTTGAACAATTTAGCTCCAGAGCTGAGCAGAAGGAAACAGAGCAGCCTGAGGAGCCTTCAAGTGCATCGAGAATCGTCGTGAGCAGGGCAAAAGAACAACCGACTCCGTGACCCCTTTTTCGACTCAACGCTACTTCCTGCGCTAACGTGTGCGTCAGAAACCTGGTCGCTGCATAAGCAGGATGAAAGATCGCTCAGCATTATAGAAGGCGCAATCGAAAGGACGATGCTAGGAGTATCCCGTTTCACACAAATAAGGGATGTGATCCGAACCTCCGATCTGCGTCAACGATCAAAAATCAAAGATGCCGTTCTGTACGCCAAACAGTCGAAGATAAGGTGGACCGGACACGTAATGCGTATGAACGACAACCGATGGATAAGAGCCGTTAGTGACTGCATTCCTCGCGATGTCAAACGTACTGCAGGAAGACCACCGACCCGAAGGTCAGAGTTCTTCACGAAGAGCCTAGAAGAAAGATATGATGCTCAACGAATCCTAGAGCGAGCATAACCCACTGGTCTACTCTTGTACGCGACAGAGAAAAATGGAAGAATTACTGGCGCCCGCTCCAGTCCCTCGATGATCAACGGGACTGCAGATGACAGTTGACATATCCACAGGTCACAACGTGTATAGACCAGATATGTGCTCAGCCACTTCTATGATGTATAGTAAAGCTGAATTCTGCGCCCATCTGTGAGGGATTGATCAGCAATTTGACAAGTTATTTCGGGATATTGTTAAACTGACTTTATTTGATAGGTCTTAGTAAAAACTGAAATTAAGTTATCCTTCTAGTAAAACAATACTTTTGAAACCGTCCGTCATTAAACCTCGATTATAAAATAGTGAACATTCGTTTATATCGTCGAGCTTACAGGAGTTTGATAAGAGATGTTCCCCCTCGTCGATGTTACGTCTTCGTCTCACATCGAATCGGATCTTCGTCAGTTGAGTATGGACCATCCATGAGGATGGTCGGCTCTGATGAAGACGAAGACGTCGAAACGTTAGCCAAATAAACACCTCTTGCCAATCTCGTGCAAGGTCAACAATACAAAAAAAAATGTTGATTGTCCTTCTAGGATGTCCTTGGTTATTAAAAGAAAACTTCACTTCCTGGAATCAAAATTTGGCGAATTACGTGGGCCCTTCTATGATGTAATTTCCTGCCAAGCACCTGAAAGCAAGATTTTTCGATTTCCGAATTTGGGCAAGCTCGCGACCCAAGTGTTTTGATAATTTGTACTGTTCAGATACAAGACTACGGACGAAAGGCAGGCGCTAGTGGAAGCTGTTACTGAGTGTACGGAAGCTATTTGTCCAGATAGGAAGTTCCGAGGTGGTAATGAGCCGAATCCGGCAGACAATGTAAGTTCATATTTAGTCTTGGAGTTTATTTAAACAGAAAATTTTTTTCATTTAAGACATATTTTGCGCAACAGTTCGCGAATTGCTAACAGAACAACACTGGGTTGTTATACTACAGCTATGGCTCGAATTCCCATTGGTCCATGCTTAAATTCTCATTGTTGATTACAATGTTATCAATTGCGCTCTACACTTCTTAAGTCCAGAATTCATCGTGTACATTGCATGCGTTGAAAGGTAGACTTTAAGGTGGGCAAAATGCATTTAACCCATGTATTTCCTTTTCAGTGGCTTATTTCGCCATAAAAAGCTTGTTAGCTTGTGATCTACTTCACTTAATAAACTAGGAAGGGATAGGGTTAGATCGAAGACCAGAGACAGAATCCAGCAGTCACTCAAGAATAGCGGTCTCATAATTTCCATAATACTCTATAGGCACATGAATTGCTTCATCTGGTCAGCACTTAGCAGTACCAACAACATATCCTTCTGTTATCAATACCTGCACGTCTTCTCCTCAATCAGTTCCCAAGCGTCGGCGATAAATAAAGAGTTCACAGAAATGTGTTGGCTCTTACGCACCGTAGCAAAAACTGTCAATATATAGTAGACCGACTTTCATTGATGGTCATCTGGTTGCGAGACACTACAGTGTAATTGACACTCGCCACTGCTGAATTCCTTATTGTCGTCTTCCCCATTAATCCTCCTCTAATTCACTTCCCTCAGATCCTCAACGAAGAGTACAGCAGGTTCCCCAACATATTTCGCATTTCTAGATATAAGTTATTGATGTGAACCACAAGTAATTACGTTCGCTGGTCTTGTTTGTTGTTGAGAATACTTACATCCCTTTTAGGGCCAAGTGTACCGTTCTCATCTGATCCATCTGTTGTCAACTTTTCTTTGATAACTGCCCGTTCATTTTTTTCCTCAGAATATATAAGTCTTAACTACAGGGCCCCTCTTCGTGTTGCATGTTTCGTCTGAATTTTAGGAAACATTTTTTACATAGCTGATGCATGCAATTCGGGACGTGGCCATTTCAACTCTCAACTGTATAGGAAAGCTATAGGATGATCGTAAGAAGGTGAGCGCATGTTTTTTCGGTCTGTTAGTCGATCAGAAATACGACGACATCGTTGTGAAAAAGAACGCTTGACATTAATTTCCACCGATGCGTATTCTGTTTTGTTCCTGTCGAGAAACTCTATTAATTACGGGAACGCGGCGGTGAACGCACTAAATGGTGCTTGTCTCTTTGATCCGTTTTTACGGGAACGACAAGCGATCAGTAGAAAAAACTGTGCCAAGGGACCAGAACATTTGGGTAGAGTCAATACATTCAATCCACAACCTCTCTCAGCAAGGGACTGGTTTCGATATTGGGATAAAAGGCAGTAGTAGTCTTCAGAGATATATGCGAGCTGGGATATGCTTGGATGTTGTTCACCTAGCAGAATATCCGTAGGAAACTGTGCGTTTTCAATAAATTGTATTTCGTGTGTTGTCTTCAAATCTTCACCTTCATTAGGAACTTATGCAGCATGTTTATCAAGCAGCTTACATAGCCGTCGCGATTACTTGTTTGATTACTCCTTATAAACGTGCCTTCATTCAAGCTTTAGTTTAGATTCGAGTATAAACAACGAATCCATGCTGGAAAATATTTTCTAACACGGGTTCCAAGACAATTATTGTAAAGGATAATAGATATGGTCCTCGGCATTGACCATTCCTTGAGGGATGCGTCATGCATTCGACTTCATTAGGCATCGCTGGAGCTGATTGAATGCATATATTGCCTTGTGTCGGGCACGGAGGGTAGAAGGCTTGGTGAGCCTGGGGCGCGGAGATCGATCCCGTGTGTTGTTTGTGCTGTCCCAATTTGTTGTTTATCACACCAATAGAAATTCATGTGCTGAGCTTCGTCAGCTGAGGTTATGAAGTGTTTGGCAGAGTGGATTGCTTGTCAGCTTGATCATTTCAGGCTATGAAGAAGTCAGGAGGAAGCGTAGGCAATCGTGTATTCACATATGCTGTAATAACAACCTCGTTTTGCTCATTAAGAAAACAGGAAGTAATGATCAATGCCGAAGCTAATAGAAAGTCGATTGTGGGATTTGCCATGTCGACTGTTATTTTTGGAACTCTGGATGAAGATCGCATAACGAGAACGGTTGAAGGAGAAATTCAGAAATTCTGAGAGCCAACTAAGAAAGTTGTTTCTCATATATGAATGTCTCATTGTTTTATACTGTTCTTCTTTAACATTCCTTTACGTCATAGTGTAACACCTTAATTTCTGACTTTGAACCATATGCGTCTTTAAAAACATGAAACAATGGCTTTGAAATAAAGAGCCTTCTGCCCGATTCGTGAACAGTCGACAACAGAAGACGTTCGCAACACTTGGGTAGTTCGGTGGACGTGAAAGGGAAGAAGACGAAGAAAGTGCTGACGTTACCAGCAATCCTCTCTTATGTGGATCCTTTAGCAAACGTCATTATTGCTGCCAAAAAAATTTTCATATAGCTTCAATATTCAAATGCGTGGTTGGTTTTCCCTTCGCCCCTTATGTTTTCAATAACTGCGCATCCGCTTGTTAGTTGTACTTGTAGATGTCCAGGTAGGTGAAGTTGTTATCAGAAGAAATTTAGAGCTTTAATAAGAATGAAGTCCTTACAGTGTGATGGCGCTGGTGATAAGTAGTCTTGTCAGTCTATCATCGTGGTTTCTTTTGCTTTCTCATGCTGCAGTATTATTAATTAATGACGCAACGCCTCTGAATTTGCATTCGTAGGAAATAAACGATGTGAACAAAATTAGCCGTCTTTCAACAAACTTTCTGTTAACCATCATGTCCTTTCACAACTTTCAGCTCGAAATCAGCTAGTCAATACGTATGGATCCTTCATGTGTTGTCACTATAAACGAACTCCTCCGAACGGTTAACCGCCTCATCGTGGCTGTATAGAGAATTCCTCTATCAGTCCTCGAAATTCTCTATCTACCTAATCAATGCATCCCATGGGTCGATGGAGACCGCGTTGCTACAACGACGCGTACGTACTCTGCGTCTATGTCCCGTTCGGGTCAATAGGCATGAATCCCTCTACAGATAGAGAGTTCTCTATCCACCTAATCAATCCATCCTATGGGTCGATGGAGATCGCGTTACTACACCGACGCGTGCGTACCCTGCGTCTATGTCCAGTTATGGCCAATGGGCAAGCCGCTCGCTGGGACGCAGCCACGCCTACCGCCACCGGCATTTGGCCAAGCGACGCCTTGGCGAGCGCCGTCGCCAGCTCCATCATTGCCCCTCTCACGATTGATCTTTCCTTATAGTTTCATTTGCTTAGGTCGTAGTGATAGGAATTGTAATCACTCTCGCTCTTGCCCTTATTCCTCCGTTAGCTCTTGCATTGTTATTACGTTAATGTTATCGTTGATTTTCGCATACGTGTTGACATGATTTCGATGCTCTCATCGTTCACAGGTATTCCACAAACGGCTCGCCACTATTATTCGCTTTCTCGAACGCTCTTCATACTCTTGTGCTGTGAGCCGTTACATTGGTGCATGCATTATTGTTAAGGCATTTTATTAGAAAGAAGAAGAAATCCACTGAACCACCTTATTTGTAGTTTGTTGTGCATAACCCCATTGTATTGTTGTGTAAATAGTATATATATGAATAAAGGTTTAATTACCCAAGTTTGAGGTATTCCACAAACGGCTCGCCACTATTATTCGCTTTCTCGAACGCTCTTCATACTCTTGTGCTTTGAGCCGTTACAGGCTGGGAGTTGTTCTTCGGTATTGAGCTGCGATGTACAGAGGGAGGAATCATCTCCTGGCAGGCTTCCCCAGTTGAGGAGTTTGTCGTTTTCATCAGTAAGCCTAGGTAAGAGCAAGCTAATACCAGGATGCATCACCGTCCTGGCATCAAACTAGTCGCATGATGGCAAATCTCCCTCTGATCCACAAGGGTTGCGACTGCCCTGTGGTGGTGAACACCTTCGGCAGGCTTTGCAAAGGCTGACCTCGGGATTCCAGGGAACCACAACGTTTGGCTGGGCCCCGCACAAACGGTGAGAACAGGTAATTCAAGTGTCAAGTAAGTGAGTGCGAACGAACTGTGATGATAGGTTTGAAAACCAGTTCTATCGCTTTATCTTTTTCCCTATAATATTTCTTTGGAAAGAATTTCTAGCTCTGAACTCTTGCGTTTAAAATACGTGAAAACGGTGTCACCTACCTCAACTTGTGGTCATCCTTTGTTCCGCTTCCTGCTAACTCTGTGTGGTGGAGGTGGAGGCAATGGTCGTGCATTTTCGTGTCCGGTTTCGGCCTGAAAACTTAAAAAAACATAAATGAATAGCCAGCTAAGAGGTATAGTTAGACAACGTAGCCAATGCATCGAGCCAATACGTCGCAGAGGTACTGAAAATGAGAAACACAATTGACATAATAATCTGCAGTCCATTTCACCTTATTGATATTTTAATCGGTGTCTTTCTCCTGTATTTGAAGAACCGATGAGAGTCACCCTTTGAGTGTATATTTTGTTTCTTGTATTTCTAATGATACCCCCATTGTTGCTCCCAGGTTAGCTGTTAACCTAAGGATCGCAGTCACTGAGGATCTCCAGCGTGTCATCAACGGCGTTACATGCGGTACCTGTATCACCTGTAGTCCCGTTGATCGTCGACTCGAACGGACCTCAGTAAATCTTCCACTTTTTCCCTGCGGGATGCAAGAGTAGCCCAGTGGGTTCTGCTCGCTCTAGGGATTCGTTGAGCATCACATCTTTCTTCTAACCTTTTCGTGAAGAACTCTGACAATAGAGTCAGTGGTCTTCCTGCAGTGCGTTCGAGATCCCAAGGAATCCAGTCATTAACGGCTCTTGTCCATCGGTTGTCATTCATACGCATGTTCGCCCACCTTATCTTCGACTGTTTGGTGTACAAAACGGCATCTTTGATTTTGATCAATGACGCAGGTTGGAGCTTCGGATCCCTTCCCTTACTTGTGTGAAACGGGATACTCCTAGCATCGTCCTTTCCACTGCGCGTTCTATAACGCCGAATGATCTTTCATCCTGTTTACGCAGCAACCAGGTTTCTGACGCATACGTTAGGGCACGAAGTACCGTTGAATCGAAAAGGTGGGCACGGGGTCAGGCGTGTTCTTTGTTCTCTTCACTACATCCTTGATGCTCTTGAAGGCTCCCCAGGCCGCTCGTTTCATTCTGCTCAGCTCTGGAGCTAAATCATTCAACATGTTGATTTCCCGAGCTAGACAGACATAATTGGAGCATTCGGAGATATTCGTTCCGTTGAGCGTGAATGGGGTATACGAAACTAATCCGTTCCTCGTGAACATCGTTTTTGTTAGAATTAGTCGAAGACCATTCTTTCCACAGGCTTTACCAAAGTCGGCAAGCATACGTTCCGCTTGGCCAACGTTTGGTGTTATAAGGACGATGTCATCAGCAAAGCCAAGATGATATAACTGTCGTCCACGGATTTTCACCCCAATATTATCCCATTCCAATGTTCGCACGACGTTCTGGAGGGTGGCGGTGAATAATTTTGGCGAGATGGTATAGCCTTGCCTAACTCCTCTTTTTGACTCAATGTTAATATCGTTGTAGAATGGGGATGTCTTAGTTGTGAAATTTTTTATAGAGCTCAAAGAATCTTTGTGCACTGAGTAGGGACTCCTTGATTATCAAGGGCTTCGATGACTGCTTCTATCTCAGTTAAATCACAAGCCTTCTGTATATCGATGAAAGTAAGACTGAGCAGTCTTTTGTACTCTTGCGGTGCTTCAACGAGCTTGGTTATCGCGTTGATGTGGTCCATCACACTAAATCCTTTTCGAAGCCTTGCTTGCTCTCATTGTTGTCCTTCCTCCAGTGCTCCGTCAATCCTCTTTAGGATTACTCGAATGAAACGTTTGTAGAAGACAGACAGCAAGCAGATTGGGCGATAGTTACCGATATCGTGTAGGTCACCTTCCTGAACAATAACATGGACTTGCTTTAGTCATTTAGCGGCTTTTTTATCCTTTCCGCGAGAAATGGAATCTTGCACGACGGAGACGGTGGTCTGATCCCGTGTAGACTTTTGGGATAACAGCAACATCGGTTAGGCAAAACCTTTTATTTACTATTATGTCGTCTATTTCGTTACGGTACTCTCCATTGGAAGAACTCCACGTCCAGCGTTGAGGGTGGGGCTTCTGGAATTGCGAGTTACCACGGATTGTAGTGGTCGCCATGATAAACTCAACGAGCCGCTCACCCCCGTTCGTTCCATTCTAATCCATGGGCCCCAATGTAACGTTCTTCAGACGTTCTTCTTGGTCTAATCTCGGCGTTGAAATCTCCACTGATGACCTTGAAGAATGTATGGTCTTCTCCGCAGAACTTCTCTAAGTCCATTTAGAAAGCTTCGACTTCTTCTTCGTTATAGTTTGATGTCGGCGCATAAACGACGAAGATTGTCAAAGTCGGAATTGATCCACATCTTTTTTAATTGTAAACGTCCGATTCGGGTTGTAAGTTGTTCGAATGAATCGATGTTCATGGACAAACTCGTGTTGACGAGAATTCCGACGCCGCCGACTCCTCTACTGTCGCATGTTCCGAGGAACACTTCTTCTCCAGTGTCATAGACGGCGTTGAATAGGTGGGGGTCGTCTGGTCTCCGCCATGCCGATGGCTTCGTGCCATACCCTTCTTGCTTGCATGAACAAGTCTTCTATCGAGGACTCGGATGCAACTTTATTTGCATTTTTGGTACAGATCGTCACCATAGTTCTTCGTGATCCAGGCAGCTTCCATTGGCCCTGAGATTTTAGCAGCCTCTCTGTACTCGTTATATCCAACGCTGCGAAACTGGAGGCTCATTCAGGGTCACGGGAATGAGGTCCCTTTTTTTTACTGTGCTTAGCTTTTTGACACCCTGGTATACCTGGCTGGGCTCTGAACGTTGGGGCTGGGTATACTCACGAGTAGCTTGCCAGGCTCTCCCAGAGTGAACGTGGAGCGTATTTGTTGGAGGCTACTCCTAACCGCCTAGCATATACTTTCCTGTCACTTGATTGCAGGCTTTTCGCCGAATTGACTCGTAGAATGCAATCCGTATAAGTGAGAACGCACCCACACACGCATGCATGAATAAGCTTAGCAAATGCGGAAAGTATGCGCCAAATTGGCGCAGCAGAAACAGGGGAGTCCATCCCCTAGATCCACCTGCGTCTCAGGGAAGCAAAGGTCGCTTTTTGTCCGCGATCAACGCCCCATCAGCCATCTGTGGACGCGCCACGTAGCTTCGCGACTAACCGGCTCGAGATCCCTCATGTGAGGGAGATCCGTGGGCTCGAGAATAATGGTAAATAACTTTTGCGTGGTGGTGTCCCCTTGTTTAACCCTCTTCTGACGTAGTTGTTAGTATCGTTCTAAAATGGTGATATCGTGCTTATGAAACTTTTATACACTCACGAGGATTCCTTGTATACTAAAGTAGCAATTCCCTGACTGCCCAGGGCTTCTATAACTGCTTCTGTCTCATCTGACTCAAAGGAATTTTATAAATTCACGAAACTGAAACCAAATGGTTTCTTGTACTCTCGCGATTCTTCAGTGAGTCTTGTTGTCATGTGGATGTGGAAATCTCACAAAAAAGATGTTCATGACGAAAGGATTGGTTTCATATACCCCATTCACGCTCAACGGAGTGAATATCTCCGGATGTCTATCTTGTTCGGGAAATCCACGTGATAAACGACTTAGCTCCATAGTTGAGCAGAAGGAAACGAGCGGCTTGGGCAGCTTTCAAGAGCGTCGAGGATGTAGTGAAGAAAACAGAGAACACCCGACTCCGTGCCCACCTCTTCGACTCCACGATTTATCTGGCTTAACGTGTGAAATCTTGTCGCTATGTAGACGGAATAAAAGTTCACTCACCGTCATAGAGCGCGCACCCGAATGAACGTTACCATGAGTATGGCGCACTCCACTTAATGCAGATGAGGAAAAAGAACCGAAGAACCTGAAGCGCGAACAAATATCGGTGATCAAGAACCAATGAATCCTTCTATACGAAAAACTGTTGTAGAAAATGTAGGCTGGATATCTAATGCTTGTGAACGACAACCACTGTATACGAGCTGCCAGTGACCGGGTTCTCCTGGGTGTTAAACACACATCAGGCAGACCACCGAACCTATGGTCAGAATTTTTCTCGAGAAATCTGGAAGGACGACATGATCCTCTACGAGTCTCTAGAGCGAAGAGGACTCACAGGACTACTCTTGCACGTAACAGAGAAAATCGAATATGGATCTGCAGGTTATATCGTCCTTGGTTAATAGCTAGACTATTTGTAGGAATCGTTCCAGCTACAGAATTCGATGTTGTCTCGTGAGAATACCAGCCAAAATCTCTCTCCAAGTCACCTATGCGAGCGATTGCATCACACTCAACAAATGTTCAACTTTTCACTTGTGACATACAATAGAGCCCGTATCCGAACCTACAGACAAATTAGACCACCCACCTTCACCTAGATGACGCTTGTAAGAATTGAAAGAATAGATCGCATAAGGAATGCGGCAACACGTGGAGATAGGTCATCTTCGCATTTGTGTACTATATCTGAAAACGCTATCGTTAACATCAGATTGTATCTGCATAGTAGTTACTGTAGAGACTATTTTAAGACGGACTTTCTTTTTAACCTCGATGAAACTAATCGACAAGTGTTCCTTCTTCAGTAAGCTTATAAGAGGCTGACAAACAATCTTTATTCGGTTAGCATTTACACGTCTTCGTCTTCATCAGAGCCGTTGACGCTTTTTCGTTCAAGATTCCTTTGGCCCACATTCGGAAGATGCTCCACTGAGGAAGATCCAACTCGATAGGAAGACGAGGTGCTGAGCATCGACTCGGATCATCGGTTCTGATGAAGAGGAGGAAGTCGAAGCTTTAATCGAGTAAAAGTTGTATAACGAGCACATCTAAACTCCAAAAATTTAAGCGCATGTCGATTCCTCATAAAGGTTAAAGGAAAGTCGATTTTGAAATTGTAGATAACATTTACTCAGGGGCCGGATAGGGACAGTGGTAGTGATGTCCGTCATCAAGAGCGTGGCCCTAGTCCGATTCCTCTCAGGGCCACCCAAGTCTCTCATCCCTTCTGGGTCGGAAAATTGGTACAGGACTTCTCTGAGAAAAAAATTACTCTGCATTCCAATTGAGAACTCTCCAGCCCGGCTATTTCAGGACTCCAAGGAGATTTACTCGACCAGCATTCTACGATATTTAAGATAAAATGAAAATTGTCAATCAGCACCAAAAACAACACGTAAGAACTTGGAAGACTTTCGTGGACGGTGGATGCGAGGGAAACGAATTGGATGTGGGAAGTCCTGGGGTCCGCACAGTAGACGTGAAGAGGGATCAAATAAAAAAAATAAATATTTGATCAGCAAAAATTGCTGAATATTCTTCTCAAAACAGACATCATCTACATCTGACCAAGCAGGGGCAAGGCTTTATATCTATTGTCACTTTTATTTTTTCCATTTAATCGGCTATCTTCCGAAATCCAGCTTGTTCGCTCAGTTCTTGGCACCAAATAATTACTAGATCCAAGCAGAATGCCCGCCTTCTTAAGGAGCTGCCACGTGGGACTTTCGTGTTTGTCACGGCGCAACATCGCAAGCTCGGAAAATTCAACCTTTATGCAATAACGGTAATCCAACAATAGCGAAAATAGCAATAATCACGGCGTCAGTGTAAAAATTATAAGGAACAACGTGATCGAAAGGTAGAGATAGTATAGAGAGCAAGTGAATGAACTGGCAATTGCAAAATATCTCACGCAGCACTGTTATGGTGCAATGATAGCGAAATAATGGCATTGCACAGAGCTGGCCACGAAGCATTGTAGCTAGGAAGTGGAGAACACTGTTGTGACGCATCAAGAGAACAATAGCCAATCCGCGGAAGGATGGAGCCTATAGGATAGCTAGAGTTGGCTGTGGCTCATAAATAGATACACGAAGTGCAACAGTAAACAAGAAAGGCATACCTATAGTAAACAGATGGTTGAAGTGATAAGTCGAGACGAAAAGGTGCAAAAAATACGCTGCCGACTAGGTGCGTAGCCTCGATTTGAGATGACATAATACAGCGATTGATTTATGCTAGGAAACATGAGATGGAAACATTCACATAATGCAAGATTGCAATGTTATATGAGGAACAGTGGTTGTGGACATTACCAATGGAATACACGACAAAAATCAAAGAATAGTAGCTATTCAAGCAATATTCGGTCGAGATGTTCCGCAGGGCAGTCCGCAGTCAACTTGACCTTCCCTCGTTCCAGTGAAGGTGAAATCCGCCGAAACTCCAGCTTTGCTGGAATAAGGAATAGAGTAACAACCTCGTGCTTGCTCATCAAGAAAACAGTGAATTACTCGCATAATAGTCACTATCGTTGCCCCCGCAAAAGAAGCGTAATATGATGAAGATTACTGAAGGATTGAAAACAGAGAGTGAATGGAAGTGGTGATGACCTGGCCATGAATTCGCTGTACGAAAAAAAATCATAGAAAGATATAAGGTGCTGTTAATTTTACTAGATGACCGTCTATGAACTACGTGATTCATTAAGTACTATGAACATTATCTCGACCATCTTTTTTAGATATCTGCTAACATCTGCATCTGGTATCTACGAAAAGTTGGTGTTCCTAGGTATGGAACTACGGCATACCGGAAATGGCTTACGAACTAAATTTGTGCTGGAAATGGCTTGGTGCTGAACGGCAACGAATATACTGACAAGTCAGGAAATCATGGTCCCATCAACACCGACACACATGATCATTCCTGCACAACTACCATTTCAGGACCTCAGAAAAAACATCCACTCGATTAGTAGAAAAGAGCTCTGAAAGCTGAACGCTCCAGCGTTGAAGCAAATCGGCAAACGGTGAGGTAACTAATGAATAGCAATGGGCTTCATCGCTGAAAGTTGAAAAAGCACGCGATCAACAGTTCGTCGCAAATTTTTTTCTTCTTTTTGCATTAATCGTTCACGACATCCATTGTTTTCCTGTGCAAGCGGAGACGAAAGCCTGTGTTTGAGCTTGATTTCACGAGAAATTCGTATGAATTTCGACGTATCTACCACTGTGTCCTTGGCCCACACAGGCATATATCACCTATTTTGGATATAAAGAATATTATCTATATCTAATAAACCTACGAAAACCTACTGAAATGTCAAAAGTCGTGGGTGCATGGATGATCACTTCTCTGTGCCTGTTGTTATCACTGGCGATGTTGACCAGTTGACAAAGCGCAGCAGGATTGATAAGTTCACTGAGAGGCTAAAGTAAAAAAAGTGGCGAAACATGGTGGTGACCCAGCAACGAATTCGAAGTGCCAAAAAATCGTGCGAGGATATGAGGTCAAGTTAATTTTACCAGACGATCGTCTACAAACTACGTGGTTCATTATGTACTATGAACATCATCTTGACAATCATTCAGATATCTGCTAACATCAACATAGCAACACGCTATCGCTGCTATCACACATGGCAGATGACCACCGATATTTGACGTTCCATGTGAACTTATATCGAGATTATAGCCTATTACTAAACGGTCGTCACTGTTATCGGATCCAGAATCACAAATACCAAATCTACCAAGCATGGTTCAGGACCGAAATAAAGTGGACATAAAAAGAGTAGAAATATGCTTTCTGAGTACCGTAGCATTTACTGCGGAAGGAAGAAAGAGCAGTGATGGCAACTGTATTCATGTGTGCAGATCGCGCGCAATAGATTGCAACGTCCAGAGGCAATCCCTAGCCAGATCTATCTACATTGATACGATTTGAAGTAGTGGCTTGCAAGATCATTCAAAGATGTAGTCAACAACCTCATCCTCAGTGTTTGCGAGTTCACTGTATTACACTAGACTGCCGTCTTCTACTGGTGCCCTATCTTCTAGTCAACTGCAACTAGAACTGGTTCCTACCGAAATCATAACACTTTCATTCCGAACACCAGCATAACTGATGTTCATTGCAAACCTCATGATATCTTACACTTCGTTGTGTTTGGCGAATTTTCTTGAGCAAACATCCTCGCAATGGTGAGAGATTTCTAACAATATTTCAGTGCTATGGCTACATTACGTGAACTCACAGGACGTTCAATCATTTCTTGATGTTCACAACTTTTTAAATAATCATCACAAACTCAATTAGAGTGTATTTTACATTTTTTTACTAGTATCCCTTCACCTAGGGTGGGCATTAAGTCACGTTATTTTGTAGCAAGGAGTCCAACTTCGCGCCAGTTCTCACAATCAGCACAGTTGCTTGCAGGGTTACCAAAAAGCCTAGGTGCATTGTATAAGCAGCTCGCCCGTACGCCATCCAGTGATTACATTAAGTTGCAAGAACGTCATATAGTTAAGTTCGCCTCGATTGACAGGCAAATTTCGTGTTTCTGCTTCAACACGTGCCAATTTGACATTAACAGAGTGCTTGATGATTTTTTTAAACAATGTATTCACGTTTGATGGGAAGTATATTTCCTTGATTTATTTCGCCCAGTTCACAGTGTTCAATACACTTAAACAGAATATGGTGAGAATCAGCTGCTATTATTTGATTAAACTCTACCTGATTGACAGTTGAGTGTCATCTCTTCTGTGCGATTCGCCACATTCCTGAGAGCACATGCAGCATTGATACGTGTTTCCTGCGAAGGCGCATCATTTTCAGCAGTACGCAGTACAGGAAGGACCTGAAAGAAATAAAAATCGACTTTTTGGGTTCGCCCACCGATTGTAACCGTTGTATTCATTCCACTAGTAACATTTGTTATTGTTCTTATAATCCATGGCAGCGCACTTACTTTGTTGTTGCAGTGCGATTGCCCTGTTGGAGGTTCGTAACTAGGAAAGCCATGACTTGTTCGATGTTTCCATCTGGTAATCCAAACAAGAGCCAATGTATGCAAAGCAGAGCCTTACAAACTACATATGGCCGCTTTCGTGCCCAAGATGGTTAAAAAAACAATAGCCCTCCTAGTAAAAGCGTCAGGATGTTCGTGTTCCTCTGGCGATCGCAGTAGAATAAGCATTTCCGGTCCCATTCAGCTACCATCAGATGTTCCGTTTGCGCCCGGCTTGAATAAGTCGGCGACCAAGGATTTTACAAGGAATACAGCTAGTACATTGTTATTGTTGTTATCTACTCTCTATACTACCCAATGAAAGATCCTCAGCCAATTATTCCTTAGGTGCAAATCCACGCAGGACGCAGAATGTAGTTAAATGCTGAACAAAAGCAATTTTGCACCTGCCATGAAGCACAGATCTCTTCACATGATAGAGTCTCAAAATCTTCTACAATGGAAGAATTTGCTTCCTTCCATATTCATCTGGTCATATTTGTCAACGCATGCCGGGTGGGGTTGCATGTACAAAGATTTGCGTCGATTGAGTAAAAATTTGCAATGAAATGACTGGGAAAAACAATAACTAGCTCAGCGCCGCCTCTAACAAATAACTTTACGCAAACTTTTAAAAAATTCAACAAAGATTTCTTTGCTTATTCATCGAGAACAGGAGAAATCAACTACGCTGTTCCTCTACTCACGGGTGATCCCCAATACAATACCGTTAAGTGCAGAGAGTATAAACAGATGGCTAAAATATCTGACCATTCCTGATTACGAAAATCTAGATCGCTGGAATCCTTCACTGAAGTTATGATTATGCGAAGTGGAAAAACTGAGTGAAAAAATTCCTATAGGATCTCGACGATGAATGGAGTGGAAGAATTCTTAATGACCGAATATCATCGGAAAATACCATAGTTTGGAAGTACTCTTCTTCTATTTCCCTTAACTAATTTCTTTTTCCTCTTTCTAGAGCAAGCAGAATTCACTATGCAACTTTGGATAATCACCTGACACATTCTCCTGTAGCCCCGTTAATCGTCGAGTGATTCCAGCGAGCTCCCCTAAATTTTCCACTTTTCTTTGTCGCGTGCAAGAGTAGCCTAGTGGGTTCTGCTCGCACTAGGGGCATCATGTCTTTCTTTAAGATTTTCGTCAACAACTCCGACCATCGAGTCAGGGGTCTTCCTGCAGTGCGTCTAACATCCTGAACGATTTACTCACTAACGGCTCCCTGCCGGTTGTCGTTTATACGCATTACGTGTCCCGCACACGTTTTCCTCGACTGTTTGGAGTACGAAACGGCATCTTTGATTCTTGATCGTTGACGCACGTCGAGGTTTCGGATAACTTCCCTTAATTGTGTGAAACGGATACTCAACCATCGTCGCTTGACCGCGCGTTCAATAACGCCGAGTGATTTTTCCATCCTTTTACGCAGCAACCAGGTTTCCGACACATACATTAAGGCAAAGTACCATG
Organism: Angiostrongylus vasorum; assembly: GCA_018806985.1. Classification (NCBI taxonomy): domain Eukaryota; kingdom Metazoa; phylum Nematoda; class Chromadorea; order Rhabditida; family Metastrongylidae; genus Angiostrongylus; species Angiostrongylus vasorum. The sequence goes on along the minus strand of JADANN010000140.1, from coordinate 395,907 downwards.
GAGACGAAGGGCACGGAGTCGGGCGGCTTTATCAAAGACGGCAAGGATTCGTTCCGCTTGGTGATGTTTGGTCCTGAAAGAGTGATGTCATCAGCAAAGTGAAGATGGTGTAACTGCTGACCATCGATTTTCACCCTCATGTTTTCTATTTCAGTGCTCGCATTTCGTTCTTGAGGGTGGTGGAAAATAATTTTGGCGAGATGGTATCGCCTTGCCTAACCCCCTCTTCTGACGTCGTTGTTAATATCGCTGTAGAATGGTGATATCTTGATTGTGAAATCTTTGTACAGCTCACGAAGAATCTTTATGTACTGAGTAGGGACTCCTTGACTACCAAGAGGTTCCATGACTGCTTCTACCTCAATTGAATCAAAAGCCTTCTTTAGATTGATGAAAGTGAGGCAGAGCGGTCCTCTGTACTCTCGCGATACTTCACTGGGTCTTGATATTGAGTCTTGATATCGTGTGGACGTGGTCCGCCGCACTAAATCCTTTTCGAAACCCTGCTTGCTCACATGGCTACCTTTCGTCCAGTGTTCTGTCAATCCTTTTCGGGGTAACTCGAGTGGAAAGTTTGTATACGGCAGACAGCAAGCGGATTGGGCGGTAGTTGCCGATGTCGTAAAGGTCACCCTTCTTGAACGATAGCACTGTCTTGATGGTCTTCCACCAAGTAGGGACCCTGCATTCAGACAGGTAACGTGTTAACGATCGAGCCAGTGTGTTTCGTAGCACTGTCTCGTAAACTCCGAGTAAGGGCTCCGTCATTCTACAATGGAGTTTCATCAAGAAAGGGGGTAATTTCTGCTATGAGCTTTTGTCAAATACTGTTTCGGATGCAAATGACAGGCTCTTTAAATGACCTTTTTAAGATTTGAAAAATTTTTTAAATTGGGATGTCAAGCTTGAAAAAAAACGGTTGAAGCATATCGCAGTTCGACGACCAGAACACCTTCATCCCGTGAGATGGCGGTGGCATAGCACTAAAAAATGAATCAATGTTCTTATGAGGCACAAATATTGTTCAATTGTTCATCTGTTCAGCTAAATGTGAAATTCTTATAGAGCATTCCATGCAACTCTTAACCTCCAGAAAGGGACAATTGTAGAAAATTCGCGCACTAGTTCAATGTCAGCATAAGTTGTGATGGAAAAGGCGGCTTCAAATGAAAGAAGCATGAAATAGCTTTCCTTTTAAATATTTAAAAATAGTGCAAGTTAAAAGGTCAAAATAGCCAACGATGCTCCATATCACGAAGACCAATGAAAGTGGTTGTATAGAACTCTTCAACCAAGGTTGGAGAGAGTCATTCGCCAATTTAAAAAGCCTGAAAGCCACTACTATATTTGAATAACAGCGATATTCAATTCATTTGAGGTGTATGAATATGGCGATGCATTTTCCTCATCGTTGTGCACTTAGTTTTGTTCCGAAATACTCGCACCTCGAGTTATCCACGGAGGCGTTACAATTCTCTGCTATGGGCGAGCACAATTACTTGAAAATATGTAAAGTCCGATGATTATTAACACATAGGAGTGGCACATGCCCAATATATTCTGCTGAAGCAGTTGAAAAGAAGAATGTAAATGCACTGATTACAAACCTTAACAGGCGTAAGTGTTCTGCCTGATCAGGTGCATTCCATAGCGTATCATTGTTGAACAAGCGCCGGAAGTATAGAACACCCGGCCCCTGTAAAATACCACCTCGGCGTTTTATATTTTGACTGTTGAATCGAAAAGTTTCAAGGGCTTTACACTTGTACAACAGCTGAGTAGAGAGAGAGAGAGAGAGAGAGAGAGACAAGATACATGTAGGGAACACTCGCTCTAGCACACGGTGTACTATTTTCTTCGAGTGATTCAAAATTATCAGCTGTTCGCTATTTAATGCATCTGACGCATTTCATGACATGAAATGCGGCTTTTTCTGTGAAAGACCAACACCTACTCTGTGTACACGTCATCTTCGACTTGTAACAAACTATCAGCGAATTAAAGTCACATCCATGCTAAAGCAGCTTGCAATAACAGCCGGTGAAGGTGGTTGCAAAAAGGCGCCATAATTAAAATTAAGAGAAAATATGATAGCAGTATCTATATGATAACCGACAGTTGTGACAAGCGTTATATACATCACTCGACTTAAGAGGGTACGGCCAATACAACAAGTGGCAGCGAAACACCGATTTACAAAGGCAGCTTTTTTAAGGTTTAAGACAACCATGGCAGGAATATAAAGACTCCGTAGGGATAGTGACATCGACAACCATGAAGGTGGAATGGAATCTGCGGCCATGAGAGCCTTCTAGACTACGTCCAACACTACACTGCCCTACACGCCCCCCCCAGATTCAGACATAAGGAAGATTACGACCAAACACCCTGAGAGTGCAATCAAAGCTTGCGCGGAAATTATTTATTAGTCTTCATGTTTTTCATACAGGAAGGATCTAAAATTATCACCGATGTGTCAGCACTTGACAAAATGAAAAACAACTGCAGCAATTAAACTAGACAAAGTTAATAGTTCTTTAAATACCGACCTTCCCCTAGCTTCAGCTCTAGTAATCAATACGTACTGATTCATATAAGAGCTAACACGAAGTCGACGAAGTAAATTTTGTTCGGTTAACGTTTGGAAATCTTCTTCAACCTCGGAGGTGATGTTCCGAGTGGATGGCAAATTCTCTCTATTTCACCAACCTCCTTAAACGACAATGAAAAAAAAATGAAGAAACTCTTGAATTCCACAAATCGCTTCAGGACGCGTCGATTTAGCGCATATCTCAGTACTACTCATTCACTTCACAGATGACTGTTTAAGAAGGTGAGCTTTCTTCCATACCAATAATAGAGTCGTATTTAATTCCACCTCTCTTTCTCCAACCAAATCCAGATCTTTGTGGAAGAACAGCTTGATAAATTGTGAAAGCTTTAGGTGATTTAGTAAGTAACTTTGACTAACATTTTCAAAACATCTGTGGGAAATTATGAGAGCAAGGATTCAGAGGCACTTCAAAAGTGCAGTGCAATAAATCGCATAAATCAAGTAGTTTTTGGTGTGCACCGCTCCCTAGCCACAATTGGTAATTCTAACAATATTAGTATGAATGTCGTAAAATACTGCTCGAGCAATTCTCCTTGGAGTCCTGCGACAGCCGGGATGGAGCGTTCCGAGTTGGAATTAAAATAATTTTATTGCTGAGTACGTATACAACTCCTCCCCATGGCCTAGTTCTTTGTATGCGCGAAATTTTCCAGAGTGTTGTATTTTAAGCAACAAAAAAATAAAGGATAAAGCTCTTGGCGTTGATCAATCTCTGAGGGATGCGCCATGAATTCGACTTCACTAAGCATCGCTTGGAGGTGATTGAATGCATATCTGGAATTTACAATGACTCGCGGTGGTCTACCAGTGTATCGAGCCAGTGCTGCTCTCCTCCCAGATAAGTATGGTACTAATTTGTCGACCCCAGAGGTACGGATGGCTTGGTGGGCCATTGGTGCAGGAATCGATTCCACTTGTGTGTCGCAGTGGCGCTTTCAACCACTGCGCCACATGCGCGATACCCGTAAATGGATGCAAAATTCAAAGAACAATTTGTAGGACAAAAAAAGGACAGCTGTACGTAGCGTAGCAAAATACCCACCTTGACCAATTTGGTAAAATTCAGTCTGTCTGATTTTGGGCGCAGCACTATCAACCCCCCTTCACGCCCTTATTATTCTGCCTGCGGGACAATATCTGAAAAAACTCACACAACAGCCTTGATTTCTAAATCAGAACAATTCGAGATAACTGTGACAAATTCTGTTTGTAATCACTGAAGTCCTTGGCCTTCTTGTAAATAATGGCCTAAATTCGTTTCGCATTTAGCACCACTTTCACATTGCACCTTCCCGCATTAAATAAACACATCACACCGTCTCAAACTCTATTTATATAGGACAACCCCCACTTTCGTTGACGGACAAAAACCGTTTGTTGTGTATATTCACTCCCTCGAACGCTCTTCATACTCTTGTGCTATGAGCCGTTACATTGGTGCGTTGACCGGGAATCGAACCCGGTTCGCCCGCGTGGCCGGCGAGCATTCTACCACTGAACCACCAATGCGTTCAATTTTTTTCTACGTTCATGTTGGCAGCGCGTTGCACCCTCCTCTTTTGCTTGAGTATTGGGGTTTTGCTGGAGTTGGTCTGATATCATGGCGCAAGCATCTAGCGCGGTCTGGACGGTGTTCCTATCGTGCTCAATAGCTGATTTGGCTTGTTCTATCTTCTTTCGCCGTTCAGTAATGTGTTCGATCCTGCTGGTTTGTTCCGATGGCAAGTTTATTGGTGTGTCGATTTCGTTTTCATAGCTATTTAAGGTAGATAAGAGGCGGTTAATTGCCTTTGTTAATACTCCTTGACGAGCGGAGAGCACAGTTGTCATCCTGAATTCAATCTAACGTACTCGAAGGTAGATTCCCTTGTTGAGGTTTGGCCAGTTGCAGGCGTGTCCGCTGGTGCTTGTTCCTTTGAGTTCGAGTCGAGTTGGTCAATGCACTAATGTAACGGCTCACAGCACAAGAGTATGAAGAGCGTTCGAGGGAGCGAATAGTGTAACAGCAACTAGTTTTTCCGGCATTAAAAGACGCATCTCTTTTAGAAGCTATAAGAAATCATTGAATGAAATAAAAACAGAGCTTAGCTTACGATGAGGCCAGATTGAAATTCGGCAAAAGAGAATTATAGGCTACAAAATGAGGATGTCTCCTTCAGAACGTAGGAAGTTTACCAAATGCACTTTGCCGGCAACATTCTAGACGTTCATACACTAGATTTTCAGAAAAAAATATCATAGTACACCTGACGAAAGAGAAATACTAGTTTAAAAAAAGCCATCCCTATCCAAGGTAGCATGAAGGCAGACGTAAAAGGATAGAGAATAAAGCTCTTGGCGCTGAACAATTCTTGAGGGATGCGCCACGCATTCGACTTCATCAATCATCATCAAAGGTGATACAATGCATATACGGCCTTTACAATGACTCGCGATGGCCTACCAATGTATCGAGTCAGTGCTGCTATTCTTCCAGACATGTCTGGTACCAACTTGCGGGCCCCAAAGGGATGGAAGATTTGGTGAGCCTGCGGGGCGGGATCGATCCCATGAGTATTGCAGGGCTCTACTAACCTCTGCGCTAAACGCGAACCTGAACGCAGACATGTCTATAGAGAATGTTGGATCAGAAATCGTTGACGAGATTCTCAATTGCAGCTGCGTGTTCGGTATGGATGTTGATGAACGTCCAACTTGGCTTTGTTACTAGGCAAAGTTCGAGGATCGTTGTGCTTCCTCCTCTATACTCTGTTTGATAAGGAAAGTGCCGTTTCACAACTCTCCTCAAAATCTTCTTTCATTTCCTACATACAGCTTTGCTACAAAGATACCTTTAGCGTTGTCTATGGTTTATAGCATTGATAATAATTGAAACACGCAAAAACTACAACTATTACAGTTTAATGCTCTAGCATGGGAGCGCGTTTAGCGCAGAGGTCGGAGGGGCTCTGCAATACACATGGGATCGATCCCCGCGCCTCAAGCCCACCAAGCCCTCCATCACTCTGGAGTCTGCGAATTGGCACCACATTTTGTCCGGATGAACAGCGGCATGAAGTAGATATGAGGTGTTAACTGTAGCTAAGGTTTCGGGTCGTTCGTCATCCCCAGGACCGCATTTATTCGAGTCCAGTATGCACAGTGAATTTACCAACCGCGTGCAATCTCATGAATAGAACAAAATAAGTAGTAGCAGTGGTTTTCGTAACTCCTTTACATAATCTTTATCACCTCAGTGGAAACAGCACCGTCTATTTGTTGCCCATGAGCGCTGCGCTTTGATAAGCAGGTATGTTTCTAAGTCACTGATATCTTTGTTTATCACCACGAGTTAGTTAACGGTTTAATTCGATAGAGTCTAGGTATGGCTGGAATTGAGGAATTCGAATAAGCCTTCCATGAGCTCTGACTGATCAGTGAATACAATGACGCTTTTGAAGGCATTCACGAAGAGGAATCATGTCTTCAGTTGAGCGAAAAACGTGCTAAGTTTTCGTTTCCGACTTCTTTATTATTTCTTTATCACCGTTTTTCCACTTTTTCATGGTAGTCTTGCGCATCGTCGATTGAAGTTTTCTAAAGTTGAGGGTTGTCTTCTAACAAGTAGCACACCAGAATGACTGTGAAGAAAGTGGAATGCTGAGAAAGAAAGAAAGAAAAAAAAGAAAGGAAAGAAAAAAATGTGCCACGTTGGTATTAACGGAGCAAGTAAGTATGTAAATCCTTCCTTCCAGTAGTTCCTACGAATGTTCCTTTCCCATAGAATAAGTACGCCACCCTCTAACAAGTATTCACCTAGTGTTTTCTAGGTGCATGGAGCGTATTTTGCGACTATCTCATTCTATATCAGTCGGGTGCACGACATAACACACCTTTGTGTAGATCAATACAACCGCAACTTTTATCACTATTACCGTTACTCTGTTGTGCTACAGTTATACCGTGCTACGTTATTATATCTCGCATGTTATTCCGAAATAGTTGGCATAATAAATTTTATAGGAATACTAAAGAAGAGACTGAAAAACGTCGAGTTGACATCACTGTTTTTGGTGGTAAAATTATAGCGGAACTGTAGCCATTGTCCTCTACAGATGTACCACAAAAATTGTTCATGATCCACAATTCATTAGCATCACACCTGTTTGTCAGTGTTTTTGACAAATGTTTCTTGAACAGAACAGGATAAGGTATTGTGGTGGGATTAAGCGCTTGACACTGGTCTACCATAATACTACGATTAGGTGTCGCTGGAGGTAATGGTAGTGTCTTTCGATCCCTTAAGGTATAATTCCCACGGATTCTGATACGCAGAGATCAGATGAATCGCTTTTTGCACAAATTAGACCTTAATGGAACTTGTTGACGTATCGTATTGCTGGCGTACTTTTATTGATGACGACCTTTGCGGCGCCTGCTGCCAATTGTTGGCTGCGTCCACGTCAGCTGAGTGGCCAGTTTACTGGACTTCTGAAGGAATGACGCTCACGTTACCCCAACCCACCACATGGCTTGTTAACAACAAAACTCGTACCTAGTTAACACGAAGAAGAAACGAACATGAATGAGCACTAGAAATACAAAAAACGTTCAGAATTCCATCCGTGTGTGACATTTCTATAATAGTTACTGTTGTATTCTTAGAATTCATTTTAAACTACTGGTTGCATGTGTAAGAACCGGTCCCAGGTTAATTCGTAGTTTACGAAATAAATTTCCTCATAATCCTCCACCGATATTCAACCTTCATCTACTTTTCCACTTAGTTCCTATGGATAAGACAATGCATAAGGTGACTAGTGCTTTCAATCACCCAATTAACTTCCCGGCGATTCACAAGAGGCAGCTAGTATTGGCGATTACCATCTCCGAGCGATGTAGTGCTGTTATCTCGTGATTTCAGTGGAACTCACGCTCCATTAGCAATTATTTCAATATATCAATGAGAAGAGGACACTCCAAGTTCGGTTCAATATAACGAAAAAAGTGAAGAAGGTCCTGAATTCCGCAAATCGCTTCAGCATGAGTCGCTAGGGCGAATATCCCAGCATTACTCCCTCATTTCACGGACGAAGTCGACTATTAGAGTCACGCAGTGCCCATATTGACACAAAAACTACCTAGCTTTGATTCAAGAACTTGGAAAACTGTGAAAGCTTAGGTGATTTATTAAGTGACTCTTAGTTGCATTTTCAAAAAAATGGGTGAGGAATTATGAGAGTATGGTTTAGGTGGCGCTACAAAAATGCAGTGCAATTAATCGCATCGGCCACCAAGCACAACTTTGTGCGCACCTCTTGCTAACCACAATTTGTAATTCTAATAATATAAGCACTATTACCATTATTTGCTTTATTACATACTAGTAGTTTTGAGACTCGTGTATAACCCATTAGTAGCCGAATAACATGTATAAAATCCTCATCACGGCCTGATTCTTTATATGCAGAAGATTTTTTCGGAGCGTTGTATTTCAGGTTCTATCCCGAGGAACGAAATAATCCAGGATGGTGTTCTTTTTTGTAAATTACTAAGCGAGCAGAACGCCCATTTTGATTTCACTCACACTATTTCGACTCCATCGTTTCCATTCCCAAGACCAGCTAACAGTGAACCAATACTATGATCTACCATTGTGCCCGCATCAAGCTAGTCGTTTGGTGGTAAATCCCCCCTCTGATCCACAAGGGCGGCGACTGCTTGTGGTTGTGACGCCGTGGGGTAGACTTTGGCCAGGGCGATCTCCGGACTCCAGGGAACCCACAATGGCTAAACCAGCAAATCTCGGAGAAAATGGAAATTGCGCCGGGGGTTGGCCAACCAATGATGACAGGCCGTCCAAGTATCCAAGTATGCAAGTACCTTGACCTGCTTTCAATTAGCTGGTGGTTGAACATGAATAGTGCGGTAAAAAAAGATTTTGGAGGCCACTGAGGTAAGGATGGATATCATAATGTCCACAACGTCTCCTGGTCCAAATACCTGTAGACAATGAAGTGTCATCTGCTGGCGTTATGGTCATACACTGAAGAACACGTAAACGCTGGATAAGACGCGGTTCGCGATGCGCACGTGCGCACGTTGTGGCAAGCTCGCATTCAGACGTGATATTTAAGAAGAAAGAAAGAGCATAAAGCCGTCCAAATTCTTTAGTATTGTGAAAAACATATATTCTGTTGTCGTCCAGAGTACTGATGAAGATGACAAATCCCAGGATCAGAACAAATTCTTCACGGTTCTGATAATAGTCAAAATAGGGTTGATAATGCACCAGTAAAATCTAGGGTCACCGTGATTGGGGGGCATAACAATACTTGAGAGTACGCGCTCGCTATTAGAATTGGGCCCAAGCTTTGCACCATCACAGCCCATTTCTAAAACGACCCTGCGTAGGATGGCATGTAACCTTTATGAGCTTCAAGATCGACTCCGCTATCAGGCCAAGCAAGAAACATCAAACAGAGATAAAAAATCAAGAGGCGGCGTCACTACCACCATCTCGTTTCCCAAAGACGTTTTTTTAGACAACAGTACCCTAACGATGGAGTTGACATAAAATTCCGCATGTTTTCGGACGGCGTTCTCAAGACCCTTAATCACTACCGCGATAGAAAGTTTATCTCTAACCTTACAGCCGCACAAAAATGTGGCATGCGAGAAATTAGAGAATTAATAAACTCAAAAAGAATAAGATTGTCTGTTAGTGATAAGGGGGGAGAGTTCGTAGTTATTCCTCGCCAGCTGGATGTTGAGATAACAGAGGAACATCTTAGTGATGCTACCCTCTATCGCCCATCCTCTGAAAAAGGAATACAAAAGTCAATACCGAAAGCTAAACAATCAATGGGTCAGTGTGGCAAAGGCTGCAGGTTTAAAACCATCGGTTATTTCGCACTTTAAAATCGATACACCAACATGTCCCGTCCTATACCTACTTATTAAAACACATAAGTTGGTATCACCTGATGATCTTGCGTCAACCAATCCGTCATCATTTAAGGTTAGACCCATCATCAGCTGTGTAGACGGGCCAACGGATAGAATAACCTGGTTTTTAAGCCTAATACTTACCCAGTTGCTTAACCATATTCCAGCTCACCTCACAAACACCCAAATGTTCCTAGAACGTCTACGTAACGCGTCTCCTAATAACGCTACGTGATGGAGTCCTTCGACGTTACTGCGTTGTACACCAACGTATCGAATGACTCCGCAATGCAAGCCATCTTCGAACTTCTTGTTAAACATGAAGGAAGAATAAATATGCATGGCTTGTCCATTCAGCAGCTAATGGCTCTCCCTAAAGGAGTGCCTAAACTGCTCGATTTTCAGATGGTCTGGGAAATATTTCGCGCAAATAAGGGGGGTTGGCTATGGGACAGCGACTGGCACCAAGCCTTGCCATCGTGTTTATGTCTAAGATAGAAGCCCCTGCTCTCGATCTCCGGCCACTACTCTACTGCAGATATGTAGATGATTGTTTTGTCATCTTCTCTACGCAGGAGGAGATGGACAAATGCTTTGAATTATTGAACGAGCAGTCTGAGTACATTAAGTTCACCCGGGAGAAACCGAGAAAAGACTGGCTTCCGTTTTTAAACGTCCAAATAAGCCTATCAAGTAGCGGTTACCTGAGAAAGTGGTACCGAAAGCCAAGTAACAAGAACATCCTCGTTCATTTCCTTTCTTCCCACCCTTCACACACAAAGAGGGCGATTGTGAGAAACATGTTTCGAGCAGCCACCTCTGTGTGCACAACCGGGGAACTAAAGGAAAGAATCGCGCGACTTGGCTCGGCAAATAGCCATCTCCAATGGCTACGAAATAGTAACCCCACGAGATAAGTTTAGAAGGAGAGCGACGCACCCAAGCGAAGCACTTGGCCAAAAACAAAGTCCCGTTTATGCTGCCCTTTATTAGCGATGAAGTAAGCGTAGCGACTAAACGATGCTTAAGAAGGGCAGGTCTAGAGGAATCGGTAGCGATAGTTGAAATACCACCGGCTACTCTACGTCGTCAGTTAGTTCGTAACCGTCTGTATGACCGTCTATGCGAAACAACAAATTGCGTAATCTGCCCTTATGGCAGGGACGGTGATTGCATGAGCTCAGGTACGATATACCTGATCTCTTGTAATAATTGCGGAGATGAATATATTGGCGAAACGGGCAGGCCTTTGTGTATCCGTATAAAAGAACACCTAGATGGCAAACGAAAACTAAGACAAAGTACCCCACTAGGCACGCATAGGATACAAAAAGCACAGCGGGGACGATTTTGAAGTAAAAGTCAATATCCTTGCGCAGGAGACTAGAACGCCAGCGCGAAAACTTCTTGAGGCTTTTTGGATAAATGCCAAAAACCCCTACAATGAATAGCAGGGATGAATGCCCAGAGGTCATACGCGACCTGACCCCCGTATGTTCGCATCAATTTCTGATGTGGGATGGTGCAGTCATCAACCTTATGCGACCATAATCAGCTGTTCTAATCTTCCTCATGGGAAGGCACGTAAAAAAAGCGGTGAGTTTTTTTCGAGAAGCTGTTGACCATGTAATTACCATAGAGTTTTTCGTCTTTTTGTAAGTGTCATTGAAGCGTTTGGCCTAGTAAATTGTATGTCAGTATACCCTTCCAGGCTCTGAAGAAGGCGATACTGCCGAAACGTCAGCTACTGTTGTATTGTATTGTTGTTTTTTCTATGGAAGTAAATGTATGCTGTTTAACAACCTCGCGATTGCTGAACAAGAAAACGAAGATGACAAACCACCAACTTCTACTATCTATAATTCGCACGAAATTACTTTAATAACATAACTCCCTTTTTTGCAAACATCCTACGCTCACACATGCAACCTGTTAAACAGCAAAGGATCTACTGAAGTAGCCGACTGCAATGTACTTACACACAAAGCGCTGAACTTTAACATTTCAAAGTTTGTACCCACTTTCTTTCAAGATTTCTTGGAAAAATAATAGTAAAAGCACCAAAAACGCAAAATAGAGTTGAGATAAAAGTAACTGACAGCACTCTATAAAACCATGAATAAGGTCACGTACAGCTATAGTTACTAGAAGTTTCGTTAGTGAATACTTCAAGACACTTAGACAGTTGGACGACCCGTCCTTACTGGCTGTGCGAGTGCGGCATAATCTCCACTTTTCGGAGCTTTGCTGGTTTAACCATTTTGGCTCTCTGGGGCCCAGCGATGAGACTGGCCATAGTCTGCCCCAGGTCGTCACCACTATAGGCAGTCGCTAGCCTTGTGGATCAGCGGGAAGTTTGTCACCACGGAACTAGTTTGATACCAGGACGGTGGTGGATCCTGGTATTGGTTTACACTTAGCTAGGCTTCCTGATGGGAACGCCGGACTCCTTCTCAGCTTGGGAGACCCTGCTGAGGGGATGAATTCCCTCGCCATGCATAGCAGTCCGACACCCAGGAAAACCTCCCAGCCAGTATGAGGCGGTGAACCGTTGGGAGGACTTCGAAACAAACGCCAAGTGATTTCAAATTATTCGAATTAGATTATCGTTTCCTGCTTAAGAGTTTGTAAGAAAGCAACATAATCCTTAGCATATTTCGTAGATATTGATCAGTGCAGAAACCCACCTCTTGTCATGGAAAATAACGAGCCGTTTAGTTGAAAGACTACGTAGTGCGGCTCCAAAGAGCAAGCAGGCAGTGGTAGCCGCGCAAGAAGGAGAAGCTTTTACTTGCAATGAGAGCTAGAGGGAATCACCGAAAACGTAGCATTTCTAAACAAAACCGGACGTGTTCGCACGTGCTCCAACGGCAAACGTGGCGCTCTTGCACTCCCCTGTTGTGGAAAGAGTTGGATGATTATAGATTGATTCCGGATCCACGACAAGTGATATTGTTTGCTCTTCCCATCGGCCTATAACAACGTTATCCAGCACTTTTCAGTCACGTAGTGTCCTTGATAACAAGATAATCCCGAGTGGCGTAGTATCATTCGTGAAGTACTCCACTAGATCTGACTAAATGCAACCACTAAGACACTAATCGTGAGAAGAAACCACTGCTATGGACAAACAGCTCGAATCATTGCCGTACTGAAGAAGTCAAAGATATCGAAATGTTAACAACAATAAGGAACCTTTGTAACAACTTCATTTAGGCTCACCAATGCTATGAAATGTTGACAGTTCAGTGCGTAGTTAAATGAAAGCGTTATACAAAATTCTACACTGACTATCGATGAGGTCGGAGTTCTAGTCGTGATTCAACGTTTTCTCTTACCATTGTGAACATTATGCGGTTCTTTCTAGTTTCACGGAATGATTTCCTTGCTCTCCAGGCACATTCTAGTAAGGAAAAAATGTTTTGTGGGTTAAACGATGTTTCATTCGGTAAAATTTTGACAAGCATTAAGCCGTCACCTATTAAAATATAATATTACAATAAGAAGTCCGAAAAATTAATGGCAGGCTTTGACCTTTATTTTGACGTGCCATATATAACCCCACAACAAACTTAGTAAAGCCAAAGCCGAGCCATTATTTGAACCACCAGTTGAACGAGAACCATTAGGTTCTTCACATTTTTGCCCACAAGCTCAGTGCTTATATGGGTTGTATAGAATTCTTAATATCTCAAGGTGATGACGAGGTGTAAGACAGAGTGGAAATTGTTGAGGAATTGGTAGCCGAGGGAAAAGAATTCCGATGAATGTAGAAGAGTTCCGTAGTCTAAGTCGTTCAACCTTTGTAGGACCAGTGCGGCAACTTGTGTCTGTGGATTGTCGTGAAAAAGAATTGGACCCTTTTTGTCGATGGATGGGAGCTACGGTCGTTAATATTTCCCGTGCGTTTCGTCTACTTTCTACATGCACTTCTCCTCCGTAATGGTTTCACGTGGATGCAGGAGGCTATAGTGAGTTGAAGCCCTTAGGAGCCACCAAACAATCAACATTGCTTTTGTTTGATACAATTTCATCCTTGGCACATGCTGCGCGGCTTCATCGCAATCCAGCCAGAGCCAATCGTTAGTTATCACATATTAACCACTTTTCATCCCGAGAAATTCTTCAATTCTTCGCCGCCAACAGAAGAAGGACTTACGAGAATTCCCACGCCTTCGTCGTCGAATTCACCACTACGTATTTTACCAAACAAACATTCACTGCACGTTCGTTAAGACTTTCTTGTCCCCATACCCAACTAGCCTTTCGTGCTCCGTGCACTGGCTGCGTGTTAGTTTGAATATGCAGAGGTAGATATGTTGAAGACGCCTATTCGAAATCTGAGCGTTTCAGAGTTTCAGAGTTTCCCCATCGGAGTTTTTTTCTCCTTCTCCTTCATAATTCCTCGTTCAATTCGTTTACCATCACTCATTTCGATTTGTTTTCCATTGCATCATCGTGTTGCCTACTAACAAGCTTTCCTTCCGGTTCACTCATAGTACTGACCTTTTCCATGCATCGTCAAGTTCTTAGGAAATCGCCTCTGGTTTACCAATAAGTATCTAGAATGTAATGCAATGCCCTACATGTGTCCCAGATTCAGACATAAGGAATGTTACGACCGAACACTCTGACAGCACAGTCAGTGTAGGAGAAAAATTCTTATTATTGTTCACGTTTTTTAACAAAGGAACTGCCTAAAATTGCATTATTTATGTCTGCAGTTAACGTAATGAAAAAACTGCACCATTTGAAGTGGAGAAATTTAACAGTCCTTCAGAAACCGACTTTCCTTTAACTTCTGTATGACTAATCAATACGTATTCTTTAATTGGTAAGATAACACGTCGCTGATGAAATAGACTTTATTAGGCCATAATTTGACCTTGAATGTATTAGTTTCGTGTTAGCTCATCAATGGAAGACTGTGTTTCAATTATTATGCGAGGTTAAAAGGATGTCGGCTTTTAAAGGTCAGTACTACGGTCTTCGCTTGCTGTTCGTAATGCTGACTGCTGCAAAGTGGCATATCAGGGAAAAAGAAGTTGTTCTCACAGGATGATGTTTACCAACAGCAGCTAGCCTGTACAGAGGAACATCGCCGGATAAGATTGCCTCATTTTAGTGATGTTGCGCTGAAAAGCATTCGACTCGATACGACAACGAAGACATTATAGCCCATCGACTGAGATTATTGGCTCTGAGGAAGACGAAGTCGTCGAAGCTTTAGCCAAATAAATATTTTAGAGCAACCTCGTATCAGTTTATCAATGAAAGAATCTGCAAAGCTAATTGTGACAATTCTCCATGCAAGAGAGCAGTGAAGAAGGTGACCTATAAAGTTGACAAATCTAAAACTCAATGGGTGTTGAACTAATGCGAGGTTGCCATAAGTGGGCGTCTCGGCAGCTTGCCTTCTTGAGATCCTGGACATACTGTACGTAACGGTAGGCTTATAATTCCGTGAAATATCTGTAGCACTAGTGAGCATCTAACATAGAAACGAGCGCCATTTTCCTTAAAAAACTATTCATTTTATAGTTACGTGTGCGACCACACGTGGGTGGGTTGGCTACCTGATGAGGAAAGTAAACCGTAAATTAGATCATGCAGTGTGCGGCTGTTGCGACGTAACGAGGCTAGTCGATGATGTGCTAGCTCTACGCCCAACACTCTTGGAGGCAGATATAAAGGAATCCGAGAAGACGCTGATC
Source organism: Angiostrongylus vasorum (assembly GCA_018806985.1). Classification (NCBI taxonomy): domain Eukaryota; kingdom Metazoa; phylum Nematoda; class Chromadorea; order Rhabditida; family Metastrongylidae; genus Angiostrongylus; species Angiostrongylus vasorum. The sequence continues at coordinate 380,652 of JADANN010000140.1, read as the reverse complement.
TCATTCTTCATTAAAGCATAACCATTCTACTTCTGGATGTATACTAGATTTTCTATAAATGATAGTATATACTAAGTAAATGCTTTTCCGTAGGATATGATGTAAGGTTCGACACTGCTTTACAGTCGCATTTTACTCTTGGGCGACGTAGCCGATTGTCCTTTACTTCTGATAGAATGACAGTGGTATTCTCCAGTCCGTCTCATCGAATGCATACAAAACAGCGGCCGCTGATTGCTTCATCTAGGCCTAATCACAATAGTTCGACTTCCCCTGAATTTGTACTTGAAAAGAAGTTTCAATGTCACAATAGAGCCGTACGCTATATGCGGATTCATCGAATGACTGCCAACAAAGTTAGATTTTCAATCAAATATCGATTTTCCAGCTCGTAAGAGATGTTGCTTGCAAAACGATTCGTATCTTTATAAAACAACCACAAGGTGTCCGACTCTCGATTTGTAGCACTTCAACCGTGTTCGCCCTAAAATGTCGTTCTTCATGAATGGGAAGTATAGCTATATTTTGAGGTAATTTACAACGCAATAAAGCATTAGTAAAGGCGTACAAGTGCTCTCCAAGGCTATTTCATACGATTGTCTTCCACACATTTGTGACAACCTTACTGCAAGATTATGAATAAATCAACACAATATACTTATTTATATGTTCTTGTCAACTGATCCTGTTAAGCTGATGTGAGGTTGTTATAGGTTTTCGTTGTCGTTATTGTCGTTGCCGATATTGTTGGTGTTGTTGTTCGATGGCTGACGTTTCGGCGATTTAGCCTTCCTCAGAATCTAGACGTATTTTACCTAACAGTAGTCTTATCTGGCTTTTACAATGACTCGCTGTGGGCTACTCATGCATCCAGCCAGTGCTGCCATCCTCCCAGACAATTCCGGTACTAATTTGCCTACCCGGAGCGACGGAGGGCTAGGTGAGCCATGGGCGTGGGGGATCGATCCCATGTCCATCGCAAGACGCCCTCTAACCACTGCGCTAAATGCGCCCTTTTGCATCTACAATGTATCGATAAGATAGCAAAATGCATTGGTTCTAGCTGATGTCGTGCGCGGGATATCCGCTTCGCGACCGCGCGCGAGCTGTCTGTGACGCGAAGCAGATTTCCGCAATCTGTTGCCGAGTTTAACGAAATCGATCGTTTATTCATGGGACTGCTTCAACTTTAATGTTTGCGAGGTTAGTTCTTTCCACTCCAAGTTTACTTGTTTTTGATACCAAACACGGTAATCAAATATTTTCAGTAGTTTAATTACAGTACAGCTTTTGTAGAAATGCATGAACTCGTGCAGTACTGGGTTGCTGGCCCAAGTCTGACAAACCGAAATTCGCTCACTTTCGCATGCCGAGGGTCAAGTATTTGCTCGCTATTCTACGGCATTAAGAAAGCTCTTGGTGTTGATCAGTCCCTGAGGGATGCGCAACGAATTCGACTTCATTAAGAATCGTTGGAGGTGACCGAATGCATATCTGTGCTTTTTACAATCACTCGCGTTGGCCTGCTGTTGTAACGAAATAGTACTGCTTTCTTCCCAGTCAAATCTGGTACCAATTAGCCAACCTCGGAGGGATGGACGGCTTGGTGGATCTGGGGCGCGGGAATCGAACCCAGGCGTATTGCAGGGGCGCATCCGGTCGCTGCGCTACGCGCCCTCCGATTCTAGAGCATTAAACTGAAATAGTCGTAGTTTTTTGAGTGTTTCAATTACTGTCAGTGCTATAAATCATAGAGGACTCTAAAATATCTATGTAGCAAAGCTCTATAGAGGAAATGAAAAGATTTTGAGGGGAGTTGTGAAACGGCATTCACTTATCAAAGAGAGTATAGAGGAGAAGGCACAATGATCCTCTAACTTTCTCTAGTAACAAAACCAAATTCACCATTCATCTCGTCCATACCGAAACCACAATTGTCATTGAGAAGCTCGTCGACGATTTCTGATCCATCGACAAGTCTGCCTTCAGCGTCGCGTTTAGTGCAGTGGTCAGTAGCGCCCTGCGATACACGTGGGGTCGATCCCACGCCGCAGGCTCACCAAGCCTTCAATCCCTTCGGGCTCCGCTAATTGGTACCACACTTGTCTGGGAAAATAGCAGCACTGGCTCGATACATCGGTAGGCAACCGCGAGTCATTGTAAAGGCCATATATGCATTGAATCACCTCTAACGATGCTTGATGGGGTCGAATGTGTGGTGCATCCTTCAGGAATTCAACAGGGCCGAGAGCTTTATCCTTTATCCTTTCACGTTTGCCTTTTTTATCATTTTGGATAGGATGGCTATTTTAGACTAGTAGTTCTCTCTCGTCAAGCCTACCATGATTTTTGGAAATCTAGTGTATGACCGTAGAAAGTTGTCAACAAAGTGCATCTGGTAAATTTCCTACGTTCTGAAGAGAAAATCATCATTTTAGAGCCTATAAATCTTTTTTTGTCGAATTTCAATCTGACCTCATCGTAAGCTAAGCTCTGTTTTTTCATTTCGTTCAATGAAAAGATCCAATAGCTTCTAAAAGGGATGCGTCTTTTAATGCCGCAAAAGTAATAGTTGTTGCACAAAAAACGGTTTTGTACGTTAACGAAGGTGGGGTTCTCCTATGTAAATGGAGTTTGGGATAAGGTGATACATGTTTATTTAATGCTGAAAGGTGCAATGTGAAAGTGGTTCTAAAGGAATTTAGGTCATTATTTACAAGGTGCCCGAGGAAATCAATGATTATAAACAGAAGTTAGCACTGTTACCTGGACTTGTCCTGATTTAGAAATCGTTAGTGAAAATCAAGACTGCTGTGTGAGGTTTTTCAGATGTAGTCCCGCAGGCAGAATAGAGAGGAAGTAAACGGCGACGATAGTTCTGCGCCCAAAATCAGAAAGCGTGCACGACATGAAATTGGTCAAAGTGGGTATTTTGCTACGCTACGTACAGCATTTTTCCTCTATGCTATAAATTGCTTTTTGAATTTTTGCATCCATTTTCGTGTATCGCGCGTGTGGTGCAGTGGTTGGAGGCGACACTGCGACACACACGTTGAATCGATCCCGGCATCCATAGCCCACCGAGCATTCCATCTCTCCGGGGTCAGTAAATTGGTACTAGACTTGTCTAGGAGGATAGCAGCACTGGTCGATACATCGGTAGACCACACCATTGTAAAAGTCAGACACAGATTCAGTCACCTCCATCGATACTTAATGAAATCGAATGCATGCGCATCACTCAGGGGATTGATCAACGCCGAGAGCTTTATTTTTTTTAGGTGTATCACTTAAAATATTGTTGCATTTACTGCTTGGCTGGAATCGGGTGGGTTTGGGTCATCACATAGTGCATCCCATTACACAGTCGTTTCCTTGGAGTTTTGTTTTGTTTTGTTAGCATATCTGTAATAGTTACTGTGAAACTGTTGCAGTGAGTGCAGTAAGATTTAAAGTTATCGAATTAAAATTAAAACCGACTATTGATGCAAATGGTTACTTTTTTGCCACTCATGTCAGCGCAAAATCATTTGATTTGCTATTTCTTCTCACAAATGATTTTCCTTCCAACGCTTCCTCATCGTGGCTGGTAGGATGTGCCTGGGTGTCGGACTGCGATGTATAACAAGGAGATTTATAGTGAGGAGTCCGACGTTTCCATCAGTATGTCCAGCTAAGACTAAACAATTACCAGCATCCACCACCGTCTTGTTACTAAACTAATCGCGTGAATGCAAGTCTTCATCTGATCCACAAAGGCACCGGCGACTATCTGCAGTGGTGACGACCTGTAGCACACTTTGGCCAGGCTGAGTTGGGAACTACACGAAACCACAATGGCTGAACCAGCAAAGCTCCTAAAAATGGAGAATATGTTGGGGCCCACATAACCAGTGATAACAGGCTGTCCGGGTATCCAAGAGTACGGATCTTCAACGATCAGCCCTCAGTTTGAATATGTTTCATTGCTTTCTATGGTAGCATGTGAATAGCTTCCATTCTAAGTTTTCTGTGGATAAGTCTGATTGCCGCTTGAAGTTGACGAGCTTTTCACTAAATCAGTAGTGCTCCTGAACTGTATCCCTCTAATGAACTTCTCTACTACTGCACTCTTTTCTCGAAGTGTGCCCTCACCATATTTACTTGAAAATCCACTTTTTCGCGACTACAAACATCAAATTTCGTCGATTTTGTAGAATTCAGTAGTTTTTAACATTTTCATAACTGAAACGTCGATAATCTGTGTACAGCTTCAGTCTTGAAGCAGTTTCCGTCTACTTGCACTTCTAAAAAATGGCTTTCTTGACTTGACTTATGGGTTTTGCTTAGCAATATTTCCTATTTTATCTTGTTTCTTCTTTTCTTACTAACACTTCCTTGCTACCGTTTCCGCCTATTAGTTTATCACTCTGATAAGGGGTCATCTTTTCATTCATCTTCCTGAAAATCCCCATTTTCCGTTCCACTTCTCCACAAAGAAACACGGAGCAGGTAGACTACGGAGTCCAGCCAATATGTTTCGCATTGGCTAAAAGAGGAGAATTCCTATGCCGTGAGCGCAAGTTCGATGATGATCAGTTTAACCTGCCTAGTTTTTCTTCGTAGACAGTCAGTTAAGATTCGTCCATTCTTTTTCCATAATTCTAAGCTGTTCTGGATTTAGCCATTGCAATCGTCTTGGAAGCACCGGCATTAGGTACTGAAGACCCTACGATTTTGTCCCCTGTTCACTCACAGTTGGGACACTCATACCACGCAGTCGGTGATTTGTAAAATGCTTGCAGATATCACTGCTGCGACACTGTTCTTTCATGACTAGTGAACGATAACGCCCGTGAGAGTACGGCGTGCGAAAACGCAGAAGCTGCATTGAGAGATCGAAATTTGTACAACGATGCACTAATGCTGGCGAGTGGACAAATGGCAATTGCGGGAGACGTTGGAAGGCGAACTATCAGCTCAGTATCTATGCAGTTATTCTGTAAAGTTGTGTTCCGCTCTGAGGAAAACGAAGACGTTGAAATGTTAGCCGAGGAAAAGTTGTGTAATGTAACAACCTCGTGTAAGCTGAACAGGCTAAACAATTTTATTGTGTGTTTGTGTTTAATAGCTCTACAACATGTTTTAAATTGCTGAAAGTGCTTCATTCTGCTTATTTCTTAACTCTGATGTATTGTTTTCTGTTTTCACATTTTTTTTTGTGACTTATTGTCAAATGTGTGAAGTATGTTTTTGTTACCTAGTTGTAAAATTGCCATTCAATAAAGACTTGGTGTTTCCGACAAACTTGAGTGACCAGTAACACGATTTATATGTGGTCAGTGCATAAAATCACTTTCGAAATCCTGCTTGCTGTACTGATTGCACCTCATCCAATCTCCTTAGTGTGCACTACAGGATAATCTTCGTGATGAGCTTGTAGGGTACACTAAACAACCATGCCGGGTGATAGTTATGAAGGTCCCTTCGGTCACCTTTCTTGGGCAGGATCAGCGCGGGCGACTTCCAACACTGGTCCGGGATTTTGAAGATAGGCTGTCATAGGATTTGCTAGCAGTACATGTAAATCGCAGCTTTCAGCTCTAAGGAATTCCGAAGTATTGTCGCATCATCGTGGGTGGGAGGTGTTCCTGGGTCTTGAACTGCGATGTATATGGGGGATTCATCCCCTGGCAGGGTCTCCCAAAGTGGGAAGTCCGGCGTTTCAATCGGGAAACCTAGCTAAGAGTAAACCAATACCAGGATCTACCATCGTCCTTGTATCAAAGTCGCACGTTGGCAAGTCTCTCTCTGATCCACAAGGGCCGCTACTACCTGTGGTGGTGAAGACCTGGGGCAGACTTTGGTCAGACTGACCTCGGGACTCCACCGAAACACAATAGCTTAACCTACAAGTCTCTGAAAGATGATGATTATGCTGGGGCCCGCACAACTAGTGAGGACGGGCCGTTCAAGTATCAAGTAAGTAAGTATCATCAGTACTACTTGCAACACCGTTGATCACCAAGTTCCCCGAACGGGAAGCTAATAAGCCCTCCATTATACCTTCTCTCAGCCCATTGTTGCCCGAAGAGTTCCGCTCACGCATTGGACGGAAACATCATTGCTCCCATTACATGGGGCTGTTATTTTGCTGTTCTTTGCGAGCCGCTCTCCTGTGGCGGCGTGCGTTGCTTGCTGCATGGTTCTTTCAAGATACTAATTCAAATTTAATTTGAATTTAATTTCGAGCAACTACACCAACAGCAACGACAACGACAACAAAGACCTATACCAACCTCGCGTTGGCTCAACAAGATCAGTTTCTAAAAGTCCTATAAATAAATAATAATTTACTTCTACATGTACGCCATGATAAAAAATGTCGAACTTCTTCTCATTTCTCTTCCTCCTTTTAACCTATAATGATCCTGGCATTACTTTCCTTTTAGCTGCGCTTCATGATGGAAACGCCAGACTCGTTCTCATCTTGGGAGAACCTGCTGTGGGGTGCATCCACCGGCTGTACAATGCAGTCTGACACCCAGGAACACTTCCAAGCCATGATGAGGTGGTAAATCGTTGGAAGGTCTAATAGAGGAACTGCATAAAACTACCACTGATATGTCAGCACCTGACATAGTGAAAACAACTCCAACATTTTAACTAGGGAACTTTAACAGTACTTCAGAAACCGGCTTCCCTCTAAGCTTAGCGTTATTAATCAATAGGCATTCCTTCACAGATGAGCTACTACGAGGTTGACAAAATAAATATTATTCGATTAACGTTAGGACTTCTTCGTTTTCCTTGGAGGCGATGTTCCCAGTGGACGGTCTACAGGCGTTCCTACTCTCGATTTTGTCAACCTCGTGTTAGCTCATCAATAAGAGAATATGTGTTGATTATTGATTCTCAGATTAAACGAAAATGAATTTCTGAAGTATAACTTTACGCTGGCTCATAATGACACCTGTTTCTGGAAAATGAATCGTCGGAGAAAAACTGGTTATTGTTACCGGTTATTCATTAGTAACAACAACCGTACTCTGTGTAAGAGTATCTCCGGAAGAGATAGCCCCTTTGGAGCGGTGATACCAAAAAAGACTAGGATCATTGAGTCTGAATAAGACGAAGACGATAAAATATTAGCCGAATTGGATTTTACCATGCTGGTGTTAGCTCGTCGATGTTAGCAGTGGCCCTCGTCGATGGAAGAGAGAAAGGAAGAGGCGACCTATAAAGTTCACAAATCCAAAACTCGACAAATTCGCTTACTTCAGAATATGTATATATTCTTGCGAACTGCTCTTGTTGAGCTGATGCAAGCTTTTTATAAGTTGCAGTTGTTGATGTTCTTACTGTTGTTCGATCTTTTCGCCTTCTTCATATCCAAGATCAGCTACATGTAACGATAGCCTCACAGTTCGGTGAAATACCTATAGTAGAAATGAAAGTCTACCATATGCCATTTTCTTTAAAAACAGTTCACCGTGCTGTTGCATTTGGGACCACCGGTCGTCGAGCTGGTTATCTGATGGGGAAAGTAAACAATAAATTGGCGAAGGAAGGTGGAAACTAGTTATGGCAATTGTTTATGGACTACGGAGTCGACTGAGCTCGTAGACGCCACTACGCCAGGGTAGCTCTTGCCATGTGCGGCAGTTGCGACGTAAGGAGACTAGTGGATGATACATTGGCTGCACTCCAAAGATTCCTGAAGGCAGACACCCACGTATCCAAACAGATGCTGATTTACTCCTTCATTAGAGCATTCTAGCTTGAATATATAATAGACCTTCCATAAACGATTGTATGTACTAAACGAATGTTTTCCAAAGGATATGACCGTGAGTTCGAAACAGATTAATTATCACTTTTTATGTTTGAGCGACCTAGCCGGTTGTGCTACACTTCTAATAAAATGTAAGTGGTGTACCAGTCCTTCTCATTGAATGCATGCAAGTAGTGGCTACTGATTGCTTCATTAAGGCCTACTTACAAACCTTCGACTATTCCTTACTTTGTACCCGAAAAACAATTTCTATGTCACAATAAAACGCCACATGACGATTGATCGTATGGCTGCCAATAATATTAGATTACTAATCAAGTATCGATTTTTCCAGCTCGTAGAAGAAGAGATTTGAAAAACGATTCAAAACTTTATAGAACAACCACAAGATTTTGGAATATCGCTTACTGGAGCCCTTCAACCGTGTTCGTCCTCAATTGTCATGTCTCATGAACAGCGCACGTGTATTTTGAGGTAATTTACAACGCATTAAAGCATTTGTAAAGGCGTATAAGTGCTCTGTAAGGCAAATTCACTAGATTGTCTTCCACACCTTTATGACAACCTTACTGCAAGATTATCAGCGAACCAATGCAATATATTTATTTACATGTTTTTATCAACCCACGGATTGGAATGGAACGAACAGGGTGGGCGGCTTTCTGAGTTTATCATGGCGACCAAGAACATCCATGGTAACTCGCAATTCCAGAAGACCCACCTTCAACGCTGGACGTGGAAGTCTACCAGTGGAGAGTACGATCCGAAATAGACCACATCATAGTAAATAGAAGGTTTTGCCTAACCGATGTCGTTGTTGTCCCAAAATTCTACACGGGATCAGACTACCGTCTCCTTCGTGCAGAATTTTATTTCTCGCGGAAAGGCCTACTCTCACAGGCCTTATCACAGGTTCACTAGTCTCCAAACGATTCTATGAGTGAATGGGAGACAAATAAAAGAGGACGAATAAAATGTACCATGAAACAGCAACGTCGCAGCAGTGATATCTGCAAGCATCTTGCAAATCACCGACTGCGTAGTGTGAGTGTCCCAACTACGAGTGAATAGGGGACATGATCGCAGGGTCCTCAGTACCCAGTGGCAGTGCCTCCAATTGCAATGGCTAAATCCAGAACTGGTTAGAATTGCGAAAAAAAATGAACGAAACTAAACTGACCTTGTACGAAAACAAAAAACTATAAAGGCTAAAGTGAGCATCGTCGGACTTGCGCTCACGGCATAAGAGTTCTCTGTTTTTAGCCAATTCGAAATAAGTTGGCTGAGCTCTGTCATCTACCTGCTCCGTGTTCCCTTACGGAGAAGTAAAACGGAAAATGAGAATTTTCTGAAAGGTGAATGAAAAGATGACCCCTTATCAGAGCGATAAACTAATAGGCGGAAACGGTAGCAAAGAAGTGTTAGTAAGAAAAGAAGAAACAAGATAAAATAGGAAATATTGCTAAGCAAAACCCATAAGTCAAGTCAAGAAAGCCATTCTTTGGAAAGGGCAAGTGGACGGAAACTGCTTCAAAGCTAAAGCTGTGCACAGATTATCGACGTTTTAGTTATGAAAATGTTAATAACTTTTGAATTCTATAAAATCGACAAAATGGCAAGTCTGGAGTTGCGGAAAAGTGGAGAGCATTAAAAGAAACTTACGAAAAAGTGCTCTTGAAAATTATATAATGATTATTGACATCCCACCCGAATACCCTACGCCGTCAGTTAGTTTCGCAACCGCCCCTATGATCGTTTGTGCAGCTCAGAAAACTGTATGATCTGTCTTGACGGGAGAGACGGGGGTTGCACGAGTTCAGGTACAATATAGTTGATCTCGTGTAAGACATGCGGTGAGGAATACATTGGGGAAACGGGAAGACCACTTTGTGTCCGCATAATGGGGAAGTTAAAATTCGTCAAAGGACTGCCATAGATACAACATACAGGGACAAAAGCACGATGGCAATGATTTTGAAGTGACTGAGCGGATCCCAGGGCAGGAATCGGAAACATCAACGCGCAAGACTCTTGAAGACGTTTTGGATAAATTTCAAAAAGTCCAAAGATGAACCGGAAAGACGAATGCCTCACTATCACACGTGATCTGGCGCCTTATTTCAAAATGATTTTTTGAACTATGTGTGGGTCTCGTTCGCCGTCCTACGTGAACAACACACGGGCAGTCCCACTCAAAACATCACGGTGAGCAGCCTTTTTTGGTGAATATGGCGTCTATTTAGAAGTTCGATCTTCATTAATACTTTAGCTCTTTTTTCCACCGAATTATAAAAGTATTCTTGTACAAAATATGTCCAGGCTCTGAGGAAGGCGAAATCGCCGAAACATCAGCCATCGATCAACAACACCAACATTAACGACAACGAAGACCTATACCAACTTCGCACTGGCTAAACAAGATCGGTTTATAAGATAATTTTAACAAATATTCAAATAGGTTTATAATGTTCCACTGTCAGCCTTGATGGTCGAAGACGGGATCGCCAGAACTTCCTGCCATGACGTGGAATTGATAACGGATAAGTTCTACATCAGTCTTTTCTGTTCCATAATCTCCGTCGTGGACCTTGAAATCTCCGCATGGCAAAAACCACCTGGAATTCTCCCGTCAGTGGTTCTGAGTTCTAGCAGAGCATGAAAATAGGCACAGCTCTCTGACCTGATGATGTCATTGCTGACTTCCTTATAGCTAGAAGCTACAAATTACATATACTTCTCTCAAACCATATGACAGCCTACATTTAAAAAAGAAGAAATCCCAGAGCAGTGGACGAATTCGCGCGCGATCATCCTGCCCAAGAAAAGCGACCAAAGGGATCTTCGTCACTACCTTCCAATATGCTTGTTGAGTGAACTCCACAAGCTTTTCACAAAGATTATCCTCTTGCGCATGTCAAGGAGATTGGATGAGGTGCAATCAGTACAGCAAGCAGGATTTGGAAAGTGATTATGTGCATGGACCACATCTAAACCGTGTAAATGGTCACCCATGTTTGTCGGGAACGCCAAATCCTTATTGAGTGGCAATTTTACGACTATGTAACAAAAACATGAACTTTGAAAACAGGAAGCGATTCATCAAAGTCACGATTGAAGTAGAACGAAGCTTTTTCTGCAATTTAAAAACACGCTGCAGAGCTATTAAACACAAACACACAATAAAAACTGTCTAGATTATTCAGCATACACGAGGTTGTTATACAACTTCTATTTGGCTTTTGTGCATACTTCTTACTTCTTACTCTTTCAATTCCTGAAGTGACATTACAGTCCACGACTGAAATCGCATGTCTGCTTTGCCACTTCTGCTTAGCCGACGTTTCGACGATGTTTGTCATCTCTAGAGTGAATGCAAATTTGTAGAATAAAATTCTGTGATAAGAGTCAACAAAACGCAATGATAATGTGCACAAATTGAAAAACACAAGGAAATACATATGTGGTATTTCTTTTCGAAATCAAAAGAAGAAAACACATGCGACTGACACATCTGCCAATATTTTTCCACTTTTCTTGTATCATATTTCAATTGCAGAAGCGTTCCACAGTATGTTGCCGCCTTATGTAGATTTTTTTTACAGGGAATATCGTAGTATTATAGAGGAAAACAGCGAGATTTCTAGAGAATATAAAAACAGTTTTAGGATCCATTAAGGTCTAATTTTTTTTAGAAAGCAATATATCTGATCTCTTCGTAACAGAATCCGTCGCGATTAGACCTTAATGGATCGAAACACACTAGCCTTTACCTCGGCCGACACCGAATACCGTAATGTTGTTATGAAACTTCACGAGGCGGTGGGGGCCGGCGGGGAGGGGGAGGGCTGCGGATCCGCGCCAGGAAATCGCTCAAAAACGCGTTTTAAGCGAGAAAAACGCAAAAAACGACCGCCCACTTGTCGAAGTGGGCGAGTTATCCGTCCGAACACTATAAAACGCCTCCGAACGCGATTTTCGAGTGCTTTTCGCTATCTCTAGTCGGCTGTCACTACTGCCGGACTGTCTGCCGCGAACGAGGAAAGTGCAAAATTTTTGTGTAACCGAGAACTGTTTTCAGCTTCTACGGATCTCGTTAATTTCCACAATAATATTACGGTATTCGGTGTCGGCCGAGGTAACGGTAGTGTGTTTCGATCCACCAAGGTTTAGTCGCGAAGGATTCTGATACGAAGAGATCAGATGCAATGCTTTCTAGAAAAACTAGACCTTAATGGATCCTAAAACTGTTTTTATATTCTCTAGAAATCTCGCTGTTTTCCTCTTTAATACTACGATATTCCGTGTCTTTTGAGGTAATGCTAGCGAGTTTCGATCCATTAAGGTCTAATCGCGACGGATTCTGATACGTAGAGATTAGACGTATTGGTTTCTGAAAAAATTAGACCTTAATGGATCTGCCCATAGCTTGCCTAGCGCTCCATTGCGCCGCGGTTGGCGAATTGGTACCAGACTTGGCTCTAAGGATAGCAGCACTAGCTTGATACATCGGTACCTCTGCGCTAGTCATTTTAAAGGCCAGATATGCATTCAATCACCTTCAGTGATGCTTGACGAACCCGAATGCATGGCGCATCCCCTAAGGATTGATTAAAACCGAGAGCTTCCTCCTTTTAACATTTATTGCTACATTAAACACACTTATCGTTTGTAGCATCGTCCACAATCGTTCAGGACATGATGTACAGTGAGGGACTGGCAAATAAAGCATTTCGCTCTGGAATTCCTGTAGATATTAAATGGATCTCCGTCTTATGGGGGATCTCGAGCTGGTTAGTCGCGGGGCTACCTGGCTCGTCCCAGCTGGCAGATAGGGGCGTTAATCGCGCACCAAAAGCGACCTTTGCTTCTCCGAGAGGCAGGTAGATCAAGAGAACGAACTCCCCACTCTCCTGCGTCGGTTTGGCACATACTTCCTTAATATACAAAGCCTATTTATGCATGCGTAGTGTGTTCTCGTTTATGCCAATTGTATTCCACAAGTCTAATCACCAAAAGCCTGCAATCAAAATCGGACGTTTACGATTGAAGAGATGTGGATCAATAACGGCTTTGACAATCTTCATCGTTTATGCATCGACATGAAAATATGACGAAGAAAAAGTCCAAGCGTTCTATATGTACTTGAAGAAGTTCTACAGAGAAGTTCATACATTCTTCAAGGTCATCATTGGAGATTTTAACGCTAAGATTGGACTACGAAGAACGTCTGAAGAACGTCATACTGGGTCCTATGGATTAGAATGGAACGAACAGAGTGAGCGGCTATCTGGGTTTACCGTGGTGACCAAGACCATCCATGGTAACTCGCAATTCCAGAAGCCCCACCTTCAACGCTGGACGTGGGAGTCTCCCAGTGGAGAGTACGATAGCGAAATAGACCACATCATAGTAAATAGGAGGTTTTGCCTAACCGATGTCGCTGTTGTCCCAAAATTCTAAACGGGATCAGACCATAGCCTCCTTTGTGCAAGATTCTATTTCTCGCGGAAAGGATAAAAAGCCACTGAATTCAAAAATTGAAGTCCCAAAACTACATTAGCGGGAACTTATACAGTTCACAAACCTGCTGTTGGGAAGACACCCCGACAACATCGACGCTAAATAGCATCGGCTCATTCAACATCTTCACGTTAGCGCTATGAAACCTGAGAGCTCGAAAGTCATCTACAAACGTCTGCCTCCTGAAACACTAGCTGATGCGCCATTTTGGAATCGCACGGGCTGCAGGCAACCGCTAACTTACGTCCGAACATTCAAAACAATGCACATGGGCGATAACAGAAGATCTTAAAAAGAGAAGGGCAGGAGTAGTGGTCGAAGCTGCGGAGCCCTAAAAAAAAGCATCCTCAAAGGCTACCGAATCTTCGCCAATGACAAGACCAAAATGACCGCATTCCGAAGCCTAGACGGAACAGTTACAGCTTTCAAAAAGGCAATTGAGAAATTCATTCAAGACTACTACTCAAATCTCTTCAGTAGCCGCGTCCTCCCTACCCTCGCGTGATAGAAGAGGACGGATACATCGTACGAACGGTCCCTAGCTTCCAAAATCAGAGATGGTATTCCGCAGGCGAAGAGTCGAACAATCCCATGTCCGGATAAGATAAGATCTGAACACATGAAAAACCCTCTGCATTTCCCCCGTGAACACACTGCCTCTGTTTTCACACGTTACTTATCCGAATACAAGCTTAGTACTCAGCAGAAGACAAGCAAGGCCGTGCTGTTGTTCGAGAAAGCTGACTTCCACGATATCAGCAACTATTGCTCAAGCTTCATGCTGTCTGTCGTCTGCAGCTTCCCACTGGTCTCATCCTAAACAGGATTGGCAGAACACTGGACGAAAGGCAGCCATGTGAGCAATCAGGGAGACCACCGACCAGATGATCAGAGTTCTTCACGAAAAAGCCCTAGAAGATATGTTGCTCGACAAGTCCATAGAGCGAGCAGAACCCAATAGGCTACTCTTGCACGCGATAGCGAAAAATGGAAATTTTACTGGCAAGCGCACGAGTCACTCAACGATCAACGGGACTATAAATCTGTTCTTATCTTTTTTACAGCAATCGCGAGGTTTTTATTCAGCGTACCTTTACTTCCTTACAAATATAACACATACAACACAACGGTAGCTGACGTTTCGGCAGTATCGCTATCTCCAGAGTCTGGAAAGGTACACTAATATGTAATTTATAGGTCAAACGCCTCAACAACGCAAACAGAAAGATGAAAATCTGAACAATTAAATCTGATTACAATCTGATGTAAAATCCAGTGCCGAGGTTAACAGAAAGTCGATCTTGGGAACGATCAACGGGACTATAGGTGGAACAGGTGATACCACAATCCTTAAATTTTCCACGGGCCGCTATCAAGATGAGGTGTTTTGAATGAATACAACTCTCCAACGTCATTTAATTGTTATGTCGCGTCATCGTGTTGAGGGGAACAAAACCAAGCCAAAAGGACTGTGACGAAAACCAGCAAAAGGTGGAACCCTATCTTCTTATCAATGGTGATTCCCATCATTTCAAACTACCATCTACATGATTACATGAACATTATAATGGACTAATTCATTCTTTATTTATACTAGCTGCTTACACATACTGTGTAAAATCCGAGCACTTTTCTCATTTAGTTCGCTCTCTTGCATCCGCCTTGAACAAAAGTTTTCAGATCTTCTGTCTTCTTCATCAATGTCGTTGACTGCACACAGAGTTCACCTTTCCTGTAATTCTATGTAGCTTTACAAGGACGTTTCCAAGTTTCCACCACAGAAAATAGCCTTTGTGCTTTGGAAGAATACGGTTCAGAAAGGTTTAGCATCGATCCACCGTCCACGGCGGATTCAAGAGCCTTGTTCGCTCGGATAGGAGTCAGACAAGCGATTATGGGTGCATTGCACGAAATCTTGAGTTGGTTCCTTTATTAACAAGCTTGCACGAAATGGTTGCAAATTTTTATTGTGGCTGTTTCGGTTATATCACCTTCTTCAGAAGCACGAGAGCTCCAGTGTCACAACGGTTATTTCTTGCGATGTGGGTCTTCGTTTCTGCATGCATCCAGTTGAATTCAAAGGATTTAAACACCGCCGAAATGAAGCGGTGTCACCTCTTCATCAGAGGGGCAGTGGTGTATCCTGAGAAACAGTGGATACTGTCAAATCATTCCAGCACGACAAGAACCATTCTGTAAAAGCAAAGCAATACTGTGTGAGGCTACTTCTTTCGTATGGTGTTCTACACTTTTGTGACAACCTTGTATAAGATAATAAACAAAGAGACTAGTTATCTCTCATAACGTTAAAAAAAACCTCGAATTGAAAACCTGACCTCTGCGCTTCTCTTGGTTATAGCGAACTAAGCTGCAAACAAATCGCTTTAGAAAACATTTATTCCCAGAAAGAACAAATAATGGAGCACTTGAACAACAAGCGAGCAAACGTAATCACGATATTTATCCACTGTGAACGTTCATCGGATATAAGACCACAGAAAACCGTAACTTCCATAAACGAAAACAATAACGTGCTCTAATTCTGGAATGAATGCATAACTTTTTTTCAAAGAACTTGGCAAAAACGTTCGATAACACCAACAACTGCATAATTAGTTATTCATGTCTGCCCCTTAAAGACAAAACAAAACATAACTAATTCTTCTTGGTTGTGTACGTAGCCGGGAATCTCACCACTGCTTGTCCTTCTGCTTGGCCCAATCTCAGATACCCGGCGTTTGGAATCACATTATACCTATAAACCACATTTTATATATGTAGGAAATGTACTGCGCAATCAATCAGTCCTCAGCAATAAAAGCAACAGTTCTTTCACTACATAAACCTTACCTTGTCACGATCCACATACTAATGCTGTCGAATTCAGAACACAGCACCGTTATACACTTCTGCTCTCATTTTTTTTCAACTTTTAACTTAACCGTTCCCCCTTCCTGATCACCTAATTTATTAAGCCGTCGTTTCTACGAATACGCTTCGTTATATCGCCCTTAAGCGATTGATCGCCAAATCGAAGAATTCGCTTTTGCCATAAAAACCGTTGTCATTTTGACGGATTATTTTCCAAAAGCAGCAAATTTCGCTCTGATCCACAAAGATCGGTAGCACCTTGTTATAAGGTGACGACCTGAGAACGCTTTAACCCAACCACCCAAACCATTTCGAGTTTAAAGGAGAAATCGTGCTCTATCAGCAATTGGCATGAGGCGAGATTGACATACTTTCGAGTTGCAACCGAATCTACATCCGAACGTGACCACGTTGATAGACGACGGTTGCAAGAAAAATCACTGAAAAGAATTCTGGAGCCCTCATCAGACGGGACGACGTGCATTTAAGCATCTAAGCGAGTAAGTCATCTTCATTGTGATCTCTATAGTTCAAGATTTATGACTACTGCAGTTACTATTCAACATTCACCCAGTCTCTGAGCTACTCCGAAGACGGTTACATCATTAACCCTGCCGGCACCACTACAAGGCTTAATTAATGGATTTGCGTTACAATGGATCGACCATCTGTGACTTAAAAATAAAACCATTTTCACTTTTACAGTTTAAACAACACTTTGAGGGAGATGAAACAGGTCATGAGGCCCATGCGGTTACGGAATGTAACCTTTAGAACATACAGTTTATAATGAGAGTAGAATAGAGACTTCTACAATGCTGAGATATTTGCAAAACTCTGGACCGCAGGTACCCTGCCGTTAAAAAGAATAGGCAGGAAATAAAAAGGTGAAGATTGTGATTATAACTATAGTCTCAGCTTAATGGAGTTCAATGTCGATTTGGGCTCCTCAGATCAATCCCGTTGACGGGTGATTGCTGATGGCAAAAATTCTATAGAACTAGGTGAGAGACAGGCAAAACGAAAGATCCGCATGGTGTGGTGGTGAACTCGTTACTCCCCGGAAAGGACAATAGCGCGTTCGCTCCCCACTGCAGACACCTGCGGTCCGGAGTTTTGCAAATATCTCAGCATTGTAGAAATTATATTTCGCAACATACCCCTGCCGTTAAAAAGAATAGGCAGTAAATAAAAAAGGGTTAAGAATAGAGATTGTTCAAAAGAAATATCACAAAATAACCAATCTGACCATTAACATCAGTTCATTCGAACAACCAGGAACCCGAATCGGACGTTTACGATCAAAGAGATTTGGATCAACACCGGCTTTGAAAATCTTCGTCGTTTGCGCACCGACATTAAGCTCTGACGAAGAAGTCGAAACGTACCATAGCGACCTGGGAAAGTTCTACAGAGAAGACCATGCCTTCTTTAAGGTCATCATTGAGGATTTTAACGCTAAGACTGCACCCAGAAGAATATTTGAAAAAATGTCACATTGGAGCCCACAAATTAGAATGGAAAGACCAGTGTGAGCGGTTATCTTAGTTTATCATGACGAGCAAGACCATCCATGGTAACTCGCAATTCCAGAAGCCTCATCGTCTACGCTGGACGTGGGAGTCTCCCAATGGAGAGTAGCATAACGAAATAGACAAACCGCAAAAAAATCGAAGGCCTTGCCTATCCAATGTCGCTGTTGTCCCAAAATTCTACGCCGGGTCAGCCCATCACCTGCTTCGTGCAAGATTTCGTTTTTCGCAGAGAGGAGAAAAATGCGCAAAGTAAAAAAAATGCACGAAACCGTCATAAACCTGGATTTATTCAGTTATTTAGTCGGCTGTTGGGAAGATGCTGTTCTTTAAAACATCGACGACGAACACGATGGGTTCATCCAACATCTTCACATTAGCGCTATGATGGGTCAGAGTTCAAAAAGTTATTGAGCGACGCCTTTCTCGAGAAACTACAGAGGTGATATCGCAGCATGCAATAGCACAAGCTACAGGCAACCGCTAACTTACGTCCGAACTTTCAAAACAATGCAGATAAGCGATAAGAGAAGATCTAAAAAAGAGAAGGGCAAGAGTAGTGGTCGAAGTTACGGAGGCTGAAAAAAAGCATCATCAAAGGCTACCGAATCTTCGCCAATTACAAAATGAAGATTACTGCACTCCGACGCCAAAAGGAACAGTTACAGTGTCCAGAAAGGCAATGGAAAAAATCATTCACGACTACTACTCAGATCTCTTCGATAGCCACGTCCACCTTACGTCATATGAAATAAACGAAGGTGGATATGTTGTACCAACGGTTCTCCCCCTCCAAAATCCGACATGCCATTTCGTCGGTGAAAAATCGAACAGCACCACGTCCGGACAGGATAAGACCAGAACACCTAAAGAACCTTCCGCCAGTCCTCGTAAACACACTGGCTCGGCTCTTCACACGTTAACTGTCAGAATGTAAGGTCCCTACTCAGTGGACGACCAAGAAGACAGTACTATTGTTCAAGAAGGGCGACTTTCACGATATCGGCAACCATCTCGCAATCTAAATCCCATCCAAAACCGTGACGTCTACCTACAATGACGATAGTAACAAATTCGTACCGTCCTATTACAACAGATATAAATGCTGGACGCAAAGAAAAATTACTAGCACGCTAGTGAAGTCTCTGCCAAGTGAAAGAAACTACTTAAGAGGTATGACATGTCGTGAAGATACGCCATCCAAACACTTCAATACATAGCAGTAGCAATGATGACTTCATCTGCAGGTTCATAACGTTCTATCTCTTCCTGTCAAACATTGTTAACATTGTATGCCATACTAACTCGTTTGTAAAACGACGAATAAACAAATTCATAAATCAGCCCATGTTTCCTTTGCACAAATCAATTACCTTAATACCAGTGTGACATTCGGATGGTTGAGCAGATTCGATCCGTCATCCAGGAAATAGTTCTTGCTTTGGAGACGACGCTCGTCAAGAACGACCCGCTCACTGCGTAGCACAATTTTATCCCACAACACAACTTGATTCGTCGTCTAAACTTAATTATATCTAAACGCATACGTATATATACATATATATACAAATATATCTATGTACACATCTATGTATTTGAAAGAAAAGTTAGGTCCTACAAATAAGGTCCTATAAGTAAGGTGCAAAGTCAATGGCAGTGTTGATACTGCAACACTTGACAATTACGTCTAATACTCTCTTGCATTCAACATCCGCTGTATACAAAAATCCACGAAAAAGTCTCCCATGTGGAAGGACGAGCTCAAATTTTTTCCTCCCGTCTACCTTCTTTCACCGATTGAAGATCAGCTTAACTGGGTTCAATGGCGATTTGGGCTCCCAGATCAATCTCGTTGGCATGTAATTGCTGATGGCAGATATCGATAGAACTAGCTGAGAGAAAGAGGCGAAACGAAGGACCCACATGGTATGGTGGTGAACGCGTTACTCCCCGGAGAGGACAATAGCGCGTCTGTTACCCACCGCAGACACCTGCGGTCCGGAGTTTTGCAAATATCTCAGCATTATAGAAGTCATCTTGGTAGTTTTTTTTGGGCTTATTAAGCAAAGATGAAGGTGGTAAAAAGGTTTACTCGACCGAAGTTTCGCCTTAAGGTATTCTAGTAGTAAATTGCTGATGTATTCAAAAATTCTCGGCCTACGTAGTATACATAGGCGGTGGTACAGCGGTGGAAGTAACTCCATTTAATACACTCTATCCGTTGGTACAACTCTGTACCAATTTAGCGTAGCCTTCTATAACCTTAGGATCGGAGAATTGGTATCAGAATTCTCTGACATGCTTGGTCCGATCCAAGGGAACTAGATACGACCTGGAACGGCATCTAAGGATTCCTGGAACAACAGAGCCGCAGCAAACTGATACAGAGGTCTGTGCAATCGTGCTCGTTAGCTGTCCAACCATTAACTCAACAGTTACGATTCCTATCGTTTTTTTAACAAATAAACAAAAACCACTGTAACGATTAAGACTTTCTACTGAGTTTATACAATATTCTAAATAACCATACACTAAAACCATAGATCTTGGTAACAGTGACCATCTCCAAATGCTAGCAAGTGCAATGCCAATTCCTACAAGATGAACTGCCATCAGGAGAATAAATGAATTTTGATGGGAAACAGACCAAGACTTTGTTTGCATGGTGTCAAACTTCTCACGACTAGACGACTACGAACAACCACATCGCAAAAAAACAAGTATGAAGGACAGTTGATTCGCATTACTAAGGCTTTGAGGAAGATGATGGCGTCAAAACGTTCGCCATGATAGAGATTTGTTGCAATCTCGTGCAATTTTACTAAACCACGATATTCATAATGGTCCTAGTTTTCAAGTTGTCAAGAGGCGTGTCTCCTTAGTGATATATGAGCAAATGCGTAGCAAAGGCGTGAAAAGAAGATATTACTAGCACCCGTTCGAAATAGATGGTGACCAAAAATTAATGGCAAAAGCATGACTTCAGCGTTCTAATAGTGCAATGCTTAACCATAACCACCTAATTTTCCTACCTACAGTGCAGATCCTCTTCAAAATAGGCTCTTCCGACTCCACAAGTGAAATTCTTATAATTATTAGGCTCATAGTTCTACTTAATAGCGTTAACATTAACCTACTCAACTTCGTCGAGCTTCTCTTCTGCAATATGAGTTTCTTATCAGGTGTGAAGGCGAACATACCAAAGGCACGGTACAAACCCACTAAGGATAGCTCGGTGCTGTATGCGAAGGAATCCAGTAACAAGTAAGGAAATGGTGGCCCTATCAACAGTGATGCATGTGCTCAACATCTGAGGACGTTCTAGCGTAGACACCACTTCAAGAATTTAAGAAAAACATGTACTCCATTAGTAGAAAAGAGATCCAACACACTGAAAGTGGAACGCTCCAGTCTACCCGAAATTCGTCGAGCAGTGAGTTAACCAGTGGAAAACAAAGGACCTCATCGCTAACAGTCAAAACAACACGTACATAACTATTCCTAGCAATTACTTTTCTTATTTTGGGTATTAATAGCAGACGACGTCCACTTTTTTTCCCTACACCTATGTTTGAAACTGATTTCGTGAGAAATTAGCAGTAGTTTTAAGGTATCTTCACCTCGTGCCAGTACTCTACCTTACTGTGTAATATCTTTTTCCGATCTCAAAGATACAACTAGAAAACAAGAAAGCTGACAAATTATTAGGAAATACTGGATGCTAGATGATCACTGATGTGTGCATCTCGTTAACAATGAAAATTTTGCTTTGGCACTTAGGCCAATGCGCCACGATCTGGCAGTTGACACAGGAAATTATGTCTATGAGTTATTCTCGGCACAAATAATTACTAGATCTAAGCAGAATGTTCGACTTCGTAGGAAGCTGTCACGTGGGACTTTTCGTGTTTGTCACACAGCAACATCGCAAGCTTGGCGAATTGAACTTTTATGCAACAACAGTAATCCAGCAATAGCGAAACGGCAGTAATCATACCATCAGTGTAAAAAATATAAGGAACAACGTGACCGACAGGTAGAGATAGTACAGAGAGCAAGTAATGCACTGGCAGTTGCAAAATATCCTACAAAATGCTGTTATGGTGCTGTGAAAGCGAGATAATGACGTTGCACAGAGCTGGCCACGAAGCATTGTAGCTAGGAAGTGAAGAACACTGTTGTTGTGCATCAAGAGAACAATAGCCAATCCGCGGATGGATGGAACCTATAGGATGGCTAGGGTTGGCTGTGCCTCATAAATAGATACACAAAATGCAACAGTAAACAAGAAGAGGTGTATCTATAGTACGCAGATGGTTGAAGTGATAACTCGAGAAGAAGAGTTGCAAAAAATATCCTACAGACTAGGTGCGTAGCCTCGATGTGCCATGACATAATACAGCGATTGATTTAAGCCAGGAAACATGAGATGGAAACATTCACATAATGCAAGATTGCAATGTTATATGAGGAACAGTGGTTGTAGCCATTACCACAGGAATACACGACAAAATCAGAGAATTGCAGCTATTCAGGCAATATTCGGCACAGGTATTCCGCAGGGCCGTCCGCAGTCAACTTGACCTTCCCACGTTCCAATGAAAGCGAAATCTGCTGAAACTCCAGCTTTGCTGGAATAAGGAATAGAGTAACAACCTCGTGCTTGCTCATCAAGAAAACAGTGAATTACTCCTCACATAATAATCACTATCGTTACCCCGCAAAAGAAGCGCAAAATGATGAAGATTAAGGGTTGAAATCAAATAGTGAAGGAAGTGTTGATGACCTGCCCGTGATTTCGCTGAACCAAAAAAAATTATAGAAAGATATAAGGTGTTGTTAATTTTACTAGATGACAGTCTACGAACTACGTGATTCATCATGTACTATGAACATCATCTTCACAAACTTTCAAATATCTGCTCGCATCGTACTGGAAATGGTTCACGAACTAAATTTGTGATGGGAAAGGCTTGCTGCCAAGTCGCAACGAATCTGCTGACAAGTCAGGAAATCATGGTCCTATCATCACTGACACATGTGATCACCATCTGAGAAGATTTTGGCACAGCTACCATTAAAGGACTTCAGAAGAAACATTCACTCGATTACTAGAAAAGAGCTCTGAAAATTGAACGCTCCAGCCTTCATGAAAATCGACAAGCGGTGAAGTAACCAGTGAATAGCAATGGGCTTCGTCGCTGACAGTTAAAAAAGCGCGCGATCAACAGTTCTTAGCAAATTTTTTTCTTCTTTTTTTTCAAAATTTTCTGATCACCGTCCTCTTTGCACGAAGATTCGATTCAGCAGTAAGCTGGAAAGGATTCCATTTCATCGACCATGAGGAACAAGTCAGACTGTATATGACGAGAACATTTCGAACGAAATCCCTAGCCAAGCGTGACTAGCCCATCAAGCAAGACTCCACCGAAGACTGCGAGCTGCTTATCGAAATCGACTTAAAGTTGCGCCGAAATCATCTGTTCCTTAAACAAGAAGATCAAATCGTTTTCCCATTATTACTAAGAAGTTTCTCAAGAAGACAGGGAAACAAAAAAAGCACCGGTCTCAAAAAATGTCGTTGGAACTTGTGCGATTATAGTGTTCCGCTGTCAGCCCTGATGAAGGGAGACGAAACCACCAAAACGACGACCCACCATAATACGTAGGTGATAACGGAAGAGTTCTACACCAATCTTTTCCGTTCCAAAATATTCGGCCCGAACTCTAAAATCTCCGCTGCGGAAAAATTATCTAGAATTCTCCTGTTGGAGGTTCAAGTTGCGATAGCAAGCATGAATACAAGCACAGGTCTAGGAGCCGATGACATTACTTCCGTCTTCCTTAGAGCTGGAAGTTGCGATTTACATGTACTTCTCGCAAGCCATATGACAGCCTATTTTCAAAAAAGAAAAAAATCCCAGACCAGTTTAGGACGCCGCGCGCAATCATCCTTCCCCAGAAAGATGGCAGGAGGGATCTTCGTAACTATGACTCGATATGGTTGTTGAGTGTACCCTACAAGCTCATCACGAAGATTATCCTGTAGCGCACACCAAGGAGATTGGATGAGGAGCAACCAGAAGAGCAAGGAGGATTTCAATAGCTTTTTTTTTGCAAGGGCCAAATCTAAACCGTGTCCACGGTCGCCGAAGTTTGTCGGGAATACCAAGTCTTTATTGAGCAGCAATTTTACAACTGTGTAACAAAAATATACCTCACACATATGACAACAACTCGCGAGAAAAACGTGAAAACAGGAAACAATTCATCAAAGTCTCGAATGAAGTAGAATTAACTACTTCCTGCAATTCAAAACACGTTGTAGAGCTATTAAACTCAAGCACACAATAAAATTATTTAGTCTCTTCAGCTTACACGAGGTTGTTACACAACTCTTCCTCGGCTAATATTCCAACGTCTTCGTCTTCCTCAGAGCGGGACACAGCATTACAGAATAACAGTGTAGAAACTGAGCTGATAGTTCGGCTTCCAATGTATACGCAGTTGTCACCTCTGTATTGGCAAACACTAGTGCATCGGTGAACCAATTCTGAGATCTCAATGCAGCCCCTGCGCTTCCGCATGCAGTACTCTCACTGCCCTTATCGTTGATAAGTCTGCAAACGATTGTATGAGTGAATAGAAAGCAAATAAAAGAGGAAAAATAAAATGTACCTCGAAACTATAACGTCGCAGCAGTGATATACGCAAGCATTTTGCAACTAACCGACTACGTAGTATAAGTGTCCTAAGTGTGAGTAAATAGGGGACAAAATCGTAGGGTCTTCAGCACTCAATGCCAATACCTCCAAGAGAATTGCAGTGGCTAAATACAGAACTGGTTAGAATTGTGGAAAAGAATGGACGAAATTAAAGCGACCGTGTACGATGAAAAACAAGGCAGACTAAACTGCCCATCATGGAACTCACGCTCATGGCAGAGAAAAAGTTCTACTTTTTTAGCCAATGTGAAGCAAGCTGGCTGAGCTTCGTCATCAACTTTTCCCGTGGTACCTTGCGGAGAGGTGGGATGGAAGACGGAAATCTTCTGGAAGATGAATGAAAAGATGACCCCTTATTAGAGTGATAAACTAATAGGCGGAAACAACAGCAAGGAAGTATTAGTAAGAAAAAGAAGAAACAAGATAAAATAGAAAATATTACTAAGCAAAACCCATAAGTCATGTCAAGAAAGCCAATTTTTTAGAAGTGCAAGTAGACGGAAACTGTTTCAAGACTGAAGCTGTACATAGATTGTCCGTGTTTCAGTTATGAAAATGTTAGTAACTAATGAATTCTCCAAAACCGACGGAATTTCATGTTTCGAGTTGCAAAACAGTTTACTTTTAAATAAATATGACGAGGACACACTTCGAGAAAAGAGTAGAGTAATAAAGAAGTTCATTAGAGAGATAGAGCTCAGGAGCACTACTGGTTAAGTGAATTGTTCGTCAACTTCAAGGGAAAATCAGACTTACCGACAAAAATCTTAGAATGGAAACTATTGACATGCTACCATAGAAAGCAATGAAACATATTCAAACTGAGGGCTGATCGCTGAAGATCCGTACTCTTGGATACCCTGGACAGCCTGTTATCACTGGTTATGTGGGCCCCAACATATTCTGCATTTTTAGGAGCTTTGCTGGTTCAGCCATTGTGGTTTCGTGGAGTTCCCAGATCAGCCTGACCAAAAGTCTTCCACAGGTCGTCACCACCGCAGATAGTCGCCGGGGCCTTTGTGGATCAGATGAAGATTTGCATTCACGCGAATAATTTAATGCCAAGGCGGTGTTGGATTCTGGTAATTGTTTAGTCCTAGCTGGACACACTGATGGAAACGTCGGACTCCTTCTCACTCAGCTTGAGAGGCCCTGCTGGGTAGATAAATCTCCTTGTTATACATCGCTGCCCGACACCCAACATCCTACCAGCCACGATGAGGAGGTAAAGCGTTAGAAGGAGAATTATTTATGAGAAGAAATAGCAAATAATAGCAAATCACATGACATTGCGGACACAGGAGTGGCAGTGAGGTAATCATATGCATCAGTAGTCGGTTTTAATTCTAATTCGATGACTTTTAAATCTCATTGCACTCACTGCAACGGTCACAGCTCTACGAGCCGATGACACTACTGCCGACTTCCATAGAACTGGAAGCTACAATTTACGCGTAATTCTGGCAAACCACGTGACATCCTATCTTCAAAAAGAAAAAATCCCAGACTAGTGCAGGACGTGGCGCGCAACCATAGTGCCCAAGAAAGGCGACGAAGGGATCTTCGTCACTATCACGCGATATGTTTGTTGAGTGTACTGAACAAGCTTTTCAAGAAGACTATCCTCTCGCGCAAATGAATGACAATGGATGAGGCGCAACCAGTAGAGCAAGCAGGAATTCGAAAGTGATTCTGTGCACGGACCACATTTAAACCGTGTGAATGGTCAGTCAAGTTTGTCGGAAATACAAGTCTTTATTGAGTGGCAATTTTACAACTATGTAACAAAAACTTACTCCACACATATAACAACAAGTCACAAAAAAAAAACGGGAAAACAGAAAACAATTAACGAAAGCCATGAATGAAGTAGAATGAAGCATTTTCTGCAAATCAAAACACGTGGTACAGCTATTAAACACAAATTCACAATAGAATTACTTAGACTGTTCAGCTTACAGGTTGTTGCAACTTTTCCTCTGCTAACGTTTCAACGTCTTCGTCTTCGTCAAAGCGGACACAATGTTACAAAATAAAAAAAAATTAGCGATGATTAAGAGGACACAAGCAAAAGGCACAAATACTGATAAATAGCAGGAAATACACATGCGATGGTTGCTTCAGTGTACTTCATAAACAAATAAAAGAAATTTCAGACGAAGACTGAATGTTTTCGCCTATGTTCGCTCTCCTCGAATCCCACGGACCAGTTGTATTTCCTTGGGCATGACCGTCACTCGTTTCGCATGTACAGCACATATGTTCGTGCCCACGAACACCTCAACCACTTTTGATTTGGCTACTTCTTGAAGTCCAACTACAGTCGAGGATTGGAAACGTGCGTCTACCTTGTTACTCTGTGCAGTTTCTCGCACAAGACGTTGGAGCGGCAACTTGCGAATTAGTGGCTCCGTCGAATACTGAAAGCAACGAATCTCCCGCACGGCTCACGGTTTCAGTACGATAGCGGTAGAGTACTCTTTCACAAACACCAATGGACAGTAAAAGTAAAACTTCACAGCAGTAAAAATGGGTGACTCACTTAGAGGAGAATAGTTCGGGAAAATTGGGAAATTCACTTAAAATGGAGTGTGGCGTAATGTTCGCGGAAGCAGTGAATTTGTGTAAAAAATCCCATGTTTTATTCCCTAGAACTATGCACTTGGATACTTGGATGCCCCATCCTCACCGGTTGTGCAAGCAGCATAATTTCCATTTTTTTCGGAGTTTTGCAGGCTTAGCTATTGTGGTAGCCTGGAGTCACGGGGTTGGCCTAGCCAAAGTCTGTCCCAGGTTATCACCACCACAGACAGTCGCTACACTTGTGGATCAACAGGAGATTTGCCACCATGGATTAGTTTGATACCAGGACGGCGGTGGATCCTCGTATTGGTTTACTTTAGCTGAGCTTACTGATGGAAACGTCAGACTACTTCATAGCTTCGAAGGCCCTGCTGTGGGGACGAATCTCTCCGCTGCACATATCAGCCCGATAACCAGGAGCACTTCCCAACCACGACGAGGCGGTAAACTGATGAGAGGGGAAAAAAGTACTTACAGTGACAAATCATCGTAGTAAATATCAGGCAGAAATGTTGAACAACTTGCTTTCTCATGATAGAATAGTGCCTGAGTACAATCACCAGGCAAGAGCAAGGCATTTTCTACACAGCCATATGCACGACCATATCCGGATTAGTCAGCTAAGCTTCTATATGCACGCGACCATAAATTGGAAATAAAATGCTAGGGAACACAAATGCAAAAAAAATGCGCTATGAGATGGTCCACCCCACTCGATTCCAGCAAAGCAGTAAATGCAACGGTACTTTGAAGAGACACACGTAAATGAATAAAACATTCAAAAAGTAATTTACAGTAGTGAGGAAAACAGTTGTACGTTGAGACCCATTTCGACTAACAGGGTGTTGTGCCCTCTGCCTGATTTTGTGCGTATCAGTACTGCTGCGCACTTTGTCTCAGTTTGTGCGAAGCACGACGGTCGTAATCCCAGCTCTTCCTGTTCTGCTGGTACGAACAGCTCTAAAAAACAAAGATACAGAACAACTTTGATTTTCACCAAGGGTTTCTAAATCAGAAGATGTCGAAATAATTGTGCTAGTTTTTCCCGACAACCAATGAAGTTCTCGGCCGTCTTGCAAATAATGGCCTAAATTTTTTTCCCCATTTAGCACCACTTTCATACTGAGCCTTTGACTACTAAACAAACATATATCACCTTGTCGCAAAGTCTAGTTGTGTAGGACAACACTACATTCGATGGCGGAAAGCACGGCTTTTTTTTAGAACAACCATTCCTGCGCCACTAGACGCATTGGTTTTAGAATATATTGGAATTTTTATTGAATGAAACGAAAAGCAGAGTTTAGCTTACAACAAGGCCAGATTTAAATTCGACGAAAAACATCTTTAGGCTCCAAAACGAGGATGTCTTCTTCAGCGCGTCAGAAATCTACCAACTGCACTTTGCTGACAGCTTACTAGATGTTCATAAGCTAGATTTTCAGTGGAATATAAGGGTAGACTTGACGATAAAAGCCACTAATCTAAAATAGCCATCCTATCTGAGATGGTATGAAGGCAGACGTAAAAGAATAAAGGACAAAGCACTTAACGCTGATCATTTCCTGAGGGATGCGCCAAGCATTCGACCTCATCAAGCACCGTTGGAGATGATCCAATGCATACATGGCTTTACAGTGACTCACGGTGGCCTACCAATGTATCGAGTCAGTGCTGCTATTCTCCCAGACAAGATTGATACCAATTTGCGGACCCCGAAGGGATGGAAGGCTTAGTGAGCCTCCGGCGCCGGATTAATGTTATGGTTATGGCAGTGCGTCTCCAGCCACTGCGTTACACGTGACCCTGAAGGCAGACGTACCTATAGAGAATGTTGGATCAGAAAATGCTGAGAGCTCATCAATTGCAGTTGCGTTTTCTGCATGGACTTTGATGAACGCCCAACATGGCTCTGTTACCAGGGAAAGTTCGAGGATCGTTGTGCTTTATCCTCTTTACGTGAGTGCCGTTTCACAACTCTCCTCAAAATCTTCTGTCACTTCCTCTATAGAGCTTTGCTACATAGATATTTTTAGAGTCGCCATGATTTATAGCACTGACAATAAACGCTACACTCAAAAAATTACGACTATTCCGCTTTAATGCTCCAGAATGGGAGCGCGTGTAGCGTAGCAGTCGGGAGCGCCCTGCAATACACAAGAAATCGATCCCTGTGCCCGAGGCTCGCCGAGCCTTCATCCCTCCGAAGTCGGCAAATCGCTACCAGGCTTGGCTGGGGAGGTAGCTCGATACATCGGTAGGCACTCGTGAGTAAAGGCCAGATATGCATTCAGTCACGTCCAGCGATTCTTAATGAAGTCGAATGCGGGGCGCATTCCTCAGGGATTCGTCATCGCCGAGAGCTTTTCTTAATGCTACAGAATAGCGAAAGACTGCTTGTCCCTCGAGAGCCGAAAATCATCCTATTTGGGTCTGTCAGACTTCGGACAATTACCCAGTACTACACAGGTTCATGTCCTTGCATAAAAAACCTACACTGTCACTAAGCAATTAAAACTGTTTGATTATTGCATTTGGTTTCAAAAAATGACTAAACTTTGAATGGAAGCAACTAATCTTGTCAATATTAAAGTCGAAGCAGCTACATGGATGAATCCACCCTTTCCATGTTATGTAAACTCTGGAACAGATTGAGGAATCTGTTTCGCGCCACAGGCAGCTCGCACGCGATCGCGAACCGGCTCTCCGGCGAACGGCGGTGGTTCGAACAGGTACGTTTGCTACCCTGCTGATACATTATTGATACAGGAGGCTCGTGTAGCGCAGTGGATCGATCCTCGGGCCCCGGTCGGCATGTTAGTACCAGACTTGTCCAGGGGGGATAGCAGCTCTAGCTTGATGCATCAGTAGGCCACCACAAGTCATTGCAGAGGCCACATATGCATTTAATCACCACCAATGATGTTTAATGAACTCGAGTGCGTGACGCATCCCTTAAAGATTGATCGAAGTGGTGAGCTTTATCCTTTTAAGCAAGTCGAAATACGTACTTACTTGGATACTTAGAATGCCCCCTCACTAGTTGTGCAGGCCTCAGCATAATCTCCATTTTTCGGAGTTTTGCTGATTTACTATTGTGTTTTCCTGGAGTTGCGAGGTCAGCCTAGCCAGAGTCCGCCACAGGTCGTCACCACTACAGGCAGTCGCCACCATAGTATATCAGTTGTAGATTTGCCACCATTGGAATAGTTTGATACCAAAAACGGTGATGGACACTGCTATTGGTTTACTCCTAGTTAGGCTTCCTGATGGAAAAGCCGGACCCCTTCCCAGCCTGGGAGACCCTACCGGGGTGATGTTCCCCGCTATACTTAGCAGCCCGACACGCATGAACAACTCCCAGCCACGATGAGGCGGTAAACCGCTAGGGAGGATATCTCAGTAATGCACCATGAAGTGCGATGCTTAGAAAAAATTTCCTATATACAAGAAAATAAACTATCAGCAACACTTTGTTAGACATTGCTGTCAAACCACGCAACTTTTTGGTCTCTAGAATATTAAATGCTGCTGGTCACACATGGTATACATTGGAATCATATACAAATACAATTTACGAGAGAACATCCGATTGGAAAACCATGGAATGTGGTTTCGTTTTTATATATTTAAGGGCACATGTGGCGCAGTGGTTGGAGGTGCCCTGCAACACTCACGTGGAATCGATCCTAGCGCCCATGGCCTACGAAACCTTCCATCCGGGGTCGGCAAATTGGTACCAGACCTATCTGGAAGGATCGCAGAATTGGCTCGACACACCAGTAGGTCACCGAGAGTCATTGTAAAGACCAGATATGCATTCAATCACCTCCAAACGATGCTTAATGAAGTCGAATGCATGGCGCATCCTTCAGAGAGTGATCAACGCCGAGAGCCTTATCTTTTTTTTATTTTTTTATATATTTATACATTGCATATTGCTATGTGGGTTTATCTTTACAATCGTGTAAATGAGTGCATAAGTCAACTCAACGCCTTTTAGTGCTCACAGTCATTTGTTTCGTTTTCCTTTCTCTTTAAGTGTATATTCTGATATGATCAGTTAAACAATTCATGATGCAATCAATACGTTCTACAATAATCTTTTGTGTTTAAGAGAATGCCTTCAGGGATCAGCGTGTCATTTCATTAGTCCTTAGCCATTTGAGATTTTCGTGTGCTTTTTTCCTCAGTGTCATCGGTGTCCAGTGGGTAGCGGTTGATTACTCCGGAGAGCACCGCAGCAATCGTATTAGACTCTTCATTTTTTACCCCTTATAAAGAGCTCGCCAGGCTTAACCGTGTAACATTTTGTACAACTTTGGAATAACTACTGTCTATCTTATTTTACAATTCTTTTTTTTCACATCTACTGTGCCAATCCTAGCACTTCCTGAATTTGATTTGTATCCTCGCGTTAATTATGAACGAAAGTCTTGGAACGTTTCGCGCATAGGTCGGGCTACTGGTCGAGGATTGGCATCCTGTTTACGAATTTCATTGAATACTGATCGATTCGCCTGTCGCTGGAATATTTGGAGACAGCCGGGTTAGAGTGTTCCCACACTTTGAGTTTCCAAAGTGGAAATTCGAATTCTCCAACTTTTCCGAGGTTCTCGAAGATGATCAACTGATGTACGTTCCAGTTTGATATCCAGAAAATCTAACCACGAGGATATTGGGCCATTAGTAAGGCGGTAGATCCAGGTTTCCCTTATCAGTGCAGAAATTGTTGCACTGAACATCGACGATGAATCAAATACTTTTTGCTGCGCGCACTGCTTATTGTTGGCAACGTCCTCATCGAGTCCACATTTCACTTAGACGTTCACCGTTATTTGCTACTATGAGGTAGGTCGCAGAAATGAAACGATGTGTTATTGTAACTGGTATGTTGACTTCCATAGCCGTGTATACAAATCAATACGTTCCATCTATCAATTCAAAGTGAATTCGTTTGAGAAAACCCAGTAGTCGTCGTGCAGCAATCATCACTTTACAGTTTACTACTTCGCACTGTAATCCACAGAGGTGGTTAAGGTAGTACGCAGGTTCGGCCGCTACTCAGCGATTCTAATGTTGATTTTAGATGTGAATAGAACATGAGGTTGATACACACTCGATTGTATGCTGTCAACCTTGGCTCAAACTAGACACAATTTCGCTGGGGTCATCTTAAAGAGGACTGGAAGCACAGTGGACGAAAAGCGGCCATGTGAGCAGTCAGGGTTCAGAGAAGGATTTAGTACGATGAACCACATATACACGATAGCAAGACTCACTGGAGTATCGCGAGAGTACGAAAGACCGCTCTGTCTCACATTCATCGACTTAGAGGAGCGCTTCGACTCAACTGAGATAGAAGCAGTCATGGATACCCTTGACAGTCAGAGAGTCCTATTCAGTACACAAAGATTTTTCGTGAGCTGTACAAAAATTTCACAACCAAGATATCACCATTCCACAACGATCTTAACATCGACGTCAAAAGAGGAGCTAAGCAAGGGGATACCATCTCGCCAAAATTGTTTACAGCCACCCTCCAGAACGTCATGCGAACACTGGAATGGGATAAGATGGGAGTGAAAATCGATGGTGGGCTGTTACTTCATCTTCGCTTTGCTGATGACATCGTCCTTATAACGCCAAATATTAGCCAAGCGGAACGTATGATTACCGACTTTGATAAACCCTGTAAAAGGATCGGTTTTCGACTAAATCCACAAAAACGATGTTTATGAAGAACGGATTGGTTTCGCATGCCCATTCACGCTCAACGGAACGAATATCTCCGAATGCTGCAGTTATGTCTATCTAGGTCGGGAAATCAATACCATGAACGACTTAGCTCCAGAGCTGAGCAGAAGGAAACGAGCGGCTTGGGGAGCTTTCAAGAGCATCGAGGATGTAGTGAAGAGAACAAAGAACACCCGACTCCGCGCCCACATTTTCGACTCAACGGTACTTCCTGTCTTAACGTATGCGTCAGAAACTTGGTCGCTGCGTAAGCAAGATGTAAGACCACTCAGCATTATAGAAGGCGCAGTCGAAAGGACGATGCCAGGAGTACCCGTTTCACACAAGTAAGGGGAAAGGATCCGAAGCTCCGACCTGTGTCAACTATAGTAACTATTCCTTAAATAGTTCCTATTTCTATGTACTATGTAGCCTTATGTCTTCTACAATAACTGTTCTACTTGTAATCGTTATACATCTATTCTCGCATATTCTGTAAACTGTCTCTCAACTACCGTTTCAAACATTTGCCTCGCAACTGAGTTAGAAAGGGATACTGTAACTGTAACTCTTTGTACCTCCGCTCTTCTTCGTCCGTGGATTCGGACGCTGAATAAGCCGCCGCCACCTTTATGTACTTTCAGAAATCGGAAGTTCCGATGCACTTTCTGCGCAAGGCTTTGTACAAGCTATTCTATCTCTCCCACATGACCTTTGATAAGCCTTTGCTTAGCCTTTCAGATAACCTTTCTCTACGAGCTATTCCTTCGCTATCTGATTAAGTTCTATGTTGACGAAGCTTCTGGCACACCATTCATTTCATGTACTGCTCCGCATGTACCGTGCCATGCCCTGAATCAGCACTATCTCTGACTCCCTCTGTAAAACCGCACCCATTACAGACAGAACATAAGGAGCACCAACAGTCATAGGGACTAGTGTCTGTCTTCCAATCTACCAGTGCCTGGGTTCCAACCCCAAGTGCTTATCTTCCAGTCCCTCACTTCCTCAGTGCTCCAACTCCAGTGTCCGCCTAGCTTCCTTCAAGTGTATCGCTTGTTCTCATTTCAAACTCGCTCGTATCCACCCACCTTACACAACGTCAAATATCACACATTATTATTGTATCGTTGTTGTTGCTATAAACTGTTATAACCCAAACTCGAGGTTGTTCAAGGCAGTTACGGAGAAAAGTCGCGCGTGGCGAATTCACATCAAGTCGAGCACTCCACGTGCAGTTGGCGGACAACAGACAAATCCGACCAACTCCCTAATCTACTGACCAACTAGCACATCAACGATCAAAAATCAAGGATGCCGTTTTATACGCCAAAGAATCGAAGATAATGTGGGCCGGACACATAATGAGTGTGAATGACAACCGATGGACGAAAAACCGTTAGTGGCCGGAATCCTCGGGATGTCAAACGCACTGCAGGAAGACCACCGACCCGATGGTCAGAGTTCTTCACAAAGAGCCTTGAAGAAAGATATTATGCTCGACGAGTCCCTAGAGCGAGCAGAACCCAATGGGCTACTCTTGCACGCGACAGGGGAAAAATGAAAAATTTTCTGGCGCCCGCTCCAGTCACTCGACGATCAATGGGACTACAGGTGGAACAGGTGATACCACAATCCTTAAATTTTTCACGGCCCGCCATCGAGATGAGGCGTTTTGAATGAATATAACTTTTCAACGTTATTTAATTGTTATGTCGTGACATCGTGCCGAGGAAACAGAAACAAGTCAAAGGCACTGTGACAAAAAGCAGCAAAAGACCATCTACATGCTTAAATGAACATTATAATGAACTAATTCGTTCCGTATTGATACTACCTACGTACATATACTGTGTAAAATCCAAGAAGTTTTTTCATTTAGTTCACTGTCTTGCATCCTTCTAGAACGAAAGTTTTCAGATCTGTAGAATCGACTGCCAGTTGAGGACTCTGTCTTCTTCATCAATGTCGTTGACAACACACGGAGTTTATCTTTCCTGGAAATTCTGTACAGCTCTATAAGGGATTTTCCAAGTTTTCACACCACCGTCCACAGCGGACTCAAGAGCCTTGTTCGCGCGGAGGAGTCAGACAAGCGATTATGGCTGCATTGCACGAAATCTTGAATTGGTTCCTTCATTAATAAGCTTGCACGAAATGGCTGCAAGTTTTTATGGTGGCTGTTTCGGTTATACCACCTTCTTCAAAAGCACGAGAGCTCCAGTGTCACAACGGTTATTTCTTGCGATGTGGGTCTTCGTTTCTGCATGCATCCAGTTGAATTCAAAGGGATTTAAACACCGCCGAAATGAAGCGGTGTCACCTCTTCATCAGAGGGGCAGTGGTGTATCCTGAGAAACAGTGGATACTGTCAAATCATTCCAGCACGACAAGAACCATTCTGTACAAAGCAAGCAATACTGTTGAGGCTACTTCTTTCGTATGGTGTTCTACACTTTTGTGACAACCTTGTATAAGATAATAAACAAAGAGACTAGTTATCTCTCATAACGTTAAAAAAAACCTCGAATTGAAAAACCCTGACCTCTGCGCTTCTCTTGGTTATAGCGAACTAAGCTGCAAACAAATCGCTTTAGAAAACATTTATTCCCAGAAAGAACAAATAATGGAGCACTTGAACAACAAGCGAGCAAACGTAATCACGATATTTATCCACTGTGAACGTTCATCGGATATAAGACCACAGAAAACCGTAACTTCCATAAACGAAAACAATAACGTGCTCTAATTCTGGAATGAATGCATAACTTTTTTTCAAAGAACTTGGCAAAAACGTTCGATAACACCAACAACTGCATAATTAGTTATTCATGTCTGCCCCTTAAAGACAAAACAAAACATAACTAATTCTTCTTGGTTGTGTACGTAGCCGGGAATCTCACCACTGCTTGTCCTTCTGCTTGGCCCAATCTCAGATACCCGGCGTTTGGAATCACATTATACCTATAAACCACATTTTATATATGTAGGAAATGTACTGCGCAATCAATCAGTCCTCAGCAATAAAAGCAACAGTTCTTTCACTACATAAACCTTACCTTGTCACGATCCACATACTAATGCTGTCGAATTCAGAACACAGCACCGTTATACACTTCTGCTCTCATTTTTTTCAACTTTTAACTTAACCGTTCCCCTTCCTGATCACCTAATTTATTAAGCCGTCGTTTCTACGAATACGCTTCGTTATATCGCCCTTAAGCGATTGATCGCCAAATCGAAGAATTCGCTTTTGTCATAGGAACCGCTGTCATTTTGACGAATTATTTTCCAAAAGCAGCAAATTTCGCTCTGATCCACAAAGAACGGTAGCACCTTGTTCTACGGTGACGACCTGAGAACGCTTAAACCCCAACTATTTCGAGGTTTACAGGAGAAATCGTGCTCTATCAGCAATTGGCATGAGGCGAGATTGACATACTTTCGAGTTGCAACCGAATCTACATCCGAACGTGACCACGTTGATAGACGACGGTTGCAAGAAAATCACTGGAAAGGATTCTGGAGCCTTAATGAGACAGGACGACGTGCATTTAAGCACCTAAGCGAGTAAGTCATCTTCATTGTGATCTCTATGGTTCAAGATTTATGACTACTGCAGTTACTATTCAACATTCATCCATTCTCTGAACTACTCCGAAGACGATTACATCATTAACTCTGCCGGGACCAATGGAAGGCTTAGTTAATGGATTTGCGTTATAGTGGATCGACCGTATGTGACTTAAAAATAAAACCATCTTCACTTTTACAGTTTAAACAACACTTTGAGTGGAGATGAAAGAGGCAGTGAAGCTCAAGCGGTAAGGGAATATAACGTCGGGAGCACAATGTTCACAAGGAAAGTACAATCGAGACTATTTGAAATAAATGTCGCGAAATAACCAACCTCATACAACCATTAAATAAAAATTTGAGTGATCACCTAAAAAAATAGCATATTTAATCCCATGCGCATTTTTGAACTTATGAAATAAAAAATCTAAAGAAGTCTTGAAGCAAACCAATTCCATGAATCACCACCATTCTGGTGTAAAGTTTTCACTAGGTAGCAAATATGTAGTTCTGTCGCTGAACTTTGCGCCACTTCTATTAAACTGAGCAGACTTTTCATAACATTTTAAAAGTAAAAAGTGTGTGTGAACAAAGGCCAGAAGTACTTCAAAGTTATACCAAAGAGAATAAGCAATAATAGCAACTTCTCAAGAAATGGACTTACAGAGATAATAATTTCAATTCAACAGTACTTCTTCCTTTTCCTTTTGCAGACAGAATGACGACAGCACACTATGGTTTACAGGTTCAGCATGACTGGAGGTAGAGATGGATCTCGAACTACGAGCTACACCAGGGAGAGATCCCATAACAAAAATCCGACGTACTAGGACAAACCTTGCAAGCCGGTGAACCTCATTCCTATTCAAAAATGACATCTACCTAAAGTGACGATAGTGACGGATTGGTGCCATCCTATTATAACACTTTATAGACAGGAAATCTTCCTCACAAAGGGATCCCTTGCTGGATAGTCACGATGCAATGTAGGGCGAACCCAAGTGGTGTGAAGGGAGTTGATTGTGGACCAAAAGCGACAATATGCTTCCCTAACACATGGGTTGATCCAGGGAACGGACTCCCTGTTTTTGCTGTGCCGATTTGGCACCTACCTTCTGCGTTTCTGAGGATGCATTCATCCATAAATGCGTGGGTGTGTTCTCGTTCATGTGGATTGTACTATACAAGTCAGTTCGGCCAAAAGCTGGAAATAAAGCGACAAGGAAGTATATGGAAGGCGGTTAGGAGTCGTCTCCAACAAATGAGCTCGCCCATCTACTCTGGGAGAGCTACCCGTGAGTACTGCCAACACCCACGTTCACAGCTCAATGGGTATACTATAAGCTAAATGTGGGTGCCAATCACTAAACGCAGTAAAATAAACGATCTCATCCTCGTGACTCCGAAAGACCTCCAGATAGAGCAGCGCTGGGTACGATTAGTATGGAGAGATTGATAAAACAAGGCAATACAGGGTTGCCTAAATCTCAGAGGACTAAGGTGACGATCTGTACCTACGATGCACGCTCACTTGTATCTGAGTCCTGGATAGAGTACTCGATCACGCAGGGAAGAAAGATAGGGAACGAAGTCATCTGACTGACTTAGACGAATAGATGCCGCCCACTCAACATAGTCTACGACGCCACGGAAGAGTCTACGACACCACGGAAGAACTGTCCCACCGAGCACGTGACAGTAAAGGAGTCCTTCTCGTCAACACGAATTCGACCATGAACATCGGTCCATTCGAACAACCAACAACCCGAATCGGATGTTTACGATTAAAAAGATATGGATCAATACCGGCTTTGACAATCTTCGCCGTTTACGCGCCAACATCAAACTATGACGAAAAAGAAGTCGAAGCGTTCTATATGGACTTGGAGAATTCTACATAGAAGACCATACATTCTTCAAGGTCATAATAGGAGATTTTAACGCCAAGACTGGACCAAGAAGAACGTCACATTAGGAACCATGGATTAGAATGGAACGAACAGGGTGAACGGCTGTCTGAGTTTATCATGGCGACCCAAGATAATCCACGGTAACTCACAATTCCGAAGCCCCACCCTCAGCGCTGGACGTGGAAATCTCTTAATGGAGAGCACGATAACGAAATAGACCACATCGTAGAAAACCGAACGTTTTGCTTAACCGATGTCGCTGTTGTCCCAAAATTTTACACGGGATCAGACCATCGCCTATTTCGTGCAAGATTTCATTTCTCGAGGAAAGGTGAAAAAAGTCGCAAAGTAAAAAAAATCCCGAAAACCACCATAAACATGAATTTATTCAGTTCATTAGTCGGCTATTGGAAAAATGTTGTTCTTTATAACATCGACGACGAACACGATGGGTTCATCCAACATCTTCACATTAGCGCTATGATGGGTCAGAGTTCAAAAGTTATTGAGCAACGCCTTTCTCGAGAGACTCCAAAGGTGATATCGCAGCATGCAATAGCACAAGCTACAGGCAACCGCTAACTTACGTCCCAACTTTCAAAACAATGCAGATAGGCGATAACAGAAGTTCATAAAGACAGAAGAGCAGGAGTTGTGATCGAAGCTACGGGAAGCTGAAACAAGCATCTTCAAAGCCTACCGAACCTTCGCCAATTACAAAACGAAGATTATTGAACCCTTCCAACGGTTTACCGCCTCATCGTGGCTGGGAAGTGGTCCTGGTATCGGGCTGCGATGCACTGGACTGCGTGGGGGACTCCTCCCCTGGCAGGGTCTCCCAAGCTGAGGAGTCCGGCGTTTCCATCAGGAAGCCTAGCTAAGAGTAAACCAATACCACGGCCCGCCACCGTCCTAGTGTCAAATTAGTCGCATGGTGGCAAATCTCCATTTGATCCATAAGGGTTGCGACTGCGTGTAATGGTGAAGACCTGGGGCAGATTTTGGTCGGGTTGACCTCGGGATTCCAGGGAACCACAATGGCTTAACCAGCAAATTTCCGAAAAAAATGGAGATTATTCTGGAGTCCGCACAACCGGTGAGGACGGACCATTCAAGTATTCAAGTATTCAAATAAGATTATTGTACTACAAGGGCCAGACGGAACAGTTACACCGTCCAGAAAGGCAACGGAGAAAATCAACCACGATTACTACTCGGATCACTTCAATTTCGACGCATCCTCCTACGACATATGAAATAAAGGAGGATGGATATCTAGCACCACTGGTTCTTCCTTCCGAAACCCGACATGGTATTTCGTCGGTGAAGAAACAGAACAACACCAGGTCCGGACAGGATAAGAACTAAACACTAAACACACTTGCTCGGCTGTTCACACGTTATCTGTCACAATGCAAGGTTCCTATGCAGAAGAGGACCAGCGATGTCATGCCACTGTTCAAGAAGGGTGATCTCACCGATATCAGCAACTACCTCGCAATCTAATTCCCATCGAAAAAACCATGACGACTACTTACAGTGAAGACAGCAACAAATTCGTATCATCCTATCACAACAGAGACAAATGCTGGACACAAAGAAAAAAATACTAGCCAGTTAGTAAAATCTCTGCCAAGTGGAACTACTTAGGACGCACGAGATGTCGTGAAGATAGGCCATCCAAACACTTCAGTACGTAGCAGTAGTAATAATGACTTCATTT
Source organism: Angiostrongylus vasorum (assembly GCA_018806985.1). Classification (NCBI taxonomy): domain Eukaryota; kingdom Metazoa; phylum Nematoda; class Chromadorea; order Rhabditida; family Metastrongylidae; genus Angiostrongylus; species Angiostrongylus vasorum. The sequence goes on along the minus strand of JADANN010000140.1, from coordinate 340,702 downwards.
GCAGGTTTATAACGTTCTATCTTTCCCTCTCGTTAACGCTGTATACCATACTGCCTCGTTTGTAAAAACGACGAATAAAGAAATCCACAAATCGGACCATATTTCCTTTGCAAAATGCAGTTACCTTAATATCAGTGTGACATTCGGATGGTTGAGCAGATTCGATCCGTCATCCAGGAAATAGTACTTGCTTTGGAGACGACGTTCGTCAAGAACGACCCGCTCACTGCGTAGCACAATTTTATCCCACAACACAACTTGATTCATCGTCTAAACTTAATAATATCTAAACGCATATGTATATATACATATATACAGGTTCATATACATACAAATATATCTATGTACACATCTATGTATTTGACAGAAAAAGTTAGGTCCTATAAATAAGGTCCTATAAAGTAAGATGCAAAGTCAATGGCAGTGTTGATACTGCAACACTTGACAATTAGCGTCTAATACTTTCCTGTACCCAACTATCCGCTGTATACAAAAAATCCACGAAAAAAGTGTCCCACGTGGAGGCACGAGCTCAAATTGTTCCTCCCATCTCCGTTCTTTTCACCGATTGAAGATAACATTCACACCACATTTCACAAATTCAATTACTTAATCTCTTCTTGAACTGGTAATCCTTTCTTCACTCACATTCTCTGGAGACTCATACTCAGCGACCAGATACAGAAACAGTTGCTTTACATTCCAATTAAAAATCTTCGTGAAATCGCCGGAGATTGAAAAGTCCAACATGCCAAGGTCCGCCTTTTCAGATGACGTCGAATAATCGGCTATAGACCGCCTGTAATACAGTATTATTCCAACTCAGCTAAATGATGATATAAAACATCATGCCTTTACCATACGATTCACCACTATCCCTCTACTACCGTACAAGGGATAACCCAAAAGTCCAATCATAGAAATAAAAGTAGTAATAAATAATGTAATTTATTCGCTAAAATCAAACGCCTCCTCAATTCAACAATCGTTTCATCACTATTAGGAACACGTCTGTAGGTCTTGAAACCCCGATATCAAAAAATCCATCATCTAAATAAAGAATGAAGCTCTCAACTTTGGTCAATCCCTGAGGTATGCCCATTGCACTCGACTTCATTAAGCATCGCTGGAGGTGACTGAATGCACATCTGCCCTTTACAATGACTTGTGGTGACCTATTGATGTATCGACCCACTGGTGCTATCCTCCCCGATAACTCGTATCAATTTGCCAACACAGGGATCGATCTCAGGTATGTTGCAGGACGCCTCCCACCAATGCGATGCAGGCACCCCTATCTTCTGATAGGCTCACCAAAAACTCAGATGTAGTTCACCGAGGCCATGCTACAGCCAAACATAAACTCAAAAAGCAGTATTCTCAAAAGGACTACTTCCACACAAATAGTCAACCTGCGAATAGATTGAAAACTAAAACACAAAGTTTAGCTCCAACATCCATACTCTATGTTGGGAAGCACTTGATTTTGGTAACCTGTGCCAAGAATACGTCACAAACACGTCAGGAATAGTTTATACGGTGAAACCACTTACACTCTCGGATTATTAACAGTAATCTCAACTTTGGAGGAATAGTCGGCAAACGTAGTGGATAGAAAACATGCGAACGTCACAGCTGCCAGCACCCATAACATGAAAGCGAACAAAGCGTTCGCTCTCGAATAGATGGAATGCATAGACTGAAAATACATTTATATAAATCGGTGTTTTCTTTCATTAAGCAGACACGAGGTTACTATAGAATTTATTAGGATACAATATCTGACGTTTCGGCGGTTTCGCCTTCTTCAGAGCCTGGAATGGTCAAATTGAGATGCGATCTTCTCAGCCAAACACTTTCATAACCATAGCAGATGAAACTTAACGAATAAACTTGCATTCGCATAGATTTATATAAATAGGCAATGCAGTAGTAGTTCTACGAAAGGACTAAAACGAATCCAAAAGAGGAAAATCGGTAGATAGCAGTAAAACGAGAAGCCATATCTACTGGATACGCGGTGATATTTACAATACCACGTTGAAGACCCTTCGGAAACTTCTCCATACAACGTTAACTTCACTCCTATTTAATCTAAAATTGCACGAAGAATAAACAGAACTAATAAAAACACACGTTAAAAAGTGCGGTAAACAAAAACCATACCACCGCTTGCCAAGTTTTACCATTCAATTTATGAACTACAGGACAACTGAAGAATATGGAGTTGTTTTGTAACGATAAAAAAATACTTGGACACTTAGACGGACCCTCTTCACTGGATGTGCGGGCTCCAGCACAGCTCCCACTTTTTCGCAGTTTTGACGGTTCACCTATTGTCGTTCCTTGAAATTCTGAAGCCAGCCTGGCCAAAATATGCCCTAGGTGCCCCAGGTCGCCATCACCGCAGGCAGCCCCAGCCATTGCAGGTCAGAGATTTGCCACCATGCGACAAGTTTTATCCCAGGACGGTGGTGGATTTTTGTATTGCTTCCCTCTCAGTTCGGTTTCCTGTTTAAAATGCCGAACTCCTCAGCTTGGCAGCTTGGGAGGCCTTGCTGGATGGATGAATCCTCCGCTGTACATCGCACCTGGACATTAAGGAACACCTGGTCACGATGAGGCGGTAAACTGTTGAGAGCAACGATCAACGACCAGAAACACTTTCGACGACTTCAAATTATTATCAACGGATTCAAAGATTTACAAACAACTTCAGTAATACAGTGGAAAAAGCCACGTGAAGTGAACTTGGACATATTTCTTTAAAGAACTATTTATCCAAATATCGAAGAAATCCAATAAAATACAGCGTTGTGGTTAGCATAAATCTCTGGAAAGATAAGGTATAAACTTATGGTTCACTGGTGATATTCAACATGAGAGCATCGTTCAGTTCTCAAGAAGGATAAGATACTGTTCTGATGTTAGAAATCACATCTCTATTAAAAGTAATGCCCACATAAGAACTAGAAGGAAGTATACAGGCAGCAAATAGCTGCTAGAAAATCTATGGACACTAGTAAGGTAAGAAATTTATACGAAATATAAAAAGAAGGCTTTAATGTACTTCAACAAAGATGGAAACCATAAGGAGCTGTGGAGAGCAGTGGTCATTACGTCATCCGAATAATACTCATATCAACTGGAAGATTTTCTATGTGATCGATATTTGACCACCATTCCGACAAAAACCTTAAACGGTAGAAAAGACGAAACCATGGAGAGAACGATGGCGATTCTAAATCGACAAAGGACCAATATATTCTCATAAACTTCTAACAATAGCATATGAAACTCACCTGATGCGATCCAATCCGCAAGTTCCTTTTCATCAACTGCTCTGATATCACTCACTTCCTGTGGATTGGGTACAAGACGATCCAGTGGCACATTCCTCGTTACCACTGCATAGTCGAGCTCATGTTCTCCCCATAATGAGTCCGCTTCCACTGCCTTGAAAGAAGTATTGTGTAATTCCTAGGAGTGACTTCCTGTTAAATTATAAATGTCTAGTGAAGTTGACTCTCATGCGACTGAAATTTAGGTTTCGAGTTTTTCTGTTTCGATTACGGAACTAATGGGTGGTGGAAGTGGTTAGTGACGCAGTCCATGAGGAAACAAGGTGATTGTTCGACTTTCCTCAGCGCTCTCCACCAGCCCGATCAATATTTCATGTCATTCATACGAAGAAGCAAAATCCTCAAGCAGCAGCGGATGCAAAAAGTTCGAAAACTTTTTAGGCGATGAATATGAAGAAAACTAATCGAATGCGTGAAGTGCTTGCATCCGCACATCAGATGTGATGGCGAGACATGTACAATGAGAACGAAAAAAATAAGAAAATATTACGGAGATAACCATAATGATACCGAGATATTTGCAAAACTCCCGACTGCAGGTGTCTGCGATGGGGAACGAAAGCGCTATTACCCTTTCAGGGGACTAACGCGTTCACCACTACTCCATTGCGGAAGCATATGGTAGAATACTTATTAAATTCACATCTGTAGGTTCCGAAGAATGCCCAGTCTGGCGAACCGTCAGTTACTGTGAAACAAATATTGTAGTAAGAACCTCGTGACTGCTTAATAAAACAATGGACTAAGGTATAGTTAAGAAAACGCTTTCTTAAAGGACTAGTCTCCAAGGCTTTTACTTTCGATATTTCTCTGTGGATCGTCACTGTGAATAAACTATAGTCTCAGTTTCAGAATAAAAACATACAGGATTATTTTTAGCACAGATCCATCTATAATAGTTTTAGCGGCACAAAAGGACTCAATGTTCAATATGCAAAGACTTCACATTGTACAGAAACCGTCCCATCACGTGACACTCTTTCGGCTCCAAATCCACAAATCCCAGTTCGTGTTCTATTTTTCTTACTACCGCTGAGATTACTCCAGTGGCACCAGTTCGTTCGCCGGCGGTAAATAACGGGTGGCTACAGCACGTATTTGCCCATAAGCACGGGAAAGTGATCTGAAATCATAACCTTCAAGCGTTTTGAAGATCTTGGTAGTATTTTTTTTCTAGCTTATTAAGCTTAGATGAAGACGGTAAGAAGGTTTAAACGATCGACGTTTTGCCTTAAGGTATTCTGGTAGTAAATTGCTCATGTATTCAAAAAATTTTCGGCCTACATAGTATACATAGGCGGTGGTACAGCGGTGGAAGTGACTCCATTTAATACACTCTATCCGTTGGTACAACTCTGTACCAATTTAGCGTATCCCTCTATAACCTTAGGATCGGAGAATTGGTATCAGAATTCTCTGACATGCTTGGTCCGATCCAAGGGAACTAGATACCACCTGGAACGGCATCTGAGGATTCCTGGAACAACAGAGCCGCAGCAAACTGATACAGCACAATGAAGGATAGTATAACTTGTACAACTTCTGCTACAAAAAGCCTGTAAGTAGTAAAAAGGTCTGTGCAATCGTGCTCGTTAGCTGTCCAACCATTAACTCAACAGTTACGATCCCTATCGTTTTTTAACAAATAAACAAAAACCACTATAACGATTAAGACTTTCTACTGAGTTTATACAATATTCTAAATAACCATACACTAAAACCATAGATCTTGGTAACAGTGACCATCGCCAAATGCTAGCAAGTGCAATGCCAATTCCTACAAGATGAACTGCCATCAGGAGAATAAATGAATTTTGATTGGAAACAGACTAGGAACAATCATGAATAAAACGACACTGTTAACTAAGATGGCTTTGTTTGGATGGTGTCAAACTTCTCACGACTACACGACTACGAAGAACCACATCGCAAAAAACAAGTATAAAGAACAGTTGATTCGCATTACTACGGCTTTGAAGAAGATGATGGCGTCAAAACGTTCGCCATGAAAGAGATTTGTTGCAATCTCGTGCAATTTTACTAAACCACGATATTCATAATGGTCCTGGTTTTCAAGCTATCAAGAGGCGTGTCTCCTTAGTGGTTCATGAGCTAATACATAGTACAGGTATGAAAGGAAGATATTACTAGCACCCGTTCGAAATAGATGATGACCAAAAATTAATGGCAAAAGCATGACTTTAGCCTTCTAATAATACAATCCTAAACCATAACCATCTCATTTTTCTTGCCTACAGTGCAGATCCCTCTCAAAACAGGCTCTTCCGACTCCATAAGTGAAATTCTAATAATTATTCGGCTGATAATGCTGTTCAGTAGCGTTAACATTAACCTACTCAACTTCGTCGCGCTTCTCTTCTGCAATATGAGTTTCTTATCCGGTGTGAAGGCGAACAGACTGAAGGCACGGTGCAAACCCACTGCAATACATTTTATCTAAAGCTTTCTGTCCTAAAATTTTTTAGTAAAGGCACAATTTTAGTACAAATAAAAAATATTGTCAAGAATGAATACGTTGTCGTATGAACTCCCACCTACGTATCTTTTCAGAAGGAGTAAACGTGAATAAAAATGATTTCGAGTAGTGGGATTCCCATCTTGGTTAAGAAAGACTACTGTATATACTTGATGTTCACCAATGGTGTGATTCTGTGTATGCTGACTGTACACTATATTTCCACCCAATCAAAATATAACAATCCAGAGATTGGCAAGAACATGGAAGACCGTTCGAAGTCACAATAAATAAGCCCCTTTCTTTTCTCTACACCCCAAACTTTTCTCTAGATCCCAAAACGATAAGACTGGTGTGAACAAATCAGCCCCCTTCCTCTCTTCCATGCTAAACGTGAGCGGTCACTGAACAACTTCGGATTGTGCTAACCAAGGCCCCATCTCATCAGATTCAGGATATTGGCACTCAATTTTTTTGGAAAGAGCAGACTGCCATCAATGAGACAAAAAAAAGGCAACCGCGTCTGGTAAGTGCCTAGGAACGCTATAGAAAGGCTATAGAAGGGATTCTAAGAATAGTAATGCTCGGGCTATAGTTAACACAGTCATGAAAAAGATAGTATTCCTGCTGAACCCACATTAAAGCCTATTTGGATGATGGATGAAAGGTAAGGAATTAAAAAAGAAGTGCTGGGATCTAAACAATATGTGGCGATTGGATATAATAAAAAACCAAGTGAAGGAGCATATAAAAATCTCAGCCGCAATTCATATCCTTTTTCATTCGTGAGGAAACTCCTTGCCCACATTTGAAAGGAAAAACTTGTCTGGCAAAGGAAATAAATGGACGCAAAATATTTTAGGTTTCCCGGATCCATGCATTTAAAGCTTTCCACAAAAGCTATCCGTTTCATAGCATCCCTTCGTTGTAAAATAGTGTTTGAATCTAAATTTAAGTATATGCAAGAAATATGCAGTTCTGCTGATATGCTTTATGATTTTCTGGGCATTAAGCTTATTTCACATTTGTTATGAGCATGGTGGATACTGATAAACTCCCTCTATCGGAGTTTGGACACCTAAGTTTTAACTTTCAAAATTCAAAATTGTACCTAGAAGTGTCTAGAATCACTTAAATATTATGAGCTCACCTACAAAAAAAACCAAAAGTAATGAATATACACACATGTTTCCACACGATGTGCATCCATTTTTGTCACTTCGCCAATGATCTGATCATCCTCGTCCACAGAAATACACTTTTCCGATAGATATCCAACCTGCACCGGATCATACTTTGCTAGCATCACATTCGCTCTCTGCATCCTGAAATATCCACCAGATGGTAGTGACATTCGGGTTGTAAAAGTGATAGCATTCTGCCCTATTTCTTTGAAAAAGCGTCTAGCTTTAAAACCAAACCAGGATAATTTTTGGATAACAGCATCCATGCTAACTAAGCAATGTAAAAACCATATTTTAGCACCACAACTAAGCACTAAATGATAACTTGAAGGTACGAACTTTCAGCAATGAAAGTCAAACAACCAAAGAGACACGAAGAAACAACCAAGGGAAAGGGTAACAGCGCGTTCATTCCTCACGGCAGACACCTGCGGTCCTGAGTTTTGGAAATACCTCAGCATCATTGTGGTTGTATCAAAGACACACTGTTATTCATGCTATTGCGTAATCTGACTTACCTTTCTATTCCATTTGATAAGAAACGTCGAGCTATAACACTCATCCTGGTCGTATACCCTTAAAGAACGTCATTCAACGATGTATATACCTGATAGCATTACTTTTTAATACTGCCTAACTTCCTCCCTTAAAGAACAGTATAACTTCTACAGATTAAAAAACCCTTTTCCCTATTGTTTATTGAATACTGGCTTGCAGTAACAGTAAAATCCATTTGATTGTCAACTAACCAAGTCCTGAAGACTGTGACAAATTGAATTGGTGGGCTCTTTACCACTCTTCGATTCGTTCTGCAACAAGTTTCGTAATGGTTCTCGGTACCTCTAATAATAAGTTGAACCAACTTTACTCATGTATGCATTAGAAAAGGTGCACGCACGGGTAGCCCAGTGTTTAGAGGCGCCTCGCAATACACGGGGATTGATCCACATGCCCTATGCTCACCAAGCCTTTTCTCCCACCTGGGTCGGCAAATTGGTACCAGACTTGTCTGGGATGATAGCAGCACTTGCTCGATACATCGGTAGGCCACTGCAAGTCATTGTAGAGGCCAGATATGCATTCACTACCTCTAACGATGCTTAATGAAGTCAAATGCACAGCGCATCCCTCAGGGATTAATCAACGCCGAGAGCTTTCTTTTTACTGTACATTAGAAACAGTGTGGGCACTCTCGCGACGAATAACACCCATGGGAGCCATCAAGGTTTTCCAACGGCTGCCTGTATGACACCTATAGGTGACACTTCTTCAAAATGTACAGGAAGACGGATTTCCAGAACGGAAATCACATTAAAAAAGAGCGGCCCGACACAAAACTGCCGGAGTGGCCGGTATGACACCTAAGGGTCTCACAGTAAGCGTGACACAAAATAAAGCGCCGTCCATTCCGCAAAAATGCAGGATTACACGTCATTGCGAGTGTTAAACAATGCATACTGTTCCGTAAGTGGTTTCATTTCGTTACAGACATATAAGCCATTAGAATTTACAGTCACATTCGCCTACAAGTCCTCTTATCCTGCTACGATAAAAATCTGATTTTCTGCCGCCCAACGGTAACGTTTTCCGTCAAAACTTGTAACTCAAACGGCCAGATGACTACTTCGTGCATCCTCCAATTTCCTCTGTTTTGGCACTTTTTAAATATTAGTCTAGCCCAAACCTAGAATAAGAACAACATACCGAAAAATCTATATATCCCTTTAGAACGAGGAGGAAAAAATCCTACACATAACTTTGCAAACTCTTTATGCCCTCAAGTATCCTTATTACGGAACATTTAGCACATACAGTGTAAATGCTATATTGAAACACCCGTTCATAGTCTCACGCTATCCGATTACTTAACCTGCTTAATCTACCATAATAACATTTCAAAAAAAACCCATGTGTGTCGAAATGTCTGTAAGAAACCAGACAAACATTTAAAAAAAAGTTCTAAATTCCTATGTTTTCTGTTTAAAAGCCGAACTCTTCCCAACAGTTTACCGCCTCAATTTGGCTGGGAGGCGTTCCTGGGTTTCGATCTGCGACCATGTACACCAGAAGGATTCATTCGCCCCCACCCCCCAGCTGGGTCTCCCAAGCTGAGGGAGACCAGCTAAGGGTAAACCAATACCAAGATCCACTACCGCCCTGATATCATCCATCGTCATCTGTCCCATCGTGACAAATCTCCCTCTGATCCACAAGGGCAGCGATCTTGTGACGATCTGGGGCAGACCTTGGTTAGACAGACTTCGGGACTCCAGAGAACCACAATGGCTAAACCAGGAAAAGTCCGAAAAACAAAAATTATGGTGGGACCCACACAACCAGTGAAGACGGACCATTTAAGTATCCAAGTAAACAAACATCGAATTAAACGCGAAACTCACAAAGTATGTATGAAAGCAATTCATATGCTGTATCGTTCAAATAACCATGTTAGTATTTCAATGTTTATTGTAATAAAGTCCATCTCATATCGTATAGAATGAAAATTAACAACGAACATCAACGAATCACTGAGATGACACTATACTGCGTCGATATGTAGCCACACAAGCAGGACTGCAAAATCGCAGCTCAAAGCTCTCAAATCCGGGGCCAGTGTAGATGATACCACACTAAAAGAGAAGGAAAAAAAATTAGAGAAAAATCAATAAGCATAATCTCTCATAGCAACTAGGCAAAAAAAAATCATCCATATTCAACAAATTATGAGGAACAAAACACTACTATAACAAGAAATTTCTGCCAACCAGAAGCCAAAAGCACTACGATTAACCAGAAAAGCTCCCTTGGAACAATTTAGACAAACAAAAGATATCATCAAATCCGAATTTCGAAATGCAGGCTCCATGAAGAGAAAAGCGCCTTGGATACAGCTGAACAAATAACGGAATAAAACTTAACCTGCACACATCTAGGACCACCTTCAAGCCGTGCTAGCCGTGCTTCAGCAGCGGCAGCCCGTTTTTCTCGATCGGACAACGCCAGAAAAGCAGCACGAGCAGCCTGCATAATGTCTTTCTTAAAGCCTTTCCCTTCAAACAACTCTATTGTTTTATCTATGGGATTGAGCTGTTCGTTTAATCTACAGAAATGTGTTTTTCATCTACACCTGAACAATATGTAATGGCATAAAAGTGGTGACAACATGCATAGAACTCATTGTACAGAATGATTGGAAAATAACGGTTTGTTTTAGTGTCCATAATTGCAATTCATTTAAGTGGGGAAATGGAACACTGAAGCGACTGAACAACCACCCATCATGTCATGATGGAGGCACTAAATAACTGGTTAGTAAAGGCTGTTGTCATGCCTGCATTTAAAAAAACTTCTTTTAAAAAGGCTCTAATTTATCTAATGAACGAGGAACTATTGATGTCTATCGAGACACCACAGGCGCGTGTGGCGTAGTGGTCGGAGGCGCCACTGCGACACACACATGGGATCGATCCCCGCGCCGGTGGCTCACCAAGCCTTCCATCCCTCCGGGCTCGGCAAATTGGTACCAGACTTGCCTGGGAGGATAGCAGCACTGGCTTTATACATCGGTAGGCCACCGCGAGTCACTGTAAAAGCCAGATATGCATTCAATCACCTCCAACGAAGTTTAATGATGTCGAATGCATGGCGCATCCCTCAGGGGATTTATCAACACTGACAGCTTTATCCTTTACCCTTTTACAGTTTACCTCAGCGAACATACACGAGCTCTCAGCATAATCTTCCTCTCACTATTTAAGGTTTCATATTTCCTTGAATTGATTGTATGTTTCTAGCATGATGAAACTTTCGCTGGTCAACATTCTGTGAAGAGTAAACCGGATACACTTGCTTCAGATGTGATAATACACACATAGTAGCTCTTTTACCTAGTCACGCTCAAGCACACAGTCGGCATTTGTACCATTTACATTCTCTCTTCCGTCCTTTTCGCACAACTATCATCACTAGCAGTTCCATCTTCATTTTCGCCATTTTGAAGCGTTTTTTTGAAAATCTACATTGTATAAGCCAATTTTATAGCGTGATGACTACATTATTTCAAAGCACATAAGTTACTAATTTCTTGATGAACACGCACGAGGTTACTGCAATATCTGTTTTCACACTGGCTAACGTTTTCGCGGATCTTGCCTTCTTGAGAGCCTAGAAAGGTTCAATTGATAAGCAACCTTGGCCAAACAATTTTTTAACCTCAACAGAAGAAGCTCAAAACCTAAATCTCAATCGCATAGGAAAGAGCTTTTTTAAACATTCATCGTTTTCCACTTACTGCTAGGGACCAACAGCACAGAGACACATCTATATGAGTGGGTAATGTGCTTCTCTCAGGATAAAAGACCAGTTTGAGAAATTGTGTGAAGTCATGCGTTATAATAAAGCACTCCTCCTTGCAGATCATCTTTCGAATTTTTGGAATTTACCGAAAATACCTGCAGAGTTTGCCCATGATGGTGATTTTTTACTTCAAAATCTTCCTCGTTATATCTTTTGTGTCCAATGCGAGCTTAGTGGAGTGATTTGTTCTTTTATATGGACATAAAGCGGTCAACCCGCTTCAATAATGCACTGCTATCCGCAAGCTTAAAAAGAGATCAGCTACACCATATCGGAACTTGTGCAATCACCGTTTCAACCATTAGGGCACATTTTGCACCATAGTGTAGCACACAGACGGATATATAAAGGGTTGCCAACTAGCTGACGACATAGAGCATTCGGTGGGATTTTCACAGTATTTGGTTGAGCATATTATGCATCAATTTGATCTTTTCAGCCTTTTGAAGACGGTGAAATCAGCCGAAATGTTAACCTGTGTGAAACAAATATTATACTAATAACTTCGTATCTGCTCGTCATTAGATACGTATCAACGCTAAGGTCCTCAAAGTTGGTCCTGGGAACTATTAGACGATTTACTACTAAAAGAAGTAGTTCAAACGCTGTAAGGGGAAGTCGCACTCGAATTAAGTGAGGTGTAAACCATACACCCACCCTCATATACAAAGCAAGACTGCTAAGGACCGCTAGGTTAAAAATAACGCGCGAAGTTGCACATTTGTTAACTGATCGGCGGCTTTCGTGCGCGGTCCTACTGGACCAAGGTGACCTCCTTCTTCCACTCAGCTGTGAAAAACCATGCCGTTTTCCAAGACCACTGTACGTACTAGACAGATGTTCTCTAGGGTATCTGTAGTCATACAATTACGATTTGTTTTCCATTGCAATATGGGCTTTTCATGAATTAGGACCTCCTTCGACTTATCAGCAGATGTACAGTTCCGAAACTTTTTTAGGCACCTCTGCTTAAGTAGTAGAGAAAGATTCGGCAATAGTAACAAGATTCGATGGAGTTTTCTTCATTGTATAGGTACATTTCACCTCAATCGACTGACAAAGTCATCTACCGCAGTGCATCTGTGAAGAGCTTAGAAGGAGTCGCACTGAACTGTTGGACCACATTTAGCACAAAAGTCGAAGGAAAGGCTAATTTTTAGCCACACTGGGGATGAAAGTGAAATGATAGACAAGCTTATTGCCGACATAGGAGTACAGATCAACAGCACCGTGTATAAATTCCATCCTATTGAAAACTTAGTTTTCTATGTCTTGGCTCCCTTTACAAAACTTAGATGATTTAAATAATATGATCCAAGAAACATCACACACCATCTCTTCCGCCTCTTTCCTCTCCGCTTCTTTTTTCATTTTGCTCCTGTCTTTTTGTTTCTGTTTCTTTTCCTTCTTCTTCTCGGTCATCTTAGCAATTTGCTCATCAGTTAACTGTGTCGGTTCCGGGATATGACATCTACAAAAACTGGCATTTAGTCGTATTTCCTTCCTAGTCCTAAGTCATCATTTTAGAACACATGAGATATAGTGCTATTCAGAATCGAAAATTACCTTGTCCAATTCCACTTGTTCGGATTTTCACTACGAAAATGAATAAACACTTTCTTTATGGCTTTGTTTGCCGATACAGCGTATGCTACCATATCGTTCTCGTTTTTGATAGAAGGATTGCAGCCAACTTCAAGGAGGTACTTAAGAAAAAGTCACATTTGGAAAGGTGAGTATTGTCACTCTACTTTTACCACTACAATTTTTGACCAGAATGAAAGCTTGTCTTATACTCTCAGAACATCATAATTTCGTAGCTCTTCCCTCTTACTGGCCTCTAAGTTGTACTCACAAGTTCTCAGTGGTGTTCCTCTGTGGATAGATTTTCAGAACGCATACCTGTACAACCTCACCGCACCCACTCTTCGCTGCCATATGAAGGAATGTGTCGGAATCATATGAAAACCGAAATGATGAAAGATAGTTGAGAACCTAGAGACGTTGAATTGTTTTGGAAGGACAAATTCATAGACAACGCCATGTTTAACATTAACACCGCTAAGATAAGCATTATGGGCTTGCAATAAAAAAAAATTGCATATCCTCATTACTGAATTACGCCAATAAAACCTCAATTTTATCTTCTCCATTACGTCCGTTGACAAATTCTCTAAGTGTGTCCACATTGTTGTCTTTGACTAGTGTGTATAACTCTCTTCGGGCATTCTTGTCTAGCGATGGCCATGGGTCAATTTCTCGAGGCTGGTCATGTGCATTTACGGCTGGTTTTAAGTGGTCCATCTGGAGTAATATGACTTCCGTTGTTAAAATAGCATATAGCACAACAAGAAACCTAAGACACACAAACAAACAGACGGAAAAAAAAATCACCTTCTTTTCTTGTGGACCTCTTTCATCCAGCTCATCACCCTCAGCACTCCACTGAAAACTGGGCTTCTTCTTCTTTAACAAAACTTTCGCCCTTTGTTTTCGTCTTGTTCTCTCAGCCATAAAATCATTGACTGTGCCATGGAGAAAGACAGAACCTAGACGTTCCCATGCACGTCGCACCTCAGCTACAAGTGGACGTTTCGTTTCAAATGGAATTGTCCTGAAAATGAATAACACTGTAATTAGTAAGGCATGTGTTTATAAATGATTTTAAAGTTCTGAAATGATCAAAACCATTTTCAACCCGCCTTAATCTCGGATCCTTTCTGTCGAATCCACCTCCATCAATTTCATGAAATATAACGCGTTGATAACTTGCACATCGAATGAATATCAGTGGTGTGTTAGCAAGATGCACTGACCATGATGTCAACACTGTCACGATGTCCTCTCGTAATGCGCGCTCGTTGTATCTGATTAAAATTTAAGTATACAGCCACTATGGCATATGAATTACCTATCACATGCTGTCCAACAATAAAGAGAATAAAGAACTTACTGGCGACCACTCTCACAATGGTGTTCACGAGCAACTATGTGGCATCTACTACATAATACTGAGTAATTGATTTTGGATGCCAATGAAACGATTACTTGCGGAGATCGGAGTGCGAAATTCTAGACTCCGTCGATCTCATCGAACTAATTTGGGTCCGATTTATCGAGTGTTAACTATGAAACGACGTAGTCGAGTTCGAAGAAACGTTAAGTCAGCATTCAAGTATGCGACAAGTGTATCACTTAACGACCCACAAGAATAAATCCCATAGATCACTCCAACATATGGCATGACATCACAGGCCTAACGGTAAGAAGGATAAAGGGTACAGCTCTCGACGTTGATCAATCTGAGGGATGCGCCATGCATTCGACCTCTTTAAGCGTCGTTGGAGATCAGCGAATGCTTATCTGGCCTTTACAATGACTCGCGTTGGCCTACCAATGTATCGAGCCAGTGCTGCTATTCTCCCAGACAAGTCCGGTACCAATTTGCCGATCCCGGAGGGACGGAAGGCTTGGTGGACCATGGGCGCGGCGGGGATCGATTCCACGTGGGTGTCGAAGTGGCGCCTCCAACCACTGCACCACACGTCCCCTAACGGTATTCAACAATAAGGTTGAATGGAAACGAACAAGACATAAACACTTTGAATGCATTTGCTGTTCCAAAAAAAATGTTTTAAATAATTTCAAGTCGGTTCAAAAGTGCTCAGAACGTTCATCGCCACATACCTACGCAATGTGGCGCCAGCTGAATGTGCAGCGCCTTTGGACTTGTCGTTAACACTCTGCACACTGCCTTGTTTCGCCCGCACCACGTAACGATGAAACGCTTTATGCGCTATCATTTTGTCTCTGAAACCAGGATTTCATGACGCAATTATTCTTATTACATGAAAATCAACAAAAAATGCGAACTTGAAAAGGGACCATCAACACAATTATAAATCGTCAAATAAAACGTGAAGATGACTTCCAGAAAATCAATGAGCAATATTTATGTTCTTTGAGGTCTTTACTCACGCTGTGAACACACCAGCAGCAAAATGACCACCAGCCAGAAGAAATATAGCACAATCTAGAGGTCTACCAAACACTGCTACGGAAACTGTAGACTCACCAGGATGGAGAATACAACTGAAATAAGATTAACTACGGGCACCCTTCACTAGACTCTTGGTACTCATTCCAGATATGAATTTCCTACTACTGAACAGTCAATTTATATAACTCAACACCACACATTATACAAATCCCACAACTTTTCGCATTCGACACGTCTTCTGGCATCCATCAATCGCGAAGATGTTTTTATTTGCACACGACTCCGGCTGCCGCTTGAATATTTCTGGTCTTCTCTATGAATATCCCAGACTTCAGACGAAGTCGATTTTCATGAGAATAGCCGTCCTAAGACATTCCCAGATCCCCACTACAAACAGGCGTCATCTTTTGTAGATTGCAGATAGCAAGCCGATTCCAGCAAAGTCTTGTGTCTACCTACCCCGAAAGCATGTTGAGCTTGGTTAGCCAAAGATAAGGTGAACTAAGGCTTTACGAATATTAGAAGGCTTCATAGTTCTAACTAAACTGGAACCAAAATATATTAATGAAATTTACCGATAGATCGAAAACACTTCGTCCTTATGAACAAAATAAATATGGCTTGAACTAGACTTTAGCGGTACATCACCACCATCTGAATCATCGGAATCCGTTGAGGATGACGTTACATCACCTACTGAAAAATTTCTACACAGTATTCAGAAACATTTGTTATTGCCTGTTTTAGTTCTACAAGCAGCTTTTTGAGTTCAATACAGTAATGCAAATTTAACAATTTTTACACATTGAGATTTGATAACTCAAATAACCTCTGCGCACAAATTCGTAATATGTCCAAGAATAAGGCATTAGGATTCTGATCCTTTATATATGCATATATGTATATACATATACATATATATGCATGTATATACGTATGTATGAATATAGATGTATGTACATGTATATATATATATATATATATATATGTATATATATACGCTCACCCTCTCTCTCTTTTTCTCCTAGCTCTTCGAACTGGTCTTCACTTAGTGGCGGCCGCCCTTTGACCGCATTGCGCGCATTAAATCTAAAAACACATCAAGGTCCACTCGGTTTGGAACCAGTCAAAGACGTCATCAAATGTGTGATATGTTTTGTCGATAGAAACCAAATTCCCACCATGCACAAGACCTCTGCTGCTGTCTGGCAATTACGATGTTTTGGCACGTCTTTAATGAAACCACTTCTACTACATATTTCTAAAGGTTGATCACATATCACCAGTTAGCATTGCTATCTATGAAGTAATTCTAGAACTTTGACACACGTCATCCACTAATATTTGTTCATCAAACAACAGCACCAATAAAAGGATAGAAATGCTAAACTACCGATGCCACTGACTACGATAATGTTCGACGAGATCATCACGGTCTTCCACTTCCAATACGCAAGAACAAGTGGTACATTTGTGTCCCGCTATTGTTAACTCCTCAAATGGATCGAATTCCTCGTAAACCTCTGTAGACACGTCTTCAAACCGTTGCTGTCCGCTAAGTCCCTCAACAACTGTAGGCCTCGTGTTCAATTCCTCCACATCTCCCGTTTGCCAACGCAAATCGCGTAGCGGAATAACGGCCTGATTTACAACTTCAGCTTATTACAATTTTATTTATGTCGCTATAGAAGCGTTTTAGTTAGAGTTCACAACCGTTGGTAGATGTATGCCATATCAAACTAGCAGAGGTGTGGAAAAACACCAAATAAATATGACTGCTCCAATATCCTGTTGAGGAAAGAGACTATGGAGCAAATAACCTACTACGAGAAGCAATGTCTACAATGCAAAATCACCAAAGTGATACGGAAAACGTGCAAAATTGCCCCAAGCAACAGTCTGTCGCCAATATAACTTACATATGGGAGGGTTATTCCTAAAAACATGACGATAACTATGACGTGATTGCGTAGTATAATCGAGAATAACATCAATAAGGATAGTTATGAGAAATAAAGACAACAATGTTAAAATATAATGAAGCAATTTCGTGGATGAAATGAATTTTCTGAAGCTTAGAATAACTGCAGCGAAAAAGTGAATACATAAGTAGACGATCTGACCCATATAGAAAACATTTCTACTGACCTCTCTAGAATAGTTCTAAGATTTAGTTCACTATTATGCTTCTTAAATACCAATATTAGTAAAGAGATTAACGCCAAAAATGAAAGACGCGTTTATTGCGTACACTTAATGTCACCAGGAGTAAACTTAAGTTTAGCAATGTACCTCCGAAGATCATGAATTCTGTACACAGTTATTCCAAGAATATAGAGAATATAGAGCTTAAGAAGATAACGGTCACAACCAGGGCTATTGAACACTACGTGGTCTAGTCGGATACAAATTGACAGCACTCGCAATGGCTTCCATCCATGCATTCAGATCATCCAAATTCGATGCGCAAACGCGGTAAACGGTATGACGGCCTTCTACCATTTTACCGGTCTGCTCAGTTTTACACGCCTTTATTCGACCATCTTCAGATAAAGAAAATATCTCAAACATAAATGGACGAGAAGGCGAGTCTACTCGTCGTACACCTACGTTTTGAAGTGGAATAATACCGCGCGGTTCCTTATCTGTTGTTTGATCAAAATAGTACAAGCATGAGTCGTTTAGAACGAACCATCTCCGTTTCCACGACAAAGGTCCGGAAATAAACTGGCTACTACTTTGCTTATACAACCATCCTTCGCGATCCGGATGTAGAAATATGTTGTCCAAACATGCTACATCATCACAAGGAATTTGAAACTCCCGCGTCCTTATCGACTCAAAAATTTGTGATAGAGTGGCAGTATCCACTGAGCCAGATTCCAAGAGCTCCTAGGATAGAGGTCACAAATTTTGAGGACGAAAAATTTACGACGGAGAACAAAACCTATTCTTTTCTAACTTTCACCTTGGGGGAAGTGTTCCCTCTCATCCAACATTGCTTGAGAGCTCCTTCTGAAAGTTTATTTCAATTGCTTTTCTTGGAACTCACTTTATTCATGCTCTGGTACCGCTCGAAAGTTGGTCTATCTTTCACGTTTGGATTATGCAGTAGCGTATTAAGCATAACACAGGAGTAAGAAATCGTGTAACATGTGTCCGCATTAGGGAAGACTCCTTAAACATCATAATTCACTACTTTATTCGCTAATGTAAAACTTTTCTATCACTTTTACTTTCAAGTTTTTTAAGGAACAATGAGTTTTCAACTGTTACAACAACAAGCATATGCTTAACTATTGGTGCTCATATGACTCACATCATGAGTAGGGAGGACTTTGGTCGATACCAGTCCTATATCACTTTTCTCCTTATTGGAATATTTATTTTTTCTGCAAAAAGCTCTTTTTCATTCTCTTTTCTTTTTTTTGCAACCAGACCACATAAGGAATTTAGTGTTAACTCACATTCGAGATTAATGTCGCATTTTTTGTTAGCTCGTTTCATGAAAATGATCTATTTTCAAAACCCGCTTCAATAAAATATCAGTGTTCGCAAGACCTAAGAGGTTCTTTCATTAAAATATATTCTTAGAAAGTAACTAGAACTACAGCAAAACATTTACAAATGCCAAGGAATTTTTTACATGACCCGATATCACGTCTACTATAGGGATCCCAGCACTTCTCACATTCGATTCGTTTCATTGGCTTTTCCATCTTCTACGTGTGGGTTCGGCTCATGATTGAGGATTTTCATTTCACCTTGTACGTCACATAATGATGATCGAGATTCTGTCTGGAGTCCTGCGATAGCCAGGCTGCAGCGTTCCCAACTAGATTACAGAGAGTAGTTTTTCTCCGAAAAGACCGGTGCCAATTTCCCAACCCCGAAGGGACGAAAGGCTTAGCGAACGTAGGGCGGGCTCGAACTAGCAACTTCGACAGATTCATACAAGATCGATCTAGATCCAGAGAATGACATTTAAACAACTAATATGTGCATGTGAGCTTTTCCAACTTCAAACCAATCCCTACTAAACTAACAACTAAAAAAAATGGCTGGGAAAAAAGGCAAACCAAGAGTCTTAGTGGTGCAGTGAATAAAACGCGAGCTCTCGGAAAGAATAATCACGGTTATGAAGCCGACCTGGAGTCCAATTTTGCAAATACCTCAGTATCATTGAGGTTGTAAACCAACCCTGGTTCAAAAATCAACTATATCTACTGGAAGACCTACAGAGCACGCCCCTACTAAGTTCAGTGGATTATGCCAAGCCGAAAAAGTCCTTCAGAATGACTTTCTTTGCGCTAATAAGCGCATGTACAACTTGAACTCACTTTTGTTCGTTTGGTTCTCTGTTACTTTATATTCTCAAGTGACTCAGATTATCAAATACTACTCTTCGTTGACGAGATATACACGTAATTTTATAATGAAAAGCTAAAAATGGACGATGTAAAAACTTTAAAGTTGTAAAAAAAAGTAAACTGAATATAAACACGCCTTCATTTGTCGCCACGTATTGTTTTGCAAATCGCTCCATAATTCGGTCGATTTTTTGCGACTCGCCAGGCAAACGAAACGACCATAGGAATGCTCTGCAAAGTAGGACAAGTATTTCTGCATTTTTTTGACAACATAATAGACAAATTTGAAAGGATGAGGAACAAGCTTCTATTATGGTGCAATAAATGGTAAAAAAAAAGGATAAAGCTCTCGGCGATGATCAATCCCTGAGGGATACGCCAAGCATTCGACTTCATTAAACATGGTTTGGAGGTGACTGGATGCATATCTGGCCTTTACAATCACTCCAGGTGGCTTACCGATGCCTCGAGCCAGTGATGCTATCCTCCCAGACAAGTCTGGTACCAATCTGCCGACCCCTGAAGGATGGAAGGCTTGATGGGCCATGGACGCGGAAATCGCCTCCACGTGTGTGTTGCAGGGCGCCTCTGACCACTGCGTCATACGCGCCCTCTATTCTGGCGCAATATTCTAAAGTAATCCTACAAAATCCAGCAAGGAGTTCTTGAACTATGTGGAGAACTTCTGGTTTTCCCACCAAAAAAATTCTTATCGATTTATATTAGCAAAAAAAAATCGAAATTCGATACAGTCCCATTCATGTCACACGTTTGGTTGGCAATCTCGAATACGAATGACCAATCGTTTGAAAAAAAAACAGAAAAGAAAAAAACAAACTAACCAAAGAGCTACTGTTATGATGCTGAAACTACATTGTGACGTTTAGTTACTAAACGTACTGAACTAAAATGGGATTCACAGCACCTACCATGAAGAATAAACCTGTAGTAGACAAGCGAAGACAAAACCACATGGAGGAATTTACCCTCTTAAATAGGAACCACGATCAGCGGTACGAAAAGCGATAGCATACTTAAAGAACAAGAAAAGGTTAGCCCCTGAGCTGACATGCGTAACTAGAAATATAAGCTACTAGAGCAGTGGTGAACCACGATTGCGCATGCTAAGCTACGTGTTCTTCGTCACATCGGATACCACTGCATGGGTTCGCGGCCTAACAGCTCGTCCACATATTTGCCGATTATCAAAAAGTCATTAACACTACCGATATAAATGTTATTTCTTTTCAGTATTTGTGGAGAAAGGATTGGCCTAGTATAGTGGAAGACTTCCTGATGTGCAATAGACTACTGTGGACAATGAATACGAGAAAAAAAAGCTCGAAAGAGGATATTCAAAGGAATCTGGTCAGTGCTAAATTAACCGAACATGATTCGTTAACTAATTCATTGGCACGAAAACAGTGCTCAATTTTTGGCCCAGTAAATTCTTTCCAGCGTTCTCGTATGCAACGGATAAACGAAACAAATAATGAACACAAACAACGCCAAACACCGCACATCCAAAAAAGAATGTAATGTTTGATGACGTGTAAAAGTGTCCTGCAACAACCAATAGAATGGGCACACAAGTTTCCGTCTAGCGTCAAACAGAACATTGTTTAAATTTAGTAACAGCTACCCAAATTCACAAGCGTAATGAAACTCGGAATATGTTAGTTTTTTGTATAAAGGGCACGTGTGGCGCAGTGGCCGCAGGCGCTTTGCGACACACACGTGGAATCGATCCCCGCGCCGATGGGTCACCGAACCTTCCATTACTCCGGGATCGGCAAATTGATACCGAATTTGTCTGGGAAGACAGCAGCACTGGCTCGATACATCTTTAGGCTACCGCGAGTCCTTGTAAAGGCCAGGTATGCATTCAATCACCTCCAACGATGCTCTATGAAGTTTAATGCATAACACATCTCTCAGGGATTAACCAACGCCGAGAGCTTTATCGCTTGTCCTTCTACGTATGACTATCATCTGCCAAGACAAGTTAAAATAAATTCAGATGTTAAGTAGAATCAAAAGATAAAGTTGTGTGAGACAAGCGATATTTTCTGGTTGACAACAGCAGTTAACCACAAGAATTAATTCGAGCTCTCAGCAAATGATTACAATGTATCACATCTAAAAAATCCAAAGCTACGTCTATATCCTTTAAATTGATCTATAAGCTCTCAAAAAGCACTATCAAATTAAGACAACAAAGTAACACATCGTAAAAGGCGAAGAAAAAAGAAGGGAATAAAAAGCGCTAAGCAAAACTCTGATTTAACACAAAAAGGAAACGAAAACGAAGACAAAAAACAAAAACGAACAGAAGTATTCGACCGAGAGGAACATAAAGAAAAAGAAAAAAATAACAGGAAACCTCACCTCAATGCATCGACTATGAACATGTCCCTAAACGAGTGGCACAGGACGAAATGATCGAGAATCTCAAGACAAAACGGGTCATGCGACCCGAGTAATTCGCCTATTGCACTTTTTGACAAACCTTCACCCTATAAATCTATTATTAGTTTAGGAACTGTTCTATGATCTTTTGCAAACGATTCCTCGAAAAATATGAAAGCAACAAAGATGCTTAGAACTTAGATTACTGACAATCACTTTACCTTAAACAACCACTGAGCAATCGAGGACGGTTGACGACTTAGAAGACCACGATCGGTGAGATATTCAATGCCTCGCAGTGGATCCTGATTGAATTTCTTCTTACCCGCAAAGATGAGCTTGTGTCGCGATCGTGATCCCTCATCTACATAATACAGTGATTCGAGTTCAGCATCAACGTCTCGGAGCTATAAAACGACTAATAGTAAAGAAAAAATATGTTCACTTTCTGTTTACTGCCTACTAATTCTTTGCGGGAAGGTATTAGGTGAAATACAACTACAACGGTGTTGAGATGCGAGCAAAGCTCGGAACCCCAGGTTAGCTTCGAACACGTGGCTACCTTTTCGAGGTTCGAAGCTCACCTGGGGTTCTGAGTTTTGCTCATATGTCAGTATCATTGTGAAAAAAAGTATGAAGAAGAATCTTAACTTTTTTACTTACTGCCTACTACAATTTTCACGGCAGGGTATTATGCAGAAATCAACGACAATGATGCTGAGATAATTGTAAAACTCCGGAGGGCAGGACTCTGTGGGGATCGAACAGATTATTACGCTTTTCAGCGGCTAACTCCACCATAACACCTAGCGCGTCCTTCATTTCGTCTTTCTCTTAGCTAGTTTCCTATCTACCAGTGCCACCAGCAATCACCCGTCAACGGGACTGATCTGCGACAACCAAAAATTATTCTTCATAGTAAAAATTTGGTCCTACATGAAAGAAAGGTAGAAAATAGAGTAGAAAGTTTTTCTCGTCACAAAATGATCTTCAAATTTAATGGATCTGTAGCAAGAAAAAAAGCATAAGGACGTATATTAGTAAGTGGCAACAAAGGATATGACCTGTACTGGTTAAAGGACATGTATAACCACGATAACAACAATAACACGGTACCTTATCCAAGTGGTTGAAGGTTGTCATACCAGTGAATAATTTAGGGTCTTCTAAACTAGTACAAGGGATCTGCCGAAGAAACACATGTATGGTAACTGTATTTGTATCCAGCTAATGAGAAACGAATGCAAGGAGACTGCTTGTAGGAATCACCTCAACTAAACAAAAAAGACTAAGTAAAAAACCGAAAAGTGGAACATGGAACGGGTTTCGCTCAAAACTTCTCCAGAGATAAACGTGTGGACGAATGACAGTCCTTATAAGATGCAAGCATTAGGAATGGAAGACATAAATGTAAAAAAGCCACGAAACATGAGATTTAAAAACAGAAACAAGAGCAGATAGATCGAAAAAATGTTGACACATGAAAACTAAGCGCGCAAGAACTAATTCCTAGTTCCGTAGAAACGTCATGAAGGCCGCTGACAGAGAAGAGAGTGAATCAGTATAACTTCTAACTTTCGAAGTGCCAGATAACTATTTTCAGAAGACAGTTAATCTTTGACATTACAGACAAGTATCAAAAGGATAAGAAAAATAGAGCTCTCGGCATTGATAAATCCCTGAGGGATGCGCCATGTATTCGACCTCATTAAGCATCGTTGGAGGTGACCTAATGCATATCTGGCCTTTATAATGGCTCGCAGAAGCCTACCGATGTATCGAACCAGTGCTGCTATCCTCCCAGAAAAGTATGGTACCAATTTGCCGACTCCGTAGGGATGGAAGGCTTGATGAGCCTGGAGCGCGGAGATCTATCGCATTTGTATTGCAGAGCGCTCCCGACAAGTACCATGTATGCCTGTAACTGCCGATAATGTTCCACACTCTTGTAAACTACCCACTAGTGAAAGTGTAACAAATAACGTAATAATAACACTATGTGGGCACACTGTTACTCACTAGAATGGTATTTATGAATGTCTCGTCTGAAGGCCATGATAAGCTGACTCATCATGAACCGCACAAAAAAAGACTAGGCTTCTAGCAATAAGTATTATTTATTGCTTGCATATTTTTTGCGCATGTAAGAACAAACACTGCAAATTACAGGTAATTAATAACGATATGAATAACACAACTATGATGATGCCGAGATATTTGCAAAATTCCGGACCGCAGGTGTGTGCGGTGGGGATCGAACACGCTACTGCCCTTCCTCGGAGGCTAACGCGTTCACTACCACACCATGCGAGTCTTTCGTTTCACCACTCTTTCAGCTAGTTTTCTACCTACCAGTGCCATCAGCAATCACCCGTCAACGTGACTGGGACGGCATCACTGTGGTTTTATTTCGCATGATACCTTGCCACGAAAAAATTGTAGTAGGCATATTAGGGCATAGTAGATATAGTAATCTGGGATATAATTGTATGGATAATTTACCACCAATTCTCCAAAATAACCTGGGAAAACTAGAAGAAAAGACGACATGAATGAAAGAACTAGGATCTCAAGCATACCTCATTCTTGATGTGTTCGATTTCGCCCATGAGCTCCATTTTTCGCTTCCGGAGGCCACGTAGCTGACACATCTCTTCTTCGGTAAGATCAGCGGGATTGAACGTAACCGCCATCGTTCAATCACCATATACAAACGAAATGAGTTCGATACCTATTCAAATCAGTTGAGAGCACAACTACTGCACGACAGAAAAAGTTTCTGAGCCCTGGATGGTTTCGAAAGAGAAATTCGTGAAGTCAAGAACCGCACAATATGTCACCCTAAAAGTGAACCTTTAAAGAAACAACAACGGTCCATTAGAAGAAAAAGCACAAAAAACACTTGCAAACGATGTTGGTAACATAAAGTACCATTCAACCGCACGAATCGAACTTTGGATTACACAACCATGACAACTCAAAGGAATACATTCAATTTCAATACAGCGTTTCTTCCTTCACTGTTTCTATTGTCTTCAACTGTTCACTAGTTCAACTTGTAAACATAACTCGACAACTGGTAAAAGAAATACAATATCTAACAAAAATAAAAGAAGTGGAACCAAGGATAAAAGACAAAGCCAAGGTTATGTGGACGAACGGACCCAGGAAAGATTTAATATGGGTGCTCTATGGTATCCAACGAAGCGATAGAAACCACAGAAACGTAAGTACAGAGAAATAAACACAGAATGCTGAGATCTTAACCGTTAAGAAGAGACAAGTGACATAAAATATGTTTAAGGGAAATCTTGGGAGCTTAAGGAAAAGCTTGGTTGTCGTGAGAAAAGAAAACAATTGGCTGAAACAACAATACTGTTTACAATCGCTAATACTAACAGAATACAGGATAAAATAGAACGAACAAAAACGAAAATATCACATAAAAAGATGAATACTCTAGTACAATTCGGAGGGATCAACATATGCGTCAACACGAAACATGTGGCGCATAGTAGGTTCCACTGTGAGCTTAACAGTATTGTAAAAATTTACTAACGTTCTTAACAGATCTCTTCCCTTGTTTGTAACAAATCTAAATACAAAAAACGACCATCACTTCAGAATGTCTACCAATGAGCTCTTACTGGAAACTTCAACACCTCCCTTCCACTTATTTCCCTCTGACCGGTTTGATATGGCACACAGTTTTTCCCTTGTTTTATTAATTTTCAGTGAAGATACACTTACCTTGTTGCCTCGTTTATACATGAGAATGTCAATGCAGCAACCTATAACTACTGAATTAAGTTAGCATCCTGACAATGGAAGAGACATAATGGCTACGAACTGGTGAGAGTAAGCCGAGAATGTGTGTCAGCAACATTTGCTGAGAGATATTGAGCTGACAATGCATAGTTTGTAACCGACAGAATAACAATAAAATAAAAACAATGGGATAGAGCCCTCGACGTTGGTCAATCCCTGAGGGATCCGCCATGCATTCGACTTCATCAAGCATCATTTGGAGGTGATTGAATGCATATCTGGCCTTTACAATAACTCGCCGTGGCCTACCAATGTATCGAGCCAGTGCTGCTATCTTCTCAAACAAGTCTGGTACCAATTTACCTACTCCGAACGGATGGAAGGCTTGGTGAGCCATGTGCGTGGGAATCGATCCCAAATGTGTGGAAAGGCGCCTCCGACTACCGTGCTACCCGCGCCTCTTTAACAAGAATAATAGAACAGGAATAGGGCAATAGAGTAACAACAGTAACTAATAGTTTACAGAAGCCATATCTATCCTATATGTACGTACACATTCATTACTGCATGGTAGAAACATTGCGCGACATTGCGCAAAACTCGGACGACAAACTAACGGTGAAACCGATTGTCTCTACAATTTCTGCAGAACACTTTACTCAGTACTCAGTAATTTTGAGCAATAAGTCTTTATTTGCAACTGAAAAGTACTTACAACATAACGTCTTTTCCCTAACAAGTCAATTGAGAGATGGAACCCAATCGATAATTCTGAAAACTTAGTAGTCTGGAAGATACGAGAAATTTTTCACATTGACGGAAAGACCGACATGAAAGGCAGAAGTGAAAAAAAACCTCCAATCCAGAAAATAATAGAAAAATCTTTCATGGTCATTTTTTCATTCGGTATACAACTTGTGATGACGGCAAGCCATTAGGAAGATATTAAACCCTTAAATGACGATAAACCTTAAATACTTCTCATTACCGAAACCATACGATTTAGTCCGGGAGACTACACATTGATCTAACTACATAAAAATTGATACTATCCAATAATCAAACCAATGATATCGAATCGATTGGCCAACATGACCATTTTAAAATTGAACCGACTGGACACATCGACACAATCAACTCTTGGTAGAAACGATTCCCGCATAATTTTGTAAACCGACTTCCATGTAATCGATAAGATTCAATCAATAACGTTTCGCTATTCATGAGGATACGTGGATAGAACAAAGTATTATTACAAAATATTGGTAGTAAATATGAATACAACAAACTATAGTTACTGCTTATTCACCGCTGATTACCCTTATTGCAGTTCTCCTTGACGACACGAAAGAATCCATTGTTATAGGTGAGCAGATTCTGCTTCACCTTTCTCATCAAAAATGCCGTAACAGTTTCTAGCGATGGTCCTTGTGCTGATGGAGAAGAGAACATACGATAGATACGATGCATACGCTCCGCCTTCACTTCTCCGTTATCGTGATTGGCCTAAATACAAAAGTTTTCCGACAATTCCTCTAAGTAATAATGTGGAAATATATCCATTTTCAAACAACGATCAGTACAATTGTAAAAACCATACTGAGAACAATTTTAGAAAATTTCCTACGTATGAGTCTCGTGGCGTGCGGCTTTGTTCGCTAACAACTACGGGGATTAACTTATTCACCTACATCAGCTGTCGTCCCGTTGATCGTCCAGTGACTCGGACCGACGCCAGTAAATCTTCCATTTTTCCTTGTCGCGTGAAAGAGTAGCCCAGTGAGTTCTGCTCGCTCTAGGAACTCGATGAGCGTCATACCTTTCTTCTAAAGCCTCCGTGAGCAAATCTGACCAGCGGTTCGGTGGTATTCTGCAATGCGTTTGACATCCCAAGGAATCGAGGAATCCAGTCAATAACGGCTCTTGTACATTAGTTGTCGATAACACACATTACGTGTCCGGCCCACCTTATCTTTGACTGTTTGGCGTACAGAACGGCATGATTTTCAATCGTTGACGCAGGTCGGAGATTCGGATCCCATTCCTTGTGTGAAACGGGATACTCCTAGCATCGTCCTTCCAACTGTGCGTTCAACAACGCTGAGTGGTCTTTCATCCTGCTTACCAGCGACCAGGTTTCTGACGCATCCGTTAAGGCAGAAAGAATCGCAGAGTCGAAAAGATAGGCATGGAGCCGGTGTTCATTGTTTTCTTCACTACATCCTTGTTGCTCTTGAAAGCTCCCCAAGCCGCTCTTTCCCCTTAAGCTCAACTGTGGAGCTAAGTCGTTCATCATGTTGATTTCCCGACCTAGACAGACGTAACTGGAGCATTCGGAGATATCCGTTCCGTTGAGCGTGTATGTGGCATACGAAACCTATCCGTTCCTCATAAACATCCTTTTTGTGAGATTTAGCCGAAGACCAATTTTCCCACAGGCTTTATCAAAGTCGGTAAGCACTCCCATCCCTTGGCCAATGTTTGGCGTTACAATAACGATGTCATCAGCAAAGCGATGATGGTGTAATCGCCGACCACTGACTTTCGTTCCCATGTTTTACCATTCCAACGGTCACATGGTGTTCTCGAGGGTGGCGGTAAATAGTTTTGACCAGATGGTATCGCCTTGCCTAACCCCTCTTTTTGACATCTACGTTAATATCGTTGTCGAAAGGTGATATTTTGGTTGTGAGACTTTTATATAGCTTTATATAGCTCATTAAAAATCTTTATATACTGAATAGGAAGTCCCTGGCCGTACAAGGTCCCCATGACTGCTTCTATCACAGCTAAGTCGAAAGCTTCATTTAAAGCGATAAAAAATGACATAGAGCGGTCTCTTGTACTCTCGCAATACTTCCGTGAGTCTTGTTATCGTGTGGATGTGGTTCATCGTACTAAATCCTTCTCTAAACCCTGATTGCTCACATTGCCGCCTTTCGTCCACTGTCCTTTCAGTCCTCTTTAAGATGACTCCAGCGGTGTATGTGTACTGAGTAGGGACTCCTTCACTATCCAGAGCTCCCAAGACTGCCTCTATCTTGACTGAATCAAAGGCCTTTTTGTAAATCGATGAAGGTGAGACAGAGCGGTCTTTTGTACTCTCGCGATACTTCAATGAGCCTTGCGTGTGGATGTGGTCCATCGTACTGAGTCCTTTTTGAAACCCTGCTTGCTCACAT
Source organism: Angiostrongylus vasorum (assembly GCA_018806985.1). Classification (NCBI taxonomy): domain Eukaryota; kingdom Metazoa; phylum Nematoda; class Chromadorea; order Rhabditida; family Metastrongylidae; genus Angiostrongylus; species Angiostrongylus vasorum. The sequence continues at coordinate 311,595 of JADANN010000140.1, read as the reverse complement.
AGCTATCCTTCGTCCAGTGTTCTGCCAATCCTGCTTAGGGATGATTGGACCGAGAAGTTTGTAGACGACAGACAGTAAGCAGAATGGGCGATAGCTGCCGATATTGTTGTCGCTCTTCTTCGACAATAGCACGGTCTTGCTGGTCTTCCACTAAGTAGGAACCTTGCATTCTGACAGGCAGCGTGTGAGCAAACGAGTCAGTGTGTTTAGGAGCACTGGTGGAAGGTTCTTCAGATGTTCACATCTTATCCTGTTCAGACCTGGTGTTGTTCAGTGCATCACCGACGAAATAACATGTCCGATTACAGAAGGGAGAACCGGTGGTACGATATATCCAGCCTCCTTTATTTCATGTGAGGACAGGAGGACGTAACTAGTGAAGAGATCCAAGCAATAACAGCAAATGATTCTCTTCAGTTCCCTTCTGGAGGTTGTACTGTTTCGTCTGGAGGTCGGAGTGCAACAGTTTTGGTTTCGTAATTGGCTCTTTTCGTGGGCTTTGCGAATGCTTTTTCCCCAGCCACCGCAGCTTCGCTCATAACTACTGTCATCTCTCCGTAAGACCTTCTTTTGCCACTTGTCTGCAATGTTTCGAACGTTCGGATGTAAGTTAGCGGTACCCTGTAGCTCGTGCGATTCTACGCTGCCGTATCAGCTCGAGTGTTTCTGGAGATAGACGCCTCCTGGTGACTTTCAAACTTTCAGCTTTTATAGCGCTTATGTGAAGATGTTGAATGAGCTGATAGTATTCCTCCTCAATCTGATCGAGAGTTATCTTCCGAATAGCTGACTAAAAAATGGAGTAAGTCTCAGTTTACGGTGGTTTTGGGTATTCGATCTTTTGAATTAAGCCGCTTTTTCTCCCTTCCGAGAAAAAATTGAATCTTGCACGAAAGAGGCGATGGTCTGATCCTGTGTAGGATTTTGGTATAATAGCGACATCGATAAGGCAAAACCTTCGATTTACTATGGGGTGGTCTATTTCGTTATGGTACTCCCCACTGAGAGAATCCCACGTCCAGCATTGAGAGTGAAAAGGGCTTTTGGAATTGCGAGTTACCATGAGTTACCATGGATGCTTTTTGATCGTCATGATAAACTCATACAGCTGTTCACCTTGCTCGCTCCAATCTATCCGTGGGCGCTAACTTGGCGTTCTTCACACGTACTTCTAGGTCCAATCTTAGCGCTAGAATCCTCGGTGATGACCTTGAAGAATGTATGGTTTCTCTGTAGAACCTCTCCAAGTCCATACAGAACGTTTCAATATCATCTACGTCATAGCTTGATGTCGGCGCGTAAACGACGAAAATTGTCAAACCCTGTTTTGATTCACATCTATTCAACCGCAAACGTCTGCTTCGTGTAGTTGTTCGAATGAATCGATGTTCATGGGCAAATTCCTGTTGAGGATAACGGCCACGCCGAAAACTCCTTTACCGTCGCATGTTCGTAGGAACAGTTCTTCTCCGGTTTCATAGACGGCGTTGAGTTGGTGACCTGTTTTCGTCTCAGCCAGCCCAATGATATCGCACCTTATCCTTCTCGCTTTCATAATCAAGTCCTCTATCGAGGACTCAGACGCAAGTGAGCGTGCATCAGAGATACAGATCGTCATCTTAATCCTTTGTGATTTAGGTGGCCCAGAATGACCCCGCGGTTTTAGCAGCCTCTCCGCATTCGTCCTAAGCAACGGTGCAGTATCGACGTTTATTTCGGGTTCAGCGCAATGAGGCCCGCCTCATCTTACTGTGTTCAGCGTTTGATACCCACGTATAGCTTGCTGAACTCTGAACATGGGGCCAGCTACACTCACAGGTAGCTTGCCAGGCTCTCCCAGAGTAGATGAAAGGTTATTTTTTAGAGGCGACTACTAATCGCCTCCCATATACTTCCCTATCAACTGATTGCAGGCATTTGGCCGAATTGACTCGTAGAATACAATTCGCACAAAGGAGAACACAGCCATGTACGCATGCATGAATACATCCTCGTAAGCACAAAAGGTATGCGCATATTTTACTAAAACCAGCCACAATTCATCAGCATTAAAGGATAAAAAGAATAAAGCGTTCGGGGTTGATCAATCTCAGAGTAATGTCTCAAGCATTTTAGTTTATCAAGCATTATACAAGTGGTTGATTCCATACATGACTGTGACTTTCGATAACCTGTCCAGGTATCAAGCCAATGTTTTTATCTGTCCATACAAGTCTTGTATCAATTCGTCAAACGGGATGACTGAAAAATTGGTAAGCTTGGGGAGCGTGATCCAACCGTCGACCGATTCCGTGTGTATTACAAGGCACTCTTGATCGCTGTTACAACGAACCGCTGAGCAATAATCAATAAGAAATAATATTGGACTTCGTTGAAATGCTAAGTGTTGGGTTGCAAATGATGAAACTCACAATAAAATTCTTTGTATAACACCAATATTGTTCCAAAGCATCTAGTGCATCGGTTGTCTCCTCTATTGCTCCCTCATCTTCGTCTGATTCATCATCGACAGCACCACGTGATGTCGCCAGCAAGGTTGGATTTGTCACCAACGACCACTCCTCAGCAGTTGCACCGGTTGGAAGACTCTGTGTGGTACAAAAAATAGAACATGACTCGTTCGAATGTACTTTAGGTATTTCCACTACCTATTTGAGAAAGTTTGAGAAAATCTAATTGGAAAGAAGAATTTACACACATGTATCAGAAGACCCTGAGATTTCCACCACTCTAATCGACGACGAGCAACTCCCTTTGAAATAGAGAGCCGTTCAGCTACCTCAGCTATAGTCCAGCTTTCTGAAGATAAAACCAAGATAAAAGTCGTCAAAATGTATCATCAATCACAAAGAAGCTGAGATATCTGCAAAACGTGGACTCTAGGCCAGATCGAGCCGCGATTACTCCTTTCGGAGGTCCACGTTATACGCATGGCACCAATGAGGCACTCGTTCTGCCTTTCTCAGCCAGCCTTCCATGATTTAAGTCATTAGAACTGAAAGCCGTCAGCCATGATCTAAGTTATTAGAAATAAAATTCTCCTTTGGTAATATTTACTTTAGTAAACTTTTACTAAGCATGCTTCCGACTGTGTAAATCCGAAGAACAACTGGCCTTTGAGATACTTCTATGAAAGACTTTTTAGCTTGTCACGGGCATGTCGTAGTACACGCGAGGCAGAGTTCCAGAGTTTGACATGTTTACATAAGTTCTAGTAGATTATTTAGTAGCAGGGCACTATGTGAAGTACAACCGCAAGTTTTTTGAGATAGCAACAAAACTCAAGACCCTTTCTGAGCATTGAACCCGCGATTATTCTTTCCAAAGGTCTCACGTGCTATTCACCACACCAATGGAGGCCCTTTCTTTGCCTTTCTCTCACCAGTTTCTTAGTCTAACGGTGCTGTCAGCAATCACCCGTGAACGGGAATGATTTGGGGTGTACAAATTGGCAATAAACCCAGTTGAGCTGAAGCTGTAGTCAAAACTGCAACGTTCTTAACTTTTACTTCATGCCTACAAAGCAAGCAAGGACCTCGGTAGGTGTAGCCGCTAGCACTGAACCCCGGAAACGGTAATCGCGGTTCGACCTGGCCTGAGGTCCAAGTTTTGCAAATATCTCATCACCATTTTGGTTGTACTACACATAATAACCTGCCGTGAAAAATAACAGGCAGTTGCTAAAAATTATTCATTGTATCATCAATGCTATATAGTTAACAATACATCCTTTCTAACTACATCATTCCATCCACTTAAAAAAAAGCTCTCGGCGTTGATCAATCCCTGAGGGATGCGCTATGCATTCGACTTCATTAAGCATCGTTGGTGATTGAATGCATATCTGGCCTTTACAATATCTGGCTATTGGCGATAGCATGCCGATGTATCGAGCCAATGATGCCATACTCCCAGATATTGCCTAGCCCGGAGGGCTGGAGGGCTTGGTTAGCCTGAGGTACGGGATAGATCTCATGTTTATTGAAAGGCGCCTCTAACTAATGCGGTACACCCGCCGCACATTATATTGCACTTAGTATAAAGTCACAAAACATCTTCCTCACTATAGGTTACCACACTTCCTATTACAATATATATATATATATATATATATATATATATACATATATATATATATATACATATACATATATAATACCATTATCACGGTGTATCTATATATAGGCAGATTCGTTCATATATCATTAGAAGGTACGATAGTACTACAAACCTTTTTCCAGGTAGAGATATAGAACAGCAGCGATGGGATTTGGTACTACTTTATTGACCTCGACATCTCCTAACCTTAATGAAACTTCTACGCACCTGAAATCATATCTGTTAGGAAGGTGTACGCAACCAACACAAACTAACATCTTTCAAAAAATAAGCTTAAAAATTCAAAGCAATGTAACTCTTATGTCATATCAACATTAATCATCATAAAAAGTACGCTGGCTTACCCAACACCCCTCATCCATTGTAGACGTCGCGACTCCTTATGATCCATAAATGATTTCTCATACTCAACCAGCGCTTCTTCGAGAGCTGGCGGAAATTCCTGAAATTATAAAGTCAGGAAGAATGTAGGGCAGAAATAACAGTCGTTCTCTTTTTTAACAGCAATTTTTCAGGTTGTTATTCAGCAAACGTTTACTTCCCTACAGAAATAGCTCATACAACGCAAAGGTAGCTGACGTTTCGGCAGAATCGCCTTCTTCAGTGCCTGGAAGGGTACACTGATATGTAATTTACTAGGTCAAACGCTTCAACAGCACAAACAGAAAGATGAGAGTCTGAACAATAATTATACGATCATTGGCTTCTCGAAAAACCCACAGTTTTTTTGGAAAGCAGGGGAAGGAGGAAGGTTGAAGCGTTTGAACTAGTAAATTACATATCAGTGTACCCCTTCCGGACTATGAAAAAAGGGAAATACTGCTGAAACGTTTTCTACCGTTGTGTTGCATGTGTCATATACGTGAGGAAGTAAACGTGTGCTGAATAACAACCTCGAGATTGCTGTAAAAAAGAACGATAGATTTATAATCCAATGCCGAAGTTAATAGAAAGTCGATTTTGCGAACAGAAATAACAGTTCTGGAGCAAATGAAATTCACTAGCCCTATCAAGCTGTGGCATCACATTGAAACCTCATCCACACTTTCGCGACGGCGCCTAACCTAGGGTTTCTTGCGGACTGGATGACGCATAATTTCGAGTCTTTGCGGACTTCATTTTGTGAAAATAAACAACAATTTCTTGACAAATAAAGGAGTAATTGGATTGCAAACATGTATGGATTCTAGAGAAGACTATGGTTTATCGTGAATGATATTTATGGTGCCACTTACCATATGTTACTATGGTCCACCACACAAACATTGCTGTCAGCACATGGAAATGCTCTACAACTTTTATGGGTCTCTATTTCAGTGCTTTTATACCCGCACACTCCACGCAATAACTATCGTTCACTATAGCCATTAGAACTAAATATTAGTCGAATAGCACCCAAATTTCTAGTTAGCGAACTCGTTCGGAAAACGGTTTTTTGTATTTTCTAAGTGAAGAATATAGCCTTTCCCTACCCACGCCCAATGTAATAGCTGTTCTATAAGCTTTCAAGTCATAGGGGAAAAAGTTTAACAAAATAGTTCTGCGTGTCAAAATAAACCATCGGAAAAAGAGTGAGACCTACAGGTATCTTACCAGTCACTCCCGCAAAATCACTGCGACACATGTCAGTCGTTGCGAGTGTTGATCAATACAAAGAGTAAATTCCTGTTCTATCAGAATTTGTGCTACCTAAGGGGAAAAAAAGAGCCTGGTCGCTCGAAGATGAGAGTTTACAAGCAATTAAGTGACCCCGTGGAAATGAGCGGTTCAGATGACTTCGTAGATGATAAAGTCAGCAATCTTTGCAGATTACAATTGGACCAAATTTATACAAACGGGACGTAAGCAGTAAACTCACTGTAACCGTTTCTGAATCGATTTTCGGCCAGAAATGGGATGATATTATGCAAGCGGATACTGGAACACACTGGAACAGAGATCTAATTGTTTGCTCGTGAACGTTACACATTTTTTTTAAACAAAAAAACTGGTTGTAAGAAAATAATACAATCCACAGACCTTTCTACCTAACGCGGTTCTATCGATTCGCTGACTATCTCGAATATCTTTCAGCATCACTTCGCACTGTTGCAATTCACCTTCATTGAACCGAAGCTTGAGTAAATCCAAGTACCGCCGTTCAAAAATCGGCTAAAAAGCGGCCATAGTTTAGATTCATAAGCTTGTCTGACATTGTTTCCTGTAAGATCATTAATAAATGCAATCATATTTGCACTATATGTACAAATTCAGCAGTTGCCAGCAACTACACTCTGGTGGTTACACCACTACCGCGACACTACTTCAACGAAGTACTCGAGAATTCCAAAAAAGGCTTCAAACGAATAAAGGCGGATTGTCAATTAAGCTAGAGCTTTTAGGATCGCCAATGATATTAGCTTCCCTATGAGGCGCGTGTGGCACAGTGGTCGGAGGCGTCCTGCAATACACATGGTATCGATCCCAGCGCCCATGGTCCACCAAGCAGTCCATTCCTCGGGGTTCGGCAAATTGGTACCAGACTTGTCTGGGAGGATAACAGCACTGGTTCAATTCATCGGTAGGCCTCCGCCACCCATCGTAAAATCCAGACAGCGGCGGAGAAAGTGTATTGACTGTTGAGCTAAGACGATCTTTTGTCTTAGTGACAGCGCTTCTTTTACAAGTCGGGAATATCGTGCTGGTACGTCTCGTAATAAATCCCACGTCCGACTTTTTATTAACCTCGGCATTGATCAAGTAATTCTTCGTATTCTTGTTGAGCAAACACGAGGTGTTATTTCTATTCCTTAAAATTCTTTTCTTTTTAAAAATAGAAAAAAGATATTCTATTATTCTTTTTTAAAAATAAAAAAATTCTTTTCTTTTTCTAAAACATCGAATCGTCCCGAACTTCGTTTAACGAAGACGATTACACGATGTATGCGGACTACCAGAGGACAGTCGCCGAGTACTGGACATCGAATTTGCGAGTACTACGCACCTGTCTACGAAGCCAACAAAACGAGATGTTCACCAAGTAGAAGAAGTGTGAAACGAAGGAAATCTTTTGTGCTCAGCATTTGGAGGACCGCCTCTGGACGAGAATAGTGGGTAGGTCAGTGTTGATCTGCAACTCTACTAGGTCTAATGCTAAAGTAACTTTGCGAAGAAAATTCGAAGACTTTTGAGTAAATCGCATAACACGGTTTCAAGAGCGCACAGAAATACCGCTAACGAACATCAAACAGGTCACAGTAGGATAAATAATGTGCAAAAATTCAACAGCTAGCCGTGTTAGAAGGCATGACTCTCCCTGACGGTGCGCGCTCGTTATTAGAATTGGGGCCAAGTTTCTCACCATCTGAACCCTTTTCTAAGGTAACCTTGTGTAGGGTCGCATGTAGTTTACATGAACTTCAAGATAGACTCCGTAAAGGAGCTAGAGATGAAACACAAAATAGGTGCGAATAACACCAAGTGAAGGCCCTACCAATAGCACCATTTTCTCAGCCGTTCTTTAGACAACAAGAGCCCAGGAATGAAGTTGATGTTAAATTTCGGGTGTTTACGAATGAAACTTTCAAAGTCCCTTAATCACTATCGTGCGAAAAGATACAGCTCCAACCTCACTGTAGTGCAAAAACGTGGTATGCGAGAGGTAAAGAGAGCAGGTAAGATTGAAAAACATAAGACTATCCGTTAGCGACAAGGGTGGAGAGTTTGTCGTAATTCCCGGTTAGATGTTGAGATAACGAAAAAGCATCTTGAAGATGCTTCACTTTGTCGTCCCATCATCTGAGAACGAAGTTTAAAAGTGAAATACCGAAAACTGAACCATGAATGGGTCAAAATGGCAAGGGCTGCTGGATTAAAACCATCAGTTATTTCTCAACTAAAAGCTGACTTACCAACATGTCCCGTCTTGTACTTGCTTATAAAAACTCATAAACTAGTATCCAGCGATGATCTTGCGTCAACCGATGCATCATTGTTTAAGGTTAGACCTATTATTAGCTGTGTAGACGGGCCAACGGATAGGATAACATGGTTTTTTATCCCTAATATTTACCCAGTTGTTGAAAACACATTCCAGCCCATCTTGCGAATACTCTAGATGTTTCTGGATCGTCTACGTACTGCGTAGCCCAGCAGCGCGTACGTGATGGAGTCGTTCGACGTTAGCGCCCTTTATACAGACGTGTCGAATGACTCCGCAATGCAAGCCATATTCGAACTCCTTATACAACACGAAGGAGAAATAAACATGTATGGCTTCAAGATAGAGCAGTTGATGGCACTCTTAAAAAGAATGTTTGAGCTGCTCAATCTTCAGATGGTCCAGAAAGTTACTAAGCTCAAATGAGAGGGTTGGCAATGGGACAGCGACTGGCACCAAGCCTAGCCATTGCGTTTATGTCTAAGATGGAAGCACTGGTGATCGATCTCGGGCCGCTACTCTACTGTAGATATGTAGATGACTGTTTTGTCCTTTGCTCAACACAAGAGGAAATGGACAAATGTTTCGAGTTGTTGAATGAACAGTCAGAGTTTATCAAGTTTACCTGAGAGAAACCGAAAGAAAACTGGCTTCCATTCCTGAACGTCCAAATTAACCTATCAGAAAATGGCTACATTACAAAGTGGTACCGAAAGCCAAGTAGTAAAAACATCTTGGTTTATTACCTCTCCTCTCACCCCTCTCACACGAAAAGGGCGCTTGTAAGAAACATGTTTCGAACAGCAACCAACGTGTGCACGAGAAGAGAGCAGAGAGAGGAGTCCCGGAACTTGGTACGGCAAATAGCCATATCTAATGGCTACAAAACTGTAGCTCGTGATAGGTGTAGGGAAAATCCTAGGCTTCTTAACGACAACTCTAGCGATGGAAAGGTCCCGTTTATCCCAGCCTTTATCTCAAATGATGTAAGTGCAGCTATAAAACGCTGCTTAAGGGCGGATCTTGAGGATTCGGGAAACGTAGTTGAAATACCACCGAGTACTCATAGGGCGCCAACTAGTTCGTAACCGCCTATATGACCGTCTATGTGCAACGCAAAATTGCATAGTTTGCCCTAATGGTAGAGATGGTGATTGCATGAGCTCGGGTACAGTCTGATCTCCTGTAAGACGTACGGAGACGAATACATTGGCGAAACGGGTAGACCACTTTGTTTCCGCATAAAAGAACACCTATTCGGTAAACGTAAACCAAATACTCCACTAGGCACGCATAGGGACCCAGAGACATAACGCGGAGGACTTTGAAGTACAGGTCACGATCCTCGCACGGGAATCGCGAACACAAGCGCGCAAAACTCTCGAGGCGTTCTGGATCAATTCCAGAAATCCGAAAATGAACAGCAGGGGAAGAATGCCTCATTATCACGCGTATTGGGCAATATTTAAGCCTATTATTCTGATAAGAGGGGCACATTACGCTTCCATGTGAATCCTGTGTGGTTGGTCTCCAGGCGACATACTCAGTGGAAGACTGTGCAAAGAAGCTATTTTGTGTTCAAAGTGATTAAAATCTAGGTTTAGCCTTCTCTCTGCTTGGTTATGGAGGTGTTTGGCCGAATAGCTTGCTTGTATTGCGAAACGAGATAAAAACTGAATCATTTAATACAACAGAAGATGTTCTCATGATAGTAGGACCGATATAAGGCTCAAAGGAAATCTACGGCGAATATCTGTTTTTCACATCAGGGTAAACCTGCATAGATTTTTTGAATCTTATTAAACCACCAAAACAAAGCACTGTTGTAAAGTCGGTGGAGTACATCAAAAACTGCACTGCACGTATTCTAGTTCGGTCGAGAAAAAATACGATGTTCTTAGACATTTATTAAGAGCCTCGGAAATCATTTTCAAACAGCGATCATCAGCAACCAAGCTACTACTGAAAATACTTTTAGTCCACCGTTCCCATGACTTCTAATGTTGACTTAATATTGGAATAAATAGAACTATACATTACGGGTAAAACGCGTAGACTCCAACAGTAATCATTTTGACTAATGCATCCACATTTAAGCCGAATTCTGGCACTTAAACTTTATCGATCAAAGTTGACCATTATATCTCCACAAGTCCGTCTAAAACCAAGCCTCATCTGGAACTGTCTCAGATCTGCCGAACATCAGCTAAAATGGTAGCGAACGTTCTGATTGTTAAAATTGACAACAGATCGACTATGTGTGGAGACCCAGCGGCACGATTATCTCATAACTCTAGAAAAATGGTCGCAAAAATAGTATATACGAAGTATGATGACATCATTCACAAGTCCTCCCAACAGTTTACAGCCCCTTCATGGCTGGGAAGTGTTCCTGGGTGTCGGATTGCGATGTACAGCGAGCGATGCACCCTTCCCAGCACAGCCTCCTTAGCTGAGGAGTACGGCGCTTCCATCAGGAACCCCAGCTAAGAGAAACCAATACCAGGATCCACCACTGTCCTTGTATTAAACTTATCACACTGTGGCAAATCTCCTTCCAATCCACAAGGGCGATGACCGCATGTGGCTGCGATGACTTGGCCAGAATTTGGACAGGCTGACCCCGGGATTCCAAGGAACTGCAATGGCTAAACCGTCAAATCTCCGAAAAATGGAGATTATGCTGAGGTCCGTGGCTAATGAAGATGCGTCATTCACGTATACCGCCAAAATAACATTTAAAGTCAATATCTTCTGTAATGAAGTGTGATACTCAACTCCTGAATGCAAAATGGGAAATTATATACGAGGACCTACATCCTTGGTGTTACTACTTGTAAGTCTTTCCGCAAGTAGTTGACGATACTCCTTCACAAACATTTCCTTACTCCCGTACACAGAAACGAGCATATTGAAAACGTCTGCTGCCTGTCGAAAGCGACCACTCTCACCTGAAAGGTTTGACGTACATCGCAAAAGGTGTGATACTGCTAGAGAACCTAGCAACTCATAATATTTCTCTATTTATAATGAAACTATACTACTCAGAACAGTTATAGTCAGTTTTGCTTTTTCCGGAAGACCTACCAGAGTTACATCGATTGGATCGGGGACCCACTGCCGCCACTGTGATAAATTCATCGCTTCGGGCAAAAAATCATCGTTCGCTCCAGTAAGCTCGTCTTCATCAACAATTGTACCGCATCTGTTGGCCTAAAAATTTAATGCCTTAAAGGTTAAAGATGAGACATATAGCAGTTCTGAAGAACTTTGTATTGTTTTAGAGACTACTTTACAATGGAAACAATTCTGCAACCTGAAAATATTGCTTCTAAGTCCTATCGATGAACATAATATTGAACACTAATTTACGCTTTCGACAGTGTCAGATGCCTCGACCTTGAGGGTGATGGTTTCTCTAATGGGTCTTCACGAAGATCTGCATAACACCACGGAGACGTAGCACCAAGTGGAGCGTGGTTTCCTTATGAATCAGAAAGAGTGCGTCCACCCCTACTTACTTTCCAGTGAAAATCAGTCGTTGATGCTCTAGAGGACTTCCTTCTGTCTTGGATCTCAGCTTTCATAATCACAACGGTGTCAGATGTCTCGACCTCCGGAGTGATAGTTTTTTCCAATGAGGGTCTTCACTAAGATCTACATGCAATCAGGGAGGCGTAACACCAAATGAAAAGCGGACTTCTTTTGAATGTTATAGTCAGAAAGAGTGCGTCAATCTTCGGGTTGCTTTCCAGCGAAAATGCAAGATCTACTGAAGGCTATGATAAACATGTAAATCTTGAACCTACAATTTATTGAACAAACACATGAAAGGAAAAACTCACCAAGTGTGCAGCAAGATCATCCCGTTTTTCAGAAGTGATATAATTAATTATCTGCCTAACGGTGTCCGGACGTTTCCTACAAAAGAGAGACCTATTCTATAGCAACATGGAAAATAAATAATAATCAATACATCTTCGTTAGAATAAACTTACTTCAAATACTCCTTGATAACTTTGCAAACTCGATGCATGATCACACACGACGGATCCAATTCACGAAGTGATTCAACGCATAACGAGTAACCATTTAGAATTGCTGGTGTGTCAACAGCTGTTAAGAAAGCATTTTGCACGAAAAAAGAATTCGAACTAAAGTTGCAATCAAGAGACAGAATATAACAGCAACAAACTTCGGTTTAGTCAAAGACAAATGAGACTTACCTATATGCAAAAGCTTTGATTCAACTTCATGTATTAAAGTATTGACAAGCTTTTCTCGGCCATACTCCTGTACATTCATCATACAATTCCGCAGCGTAGACAAAGTCGGATACGATTTTGGGAAATTCACTACTGCCATTTCATAAATCTAAAGTACATATGCATACACATATCTACACATATACATATCTACATATGTAGATATGTGTTTAGATATATATGTAAATGTAGGTAATAAGCATAAAGCTCTCGGCGTTGATCAATCCTTGAAGGATGCGCCATGAATTCGACCTCACTAAGCATCGTTGAAGGTGACTGAATGCATATCTGAGCTTTACAATGACTGGCGGTGGCCTACCTATGTATCGACCCAGTGCTGCGATCCTCCCAGACAAGTCTGATACCAATTTGCCAATTCCTAGGGGACGGAGAACTTAGTGAAAGTGGGGAGTAGGGATCGATCTCACGTGGACTGGAGACGCCTCCGACCACTGCGCTACACGCGCCCCTATACGTAGATATATGTACATATTTATACTCAGATATAATGTTTTTGTGGCCTTATTCACTTTTTTTCAAAAGGTGACCGCCAACAGGGTTAGAAATGCCATGCACGCAAACGAGGTTTTTTTCATTAGATTCCACAAAAAAAACCAAGCCTCATGATTTCGGAATGCAAAATTTGTTCGGATTTCTAATAGAATTCAAATTCAATGTGTAGGCCAAACATGCATTCAACCACATCTACAATGCCTAATGAACTGTGTGGTAAATTCCTGAGAAATTTATCAACAGCGAGCTTTATATTCTTACCATTAAAGTGACAGTAGAAGGAAGAACACTCACTGAATCAGTCAGACGATTTATAACCGCTTTCCTAAGAAAGTCCTTACCCCAACCACGGATATTTTGCAATTCTTCTTTATTCAGTAGAGGTACCTTACTTAACCATTCCCACAGAACTTCATATATCTTTTCCATTTGTTCAACAGTGAGCCCACCAGTTCGTTCAAGTATATGCTCAACGTAGGCTTTTCCTACTTTAACATATGTAGCATGTACCACGGCGATAACCAGTTGATTCAGCTGGAAACGTCCATTTACCCCTTAAAAGGGATGTTGAAGTCATTTAATAACTTAACGGTTGTAAGAATCTCACAGAATAAAATGAGAAAGCCGATTGAGAACAAAACGTCTAGGAACAATGCAAAAGCCAGGCATCTTTTATTGACAATACTGAGAAATGTTTCTCGGCAATGCTGAAAGAAAGGCGAAACAAAGAACTCGCATGGTGTGATGGCGAACACGTTAGCCCCCGGAAAGGGTAATAGCGTGTTTGATCCCCACCGCAGACACCAGCGGTCCGGAGTTTTGCACATATCTCAGCATCACTAATGCTATGTCATTTAAAGACGACAGAAAGCCTAAAGAAAACAGAATTGAAAAAACTTACATGTAAGCAATTGCATCATGCATTGCACTAGCTGTAGACCTGCGTTTTTCAAGTTTACCTGAGCGCTTTGATAGAATATGATCGAAAAAATCACCCTGCTCAAGCGCGTCACGTCGACAGGTATTCGCTTCGACCACAACCATGCCTGACAACGAATGTTGGTAAATGCACTAGTTAAATGGTAAAAAACGGATGAAGAGGAGCCCCTCACCTTAAAGACTTAATGAAAACATGGAAGAATGAGACTAAAAAAGAATAAAGCTCTCGGCGTTAATCAACCCCTGAGGGATGCGCTATGCATTCGACTTCACTAAGCATCGTTGGAGGTGAATGGACGCATATCTGACCTTTACAATGACTAGCGGTGGCCTGCCGATGTATCGAGACAGTGGTGATATCCTCCCAGACAAATCTGGTACCAATTTGCTGACTCCGGAGAGATGGAAGGCTTGGTGAGTCTGGAGGGCGGGGATCGACCTCATGTATATGGCAGGGCGCCTCCGACCAATGCGCTACATTTCCACCATGGAAGAATGGAACGAAGAATAGGAAAAAAGTGAATAAACCTCCAACGTTTTAAAGCAATTAGTAAACTATATTCAGAGTTCGAGAACAAGAGAAACGGTATGCACATACATCTGATGGAAGTGAAATGATTAATCATTAACGGCATAAGTCGCTGAGTTAATTCAGCCCAGTCATGACGAGGAAATAGTAGGTCGGAAACGTGACTCCAGATTTCTTCGCAAAAAGTCTGAGAAGTATGGTCTTCCAATACAGCCTCTAAGAGCTAAAATAAAATAAAATAAGCCTGGAAGGCAAAAAAAAGAAATATTGAGGCTTATGTTAACAAAACCACTAGCGGTAGAGGAGATCGAAAGACAGAACGGGTCGGAAAGTTATAAAAGCTTGTATAAAAAATTAACACCTCATCAATGCAGTTCTCCGTTGCACACAAGCCCGTCCTCAGTTCGTCAGCCAATTCTTTATTGGCGAACTTCGAAGGCAAACCGCTCAGCCATACGACCATATGTGGCTTAAGCGTATCAGCAATAAACCATCTATAATAAACTAGTGGTAAGAATTGAACAAAACAAAAAAATAGAAGGAATAAAGAACACTTGGCTGGACGTAGGTACCTGGATGGCCCGTCCTTACTAGTTGTGCGGGGCCCAGCATAATTTCCATTTTTTCGGAGTTTTGCTGGTTTAGCCTTTGTGGTTGCTTGGTGTCCCAAGGTCAGCCTAGCCAAAGTCTGCCACAGGTCTTCGTCACAGGCAGTCGTCGCCATTATGGATTAGAGGGAGATTTGCCACCATGCAAAAAGCCGGACTCCGTCTCAGCTTGAAGACCCCGCTTGAGGCATGAATCCCCCCACCTCCCCACCTCTCTCACCTTGTACATTGCATCAGTGCATCGCAGCCGGACACTTAGGAACACCTCAAAACCACAATGAGGCGGTGAACCGTTGGGCTAGATATGATTATGTGAAAATAAAACATAAGCCATCAACCCACCTGACCGCCGCTGTTGCCTTCGTTTCCCAAACACGGCCATCATGATAACCAAGAGCAGGAATCTCCACCATAAAATTCTTTTTACCGAAAGGATTTTTTATCGATAATATCCCTTAAAGGTGTACAGTATACCTGTCACCTCAAAAGTATTGTATTCACGTATATCCAGAGGAATAACCTATCAATATTTACACCCAGCAAAGCCAACTTCTTCAGCAATCTCTACTCCCCTAGATGGATTTCGATGCACTTCCGAAAACAGGTTGAAGGTACTGAGGTAGTATAGTAACTAGTCCCCAAAATAATTACTACTCCTTTATTTCAATAAATATCTACAAAGATAATTCCACGAGGTGTTTATGATGATTTGATTGCTACAAATCAAAAAAGCCCCCGTGTGGCAGAACTACGATCACACAGACATCCAGGCGAACTCCTCACAACGATTCTGGTGCATTGGCCAGGAATCGAACCCGGATCGTCGGCGTGGCGAGCACTGTTGGTTCCCACTACAGGTATAGAGTTTTCTCTACCCCAGCACAACTTGTTCACCAATGATTTTGAACTGAAGCGCAACTGACAGCCAATGGATGAGAACTCAATCGCTCGATTGTCGTCATTACTGCCAGTTTAAGTGTAAAATTTGTGAAACGCTAATGTGAAAAAAAGGGATCGAAACAACAAATAGAAGATGAATGAGTCGTACTTTTCTCACAAGAGACATCTCGCATTACTTGGTCGTCTACCATGGTGGCTCAGTGAGGTAAACAGATCAGCGGTCCTAAACATCACAAGCAATAACTGACAAAGTCTCACATTCAACCTATCACATATATGAGTAAAGCTGGTAATCCCAGCTAGAAAAAAAATTCTTTCGGAAGACCTACCTCAGTCAGTATGATCCGTCGTAGAGGAACTACACGAAGACACCGAATTCATCGTCAGGTTTGAAAGCCAGAAGCAAGTTCAAATCGCTCCCGTCGATTTGAACACCGCGTCCGTAGTCTCGACACTATTTAGAAGCTCTGCTAAAAGTGGGTGGGATCAGTACTGCACCAGAACGGACCTAGTTACCAATGGGCATGAGTCCTTATAGTCTGAAAAGAGTGGAGAATGCTTGTTATGACGACCTAGGAACAGTATGAGATGGCTGTTTTGATAATGGAGGGGAAAAAGAAAGTTTGCCTCAAACAAGTGGAGTAGCGAGTAAAGTAAACGTAAAGTAATTGGAAGCTGTCCTGGAGAATGCATGGTCCATTAAGATTGCTTGTCCAAGTGTACAAGAGTCCAGATAAAGTTGTACATCTGAACAAATGCAGTCATGATTCTGATTGCTTTTCTTCGTTGTCACCATGACATATTGCTTGAACTAAGGTCTGGTCGTCTGGATTTCTCCATACTTGATCCTTTTTCTGTGGAAGTATTTTCCGTATACAGAATATTCTCCATACCATGAAGAATATCCCTTGTCCAACTTTACTTTCCTGTAATTTCTTCATTACACCCATTGTAGAAATCCTGTATAAAGGTCGGAACAACTTCTCATATAGCACTATCTGATAGGGCTTCTGTGGGAACTATACATCTCATCTAGGGTACAGTCGCTGACTAAACTGTGTTCAGATTTCGGCTTTGTGTCCGCTAACGAATTCCATGGGGTGCCCGTGAAACGCAATGGTTGGAGGCACCTTGCAACACATATGGGATCGATCCCCGCGTCCATAGCTCGCAAAACCTTCCATCTCTCCGGCGACGGCAAATTGGTACTAGATTTGTCTGGGAGGATAGCAGCGTCGGCTCGATACATCGGTAGGCCACTGTGAGTCATTGTAAGAGGCCAGATATGCATTCATTCACCTCCAACGGTGTTTAATGAAGTTGAATGCATGGCGCATCCCTCAAGGATTGATCAATGCCGAGAGCTTTATCGTTCTTTTATCCTTCTTAACGAATTCCATTAGCTAAATCAGATTAAACTAACTGGTAAACTCTGAATAAAATCTTATCTTCCAGAAGGAATGTAAGTAATAATCGTCTCTTCATGTGCTTCGATACTGTTCTTAAAGTCCACACCTCGTCGTTACCTTAATTCATGTAGTAGAATTGAACCGTTCAGCTGCCTATTGACAAAAGCTGTATTACGGTCGTAGGTTGTGCATAAAGCCAAAGGAATAAAGCTTCTTTGGTAAGATCAATTCCTGCACGGTGAACCATGTTTTGAACATCACTGACCATCGTAGAGGTGGCTAAATCCATATCTGACATGTACAATGACATGCGACAGGCTACCGATGAAGCAAGTCAATATTTCTGTCCTCCTAGACAATTCTGGGAGCATAGTGAGAGCCGGGGTGGAATCGAACCGAAGGCCCCGTGTATGGCAAGGCACATCTGTAAATACCGAAATGCAACCGCTTTATGTTGTGCAAATCTAGTTCTTATCATCGATAGATTAGAGTTTCTACTTCTTCTTACTACTAAATCTACTAAAGTCTCAAGGCCTGATATGTTATTATTGTTGTATTAGTTCATTGTTAACTAAAGCTTTAATTACCAATGTTTGAGTAAGTGGGCATTCTGTACTGCAGACCATTCTATGCAGAAAGTGCTGAACTCTCTAGTATGACGAAATCGGTGAGTTTCTATTGCTAGTTCATCACAATCTACTCGACTAAGTACTGACAACATAGCGCGGTAAAAGTCCAGAGTGTTCTTTCATTGACACGCTAGCACGAGGTTGATGAAATCTTATCACTGATAGAACTGTTAGCTCGTTAATGAAAGAACACATGTTGACCAGTTGTAGCGAAGCTAAGGGAGTGTCGATTTTTGGATATTTAGAGTGCTTTTTTTTGTTTGAATTTCTGACAAATTTTTTTCAAACTTCTTGTCAGATCTGCACTTATCAGAAGGACATTTATGATTCACCGCATATTGCCTATCCACAGCAAATGTTCTCTGTGCTAAAAGAAGAACAGCTAGTTAAGATTATCGCGTCGTCGGCGACCAGTCGCTACAGTAATTTTGGGGAATCGGTTACATCCCGGACGAATCCCAGTTGCAAAAACAAGGAACTCGGCTGTGATTTAAGCAGCAGCTGGTCACGGCCTGTAGTGAACAAATGAGAACGCTCTAGCACAGCATCTCGGGATTTCAAAGCAACCCACACGGTACCACCTTCCAACTCATTATTGCAAATAGAGGACGGATCTTTTTTAAAGCAGTAGCTGAATCCACACATGAACTCCTCCACCACAACCTCCAAGAAAACGAAATGAATAGAGGAAGTGCTAAAGGGCAGCAAATGTGTGGATGGGCCATCTTACCATTGAAGGATGTAAACGTCCATAGTTAGGAGATGTTTATGTTCAGCGTACAAAGCGTACGAAAATAGCTTAAAAAAAATGGTCCTCGGAAGAGTGTCTATCGCTCTGGACGATATACTAATGTGCCGACGAGTGTGGTCGGTGTAGTTCAGGATCACAGTCTTGCTGCTCGTTCTCGTTCCCGTTCTTTGCTATTCTCAAATTTCCATTAGAGACTTTAAAAAGCCTAAATTTCGTTCTCTAGTTTTTTTAGTGGCAACACTTGACAAATTTAAAAGCGAAATCTTGAAAAAAAATGTGTACTACTAAAACGATAGAGTAAGGTCTCATCTCTAGATCTGTGAGGTTCCCAACTCCTGGAACTCCCTTAGTAATCCAGAAATTATCGTTGGCTGTCGACGAACAAGCATGGAACGCTATGGCATGGTTTCCAAGCTGCTATTGTGCTGGTCATTGTCCTACCATCTTCAAATTTCTAGGATAGCAATACCAGTGTTTTCCATTCCTTCACCATGAGCATCACCTTCCACTGAATTGGTTGCACTCCTCAATGTTACTAATAATGCCATAGAAGGAGTAAATAGTATATATTTCGATTTTCCTCTCCTTTTAAAAAGCCTTCATTAGATTCGTTTTCTTACATCCATCATTCAAGAATATTTTGTATTTCACATGTGAGTCCGGCTTGCATTTGACGACTTTGTCTTCTTCATGAACATCGTTGAATGCTGGTCGTGCAGATTCTCCATGGAATTCTGGGATAGTTCGGCTAGAGTGTTTCCAGATCTTCACGACTGACAGCTGACATCTTTTGTGATTCGACGAAGTTTCTCATGGACAAATCTGTTACCAATTTCACTACTCCGAAAGGATTAGAGGCATGGTTTTTACCGGATGTGGTTGAACTGGTGAGTATTGTGATACAATATCTCCGACCACTGCCCTTCCTGGGCCAATTTACCTTTTAGTAAACCTGTTTTTATTCTCATTTTCTATTGTTTTGGCAGACCTGCTTTTGTATAATAACTTCTGGAATGCAAATGAAATCAGTTTCCTGCGGAAATCTTACATTTCGGTGAAACTTCTGTGAATGTCTTTTTTAGGTAGCAATAGATGAGGAGAATTTCTACTGTGCGGATCACAGCACTTCTTCCATTCGATTCGTTCTCCTCACACTTATCCTTCACAATTGTCTGCGAACATTTCGCATGTTGTTTTGGAAACTGCTTGAGGATTTAGTCTTCCTTATGAATGTCGTAGAATGCTGGTCAAGTCGATTCTGCTTGCAATCATAGAGATAGCCGGACTAAGGCGTTCTCTCGTGGACTGGAGGGGAGTGTTGAGGAGGAAGTCGAACTGGAGCCTTTGTTTCCTGATCGCCGCATTACTAACCACTCCGCTATCTCATTCCCTGAGGAGATGAGGAGATTGGCTCTCTGAAATAAAAAATGAAAACCTACATATCAAACTCCATTGCCGTAACAAGTATTGAAAAAAATGAGAAATAATGTTTGCAATATAAACACTCCCATGAGAGTTACCAACATTTGGTTTTTTCAGTCTACGAGTTAGTTAATCTGTGCACTTTGCCTTTACAATAGCATTCAACGGCTAACCGATTAACGTTAATAGTTGAGACTACTTTCCTGCTAATCACCTGACCTTGCCCACAACAAAGACTCTGTTTAGACAAAGTACACGGGCGAGACGGCTAGTATATGTTCCCAGGCCCATCGTGCTATACTACGGTTTGTCCAGAAAATCGCTACGTCCCTTAGGCATAATACACTTCGAAATATTTCAGGGCCATACGAGTCGTTTATGGCTCATTTTGTTCTCAACTGTTTTTTTTGTTTCAGTTGAATCTACTATTTCTTCTGCGGTATATTTTTGCACTTGATTGATAGAACGCTCGACACATATGTTCTATCGGGTGCTGTCCGAAACAAGATATATTTATTTATATGATCTTATAAACTTGTTTAGCTGATGCGAGGTTGGTATAGGTCTTCGTTGTCGTTGTCGTTGTTGTTGGTGTTGTTGGTCGATGGCTGACGTCTTCAATTTTTTATTATTATTTCAATTTTTTTCAAATATTTATTATTTATTAATCCTGTTTCAAAATGATATTTTGACCCCCGGTGTGTGTCGTGCTCGCAACCCCACGTGAACAACGCGTGGGCCAGTCCCACTCGTTACATCGCGGTGAGTAGCCTTTCAGTTTGACCATGGCATCCCTAACCCACCATCTATTTAAAACTTTGATCTTCATTAATACTTTAGCCTTTTTCCACCGAATAATTAAAGTATTCTAGTATAAAAATACGTGCAGGCTCTGAGGAAGGCGAAATCGCCGAGACGTCAGCCATCGACCAACAACACCAACAACAACGACAACGACAACGAAGACCTATACCAACCTCGCATCAGCTAAAGAAGACCAGTTTATAAGATCATATAAGTAAATATATCAACTATCTATGCCGAGTTTTATAGAAAGTCGGTCTTTGAGTTATTAAGAGATGTTCCGGCGAAACAAGATATTTCCTACGCATTCACAAGGAACAGATAGTGCGAAAAGCTCGTACGCTTTCATGAGTCCTCAAGTTCTTCACCGCTCATTGTATGGACAAAGTAATGTTCTGTCTGTTCTGGGGTACTTAGGATGGTATGAGTCATATACAAGTTATAGATGACACGAAAAACTAAGATGTCGCGACTATGGTGAGTCATGAATAATCTTTCCAGTGGCCTCATTCATTCTTTTTGGTAGTCCTTTGCGTGGCATGAACTTGCAAGCGGTTCTCCCTCTTGTGCAGCAGCATTTTTCACTTCCATACGAATCCTAGGAATAAGATTCTCTGTTACTTCAGAGATTACGTGAAGACCCTCGCTTTCAACAATATCCTGTACTCACACATTTCCCAATAGTTTTTAATCTAACAACAATACATTCGCTGAGAATTCGGTGCTCACGTAACGCAGTGGTTACACGTGCCCTGCAACACGCAGGATAGGTCGCTGATTCGATCCCGCGCTACAGGATCATCAAGCCTTCCGTGTGTCCGAGGTCTGCAAATTGTTGTGAAAAACGAGACTTATCTGAGAGAACAAAAACGTTGGCCTAGTGTAAAGACAGGCCTTCGAAATTGGTTGGGTAGGCCAGATATGCATCCAATCACGTCAGCAGTGCTTAAATGGAGATGGACAAACGGCAAATTCGTAAAGGTTTGATAACGTCGGAAGCTTTTTACGTTTTATGTATTCTTTTAAACTTTTTACAAAGATGACTTATTTATGTCACAGCTCTACTGGGTTGGTAGTTTTAATGACTCCATTTGTAGAATCTTGACCGGTGCTGTCACCTCGATAAGATGGAGCGAGCTGAACGAGACCATAAACAAGCACTGTTCACCTTGCATGCTCAGCCTGTTCTTTTCTGTGATTTCTTCCATGGTTAAAGACTTTTTGATAGTTCTGACCTACACCTCACCTAGTTTTAATAGTAACCTGGTAATTACCGATGAAATTCGCTTTGTCGCGCTATAATATTCAGTTTTACAGAAATCGTATGAATTTGTCTTCTATTCAGCCTAGAATCTAATATTTTTGAATGATAGTCAAAAGGGAGAGAGATAGATGGAATTCCGGACGTTTTTAGCTTCTACGCGAGGATGGTACTTCTATTTCTATCTCTGCTTCGCTTTTATTTCAAAATCTTTGCTGTGCTCGTGTCAATCTCATGCCTTCTTATCAAGAAAATTGATCAGTGCCGAGGCTAAAAGGTGTGCCGTCCTGAGAGTCACAGATAAGATTGTTCGACAAAAAGCGATCGAGAGTTTTTATAATTCTGTCCCTCATGTCTCTTTTCTGAAGAAACATCCACCCTATTATGACTCGCCCTTATTCAGTGATTGATCGACTAATCGCTGGAGTTGCTACTGCAGCTACTGGGACTAGGAATCACTACCTTCATGGAAAAAAGTTCACAATTCGGGAGGTGAAAACCTCCATCCTATGAGCAGGAGATGGCCGTTGCTTGTTGCGAAAACCTCGAAATGCACCGACATGGTTATGGTCAATAAGGAAAGAGAAGAATCCCTAAGCAGAAGCCGACCCCATGTGCGAACCAAGCCAGCTTTATTGGTGAAGGACTCGTGCCTTAAAAACGAATGAAAGACGTGCCGAAGCCAGTGTGGCAATGAGGATACTACTTACTTGGATACTTGGACGGTCCGTCTTCACGAGCTTGCGGACCCCAGCACATATGCCACTCGTTCCTTTCTCTCGCAATCGTAGTCCATGGCGGCGGTCTTGTTCGAGCATGGTAGCGCGTGCGGGTCTCATACCGTGATCTGTAAAACAACTGCAGCTGCGGGTACAGCTGATTCACTTTGTT
Organism: Angiostrongylus vasorum; assembly: GCA_018806985.1. Taxonomy (NCBI): domain Eukaryota; kingdom Metazoa; phylum Nematoda; class Chromadorea; order Rhabditida; family Metastrongylidae; genus Angiostrongylus; species Angiostrongylus vasorum. The sequence goes on along the minus strand of JADANN010000140.1, from coordinate 288,636 downwards.
TACGAACACGTCCGCCCAACGTGTGAATGGTTGTTCTAGGGGACATTTGCGTTCTCTTGGAATCCACTCTACTGTTCTTTTCGTTCATCTGTCGTCTGTTCTTCTCATTATGTGACCGGCCCATCTATGAGGATAGGCCGTCTAAATATTTAGGTACACCTGAAAATTAACGAAGCTGGTGGACAAGAAACACACCCACTACATTTATAACTACTTTAATAAGCAGCGTAAAAATCGCTATTAGCTTGAGAAGTCATTCGTGCTGCTCTCCTGCTTAATCTTTCTTGCTCACCGTCCTGTTGACTATTCTATAAACTCGACTGGTCTCAATCATACGTTTTGCATCGATGAATGCACCATCGATAAATTGAAGTTATTCTTTAGCGCAAATATAACCTCTGTTCACTGTAACCTCTACCTTATTGTTGTTGTACTATCTATTCACAAAGGATTAATTACCCACGTTTGCTGCTCGTACTACGGGGAATAGAACAATTCTCGTGTTTCAAAACTTAAGAAGATAAGTACTCTTTATTAGACTGAATAATAAGGTAACTGCCATTTAAGTGATCAAAGCATTCTGGTGTGTTCTAGTTGACACGCTTGTCTATTGTTTAGATAGTATAGTGACTATTCCCCAAATAGCTCCTACTTTCTAGATTACCGTATGTTTTCTATATTAATGTTTACCGGTAACCACATTTATTCTTGCACTCTCTGCAAATTGTTTCTTAGCGACCACCTCATACACCTGCTTTGCCAGTTACTAAAAAGGATTTGTGTAACTTCTTCCCAAGAACTTTTCCTTTTTATACGCTAGGTCAGGCCCCTGAATCAGCAGCTGTCAGCTGCATATACTTTCGCGCATTTGTCATTCCAATGAACATTCTTTATATCGAGCATTATTCCGTGCTTTTGTCAAATTCCGCCAGTTTTAGAACAACATAAACAGCTTGGTCAGTAAGCTGAGGAGTTCGCTCAACTAGTGCTTGTGCATCCTCCATCTTCGTCTTGGCGCCTATGTTCCTTACCTTTCCAGATATCGCCACACCTTAGACACTTGGATACTTTGACGGCCTTCACTGGTTGTGCGAATCCCAGCATAGTTTGCATTTTTTCGGAGTTTTGCTGGCTTACCTATTATTGTTCCCTGGATTCCCGAGGTCAGTCTAGCCAGTCTGCTGTAGGTAGTCACCACCACAGGCAGTCGCTACCCTTGTGGATCAAAGGAATATTTGCCACAATGTGACTAGTTTGATATCAGGACATGGGTGGATCCTGGTTTTGGGCCACTCTTAGCTGGGCTTACTAATGGAAACGCCGGACTCCTTCCTAACTTAGGAGGCCCTGCTTGGCGAATGAATTTCTCTGCTGTACATATCAGCTTGACATCCAGAAGCACTTCCCAGCCACGATGACGCGGTAAACCGTTGGGAGGATCATCACATCGTTAATATTATGTTGCTATCGTTGCTATAAACGTCTGGTAAATTCATGTAAATTTGACTATTCTACTTTGAGGTACTGATTACTAGGTGTTGAAGAAGGACTCGAAGACCGAATGACCACTGACAAACTAATACAGGTAGATAGAGAAAAGATCGGTGCTTCTCAGAAGTCGTGATGGTCTCTAGCACATCTTCCACCCGTTTCATCATCATATTTTCGTAATACATAAAGCCGGTGAAGATTGAATTTGAGTTTGTGTGAGATTTAAAGACCAGTCGTGTCCTCTCTCCATTGACATGACGAGGGGTGGTCGTGGCTTCCGGTGGCACACCCTAAGACAGCCGCTGCAGGGCGTTCCCGGGTCATCACTACAAGCACAGTCTTCGGTCTTTGTCGGTCGGCAGAGGTGTGCTTCATTGTTGCTAGGATTCCTCTATGCCCGGCAACTATTTCTGTAACTCTAGTGATTCTTATAGAACCAGCCAATCGAAGATGACCTTAATTAGACAAGCCATCTTTATAATTTTTCTCTGAAAGAACTTTGGAAATATTTGCTGAGATTTTTATTCAGTCTAATACCTGCGACCAAACTCCATAAAGTAGTGAACTCATGAATGTTTGCGGAATATTCATATATATTTGCTGTTGTTCGACGTGCTGAACGCATTTGAAGTAAACAAATCCTTTTGTAAACTCTGACCTAGTGGTTTTATTTGACACGGCTTCTTTCTGTTCCATCTTGTTCATAAACCCTATCATTTTCTTCGCATTTTTCTTTGACATCGTGTGAGTGACAAATCATATTCACTGACGTAAAAAGATGTGACGCTTTAAAGATGTGCATAGCATCTGGTCGGTAGTCTAAGCTGTTTAAGCTTGGCTAGGTCTAGATAGAAAGCGCTGTGTCTCACAACAACATTTGGCCCACGTGCGGTCACCAAAGAACAGTTGCTGCCGAAATCATCGCAATGTCTGGATGGCACAGCAGTAATTCACACCTGCAAACGTTCCTCGGTCGTTAAAAAAACGATCGTTCATAGATCAGAATCTATGCAATCGATGAGGAAAAATGAAGTTCCGTAAGGTTTTAGTGAAGATATAGAAAAACAACTGTGAAGATACCTTCAACTAAGCTGAGATATTTGCAAAACTCTGGACCGCAGGTGCCTATGATGGGGAACGAACGCGCTATTGTCCTTTCCTGGGAGTAACGAGTTCACCACCACACCATGCGGGTCCTTCGTTTCGCCTGTCTCTCAGCTAGTTCTATCTATGTGAAGATACCATTAAAGACCTTCCTGTTAATTCCTATCTTTTTGGTGGAAGAGAAAATTGGGCAGAGATGCCTTCCTTCAGTTGAGATGAGTTCAATCAGAGTTTAGTCATTGATCTAGAAACTCCTGCCTACCTTCAAGAGTTACCAAATCACACAGCCAATTTGCACGTCGACCTTTTGAACGCCTAGCGAGGCTTTTGTATCCACTAGTACTGAGGATTTCGAGACGTGCAGTGGAAACGACGAAGATTCTTTCCAGAAGCATTAATGCATAGTAAACCACAAAGTGAGTTCGGTCAGATGCAAAGGGAATTCTATTATATTACAGTACCTTGTAACTTTCACTTTAGTGACATGGCCTCTTCGCCAACCGAACAAGCATCATCAAAAATTCCACTCGTCTTTGTTGATCATCTGCTTCCACTCTTTTTGCACGATGGTTCACCTCTATTGTTCTTGACTATAGCCATTACTGAGGTCTACCTTAGCACAGTTTCCTTATAGAGATACTGAACTCCTCCTCACCTCAGTCGACCCTCTTGAGATGTTCCGCCGTTTTGAATCTTAGTTAAGGTCCTATTAATATATCCTAACCATGAGGATGCAGTAAGCCATTAGACGGTCTCTTATCATTATGAATCGGTCTCGTCTTCACTGAAATCATAGAAATCAACGGTCAGTAACTATGCATTATACGATTTCGTATGATAAGCCTATCTTCAGTTTGCTAACTCTTCAACTGACTATCGGTGAGCATCTATCAGTTTCCTTTTCGATTTATGCTGAATTCACAAAAACAAAGTTAAGTCCACGATTAAAAAAAGAATGCACGATCTGTTCGACAACCCACTTCTCTATATTTCGCAGATTTCTTTCTAAAACGTATTTAAGTGCAACTCTGCGAACTACAATGGAACATTCATCCATTAATTAACCTAATGAGAAGGAGTCAATATTTCCATCTGAGGACTGCTTATGGCGATCACCTGGAGGACCCATTCGCGGCTTGAAAAAAAGATTTCTAAGGGAATCAGACGAAGTCGGTGTGGCTTAAGAACGTTCAATTTGAAAGTGGCGCTTATTGTGTCATTAAATCAATACGAAAGTGTGGGTCAAATATGGCTCACAAGACTCGAAAAAACACCTTTTGTGTTAAATCTGTTCGAGAATGCGTTGTTTGTTTTTCGATATCTTTCCACAGAATTGCTGAAGCAAGTCTGATAGCTGTCATTTTCAAACTATCATTTAACCAAGTAATTCAGAAAAAAAGTTAGGTCAGTTGGCCTTCCAAGAGGTCAAGCAAGTCGTTTCTGCAATTCAAGTGCTATTCACTACAAAAGGAACGACGCGCACTGTGTATCACGTACAGTTAAAAGTACCTTAAAATACACACGTAGTCGTTGGTTCGGTCTCAAGCTCCAAGGTAATAGGTCCCTCCAACCCTATGGGATTGACAAATTGGTACATCTGCCTGGGAGAATAAAATCGATATGCTACTTCAGTCGTAGGTCACGACACAGACCAAATAATTAACAATTATCTCTATGAGAGTAATGGAATCTCTTGCTCGCAGCGCATTACTATGGAATTGACCGATGCCGAGCACTTTAATTACTATAACATTTTGTTTAATTTCCATTTACTGTCTGCTCATTTCTCATGGCAGGGTGTTATGTGAAATACAACGACAAAGATGCTGAGATATGAGCAAAACTCGAGGCCTGTGTTGGGCTTCGAACTTACCGTCACCCTTTCCGAGTACTCACGTGTTATCTACTACATTAACCGAGGCCCTTGCTTTGCCTTTCTCTCAGATAGTGTTTCACCTGAACATTCAACGATAACAAAAGAACAAACGAGAACTAATGAATCGACAGTTTGTAGATGAGGCTAATCATCGAGGACACTGCGGAACAAGTTGCTGATTTTGCGGCACGATATGTTCGTAAACGAATCAATGATTATAACTGCGGACCAGATCGCCATTTTGTGCTTGGCCTACCCACTGGTAAGGGTCCCAATCAATGTAGTGCATTCTATATGTATCGATTCATATGCTGGGCAATATATTGCACACATCCTATGTATTATAATAGGTTCTACACCACTTGGCATGTATAAAAAACTCATCGAATTCTATGAGGATGGCAGTTTATCGTTCAAATATGTGATCACGTTCAATATGGACGAGTATGTCGGTGAGTGAGTTGGTTGTATTGATGATACTGATTGCACCCGATCAGTCGTAAATGTGACGTAACATGCACGACGTTTGTGAATGGTTGCTATCGGGAACGCGTTAGTCTATGATTGGTCCGTGCTCGCTGGAAGTACTACTAAACACTATCTAAGAAAAAAATGCGTGAAGAAGTTTTAAAGGAAAGCCTCCATTTCAATTCCAATACCTTTAGCGCTGTAACTTTTTGTCGTAAAAGTTGATGAGTTAAAATGAGATAATCGCCATAAAACTAGCCAATCACAGTTATACTTAGTAGACTGCACGTCCACTTGTAGCCACCATTGCTTATCACAGTTAAACGTCGAAGTTGAAACCTTTATAAACGCTTCACCTATCCCATGAATGTTTTTCCAGGTTTACCACGTGATCATCCAGAGTCTTACCATTCATTTATGTACAACAATTTCTTCCGTCATATTGATATCGATCCAATTAATGTACACATTCTTGACGGAAATACTACTGATGTAGAGAAAGAATGCCGTGAATATGAAGAAAAAATCGCTAGCGTCGGTGGAATTGAACTATTCATTGGAGGTATGCGTGGATTATCTAAAGACTCAACGCGGCAATGAGACGCAGCTAAAGAGACGTCAATAGTTGTATCGTTTAGAACAACGCTATATCTATCTACTTTTCGATTCGTTAAGTAACGAAAATTATTAAAGCATGAAGATAAATGCTAATTCTTTTTATTTACTGCCTATTATAATTTTTCACGGCGAGGTGTTATGGGTGATACAACCACAATGATGTTGAGATTTTTGCAAAACTCTGGACCGCAGGTGTCTGCGATGGGAACGAAAGCGCTACTGTTCTTTCGGGAGGCTAATGCGTTCACCGCCACACCATTCGGGTCCTTCGTTTCCTCTTTCTCTCAGTCAGTTTTCTATCTACCACTGCCGTCAGCAATCACTTGTCAACGGTGGACAGAAACTAGCTGAGAGAAAGATGAAACGATGGACCCACATGGTGTGGTGATGAATGCGTTATTCCCCTGAAGGGGTAGTAGCGCGTTCGTTTCCCACCACAGCCACCTGCGGTCCGAAGTTTTGCAAATATCTCAGCATCATTGTGGTTATCAAGATAAATTCTACAACGACAATCCATTTCTAGCGTAGTGTATTCTAACGGACCATGAACATAGTTTATAGAACTTGCGGTAATCGGTTGATAGATCTCTTACTATTCTATCGCTAGGGGATAAGCCCTCAACCACTTCACTGGATTCAAATGGATGGATGGATTTGTATATTAGAAAGTACTAAAATTGTTTACTAGTAAGTAATGCCAAGTACTGGAATTGCCGCTGATGGTAATCCTGTCCTTCAGGAATTGGACTCGATGGTCATATTGCGTTCAATGAGCCAGGTAGTTCGCTGGCATCACGTACCAGAATAAAAACACTCAACGCAGACACAATAGAGGTAACAAGGCCGCACCGCATTATGATAACCTACCGTATTCCTCACCAGATTTCACTGTAGTTGTAAAGGTCTGTGCTTCCGAACGGTTACTATGAAATGGTTGTAGATGAACGGGTTAATTTTCTCTTACAGAAATCGTCTGGTCAACTCTTGTTTTTTAAACATTGCTCATATGAACTTTTAACTGTATTAGTTGAGTACTACAGTTCACATCCGATCTTCGCACGTCTTTTTTGTCTAGGCAAATTCGCGTTTCTTTAATGGTGATATAACAATGGTACCGACCCAAGCGTTGACAGTCGGTGTTAAGACGGTACTGGATGCCAGACAGGTTAGCGCCTATTCAGAGTTTTTCGAAAAAAACTACTATAATTCTAGTTCTAGTTAAGTTTGATGTGGTGTTCAGTGTAGAAAGCTCTAAAAAATCATCTCTAAAATGAGGTTATAGTAGACTTTAAGGCATTTCCTAGAACTAAAGAATGAATAAAAAGATAAAGCTTTCGACGCTGATCAATCCGTGCTGGATATGCCATGCATTAGAGTTCATTAAGCATCATAAGAGGTGAATGAATACGAATCTGGCCTTTACTCGCGGTGGCCTACCGATGTATCGATCGATAACTAACAAATAGAACAACTACTTGTTTGTGAGAAAAAAAGTTAAACTTAGGAAATCAGAAATTCTTTGCGTTTATCGTTAAGACGAAAATTTTAACCGCACTATGGCTACCACGCACTCGCACGTGCGGTCGCATCGCGTCGATATCATTTGGAGCAGAGTTCCCTATGCGAGCAGCTTAACCATTTTGCGACCACTCGTAATTTTCGACTATTACGCCAATAATAGTTTTTCGCCAATAGAGGATAACTTGTGGATAACTAGAAGAATTAAGGGACTGCAAATATGGCATGATCGTAGAAGAGGAAACTTTGATCTATCGCTATATCGGTGTTATTGGGGATATGCTGCTGTTTAGCACACGTTACTATGGCCCATCCTAGTGATACATTGCTGTCAGCACTTGAAAGTATTTTTGAAAGTTATGCTGTGTTTATCTTGGTATTTTATATAGCCCCACATTCCGTGCGATAACAATGATTTATTATACCAGTTATAATTGGAATAATAGTCAATTACTACTCAAATTTCTGCTTAATGATCTCGTTCGAAAAACGGTTCGTGCTTATTTCTAGATTCAGAATAGCGCTTTACTCGTCAACGCCCAGCACGAACTACCGAATCAGCTTTAAAAAATATGGCAAAAAAGCCCTTCGCGGCGAAATAAACCGACGATAAAACGTGCGCATGGAAACCAATGCGTACCATCCGTAGAGTCTGCCAGTGTGTACATTTAAGTAAACAAGTAGAATTCGAAAAAATTCTTGTTTATTATATAATACGGAGCCCGATATAGAGCAGTTGATTTCCTGAAGCAGATTCGTATTCACTCATCGACATGTTCAGGTAATGGTGCTCGTCACCGGGTCACATAAAGCGCTTGCCCTTCATCAAGCGATTGAATGCGGTGTTAACCATATGTGTACAGTGAGTGCACTTCAGTTACATCCAAACGCGATGTTCATTGTTGACGAAAATGCAACGCTAGAATTAAAGGTAGGATACAATGTTATTTTATTTATTTACTTCTGTACATCCTCTCAAAGGTTTACCACCTCATTGTGGCTGGAAGATGTTCCTGGGTATCGGGCTGCGATGTACAGTGGGAGACTCATCAGCAGGGTCTCCCAAGTTCAGAAGGAGTCCGACGTTTCCATCCAGAAGCTCAGATGAAGGTAAACAAATACCATGAATCACCGCCGTCACGTTATCAAACTAGTCACACAGTGGCAAATCTCCCTTCTGATCCTCAAGGGCGAGGACTGTCTGGCGTGCTGACGACCTGTGAAAGACTTCGGCTAGGCTGACTTCGATACACCCCAGAGAACCATTGTGGCTAGACCAGAAAATCTCCAGAGAATGAAAATTACGCCGGAGCCTGAACAAACATTGAAGATGGGGCATCCATGTTTCCAAATGAGTACTTAGATAGACAGCTAGATGACCCGTCTTTACATGTCATGCGACTGTCAGCACTTGCTTACCTTCTTTTCATTGGAGTGTCCATTCAAATGGTAACGTTCGGGTGTGGATTCAACTACAAGGGTTGTGAACGTCCTTCCTCATTGATATACTGAAGTTATCGCATGTGATTTCACCTGAAAAACCTAGAGAGCCATGCTAGCGCATTCCCGGGTGGTCACTACACGCCGTTGCCATCCGAGAGGAAAGTTTGGTCCCATAGCACTTGGGTTTTTCCAGCATGATAGCTATTCCTGTGACAGCAGCGAATTCTGCGATTAGTCGGTTGACCTCTGGATGACTGTGCAAAGAGCCGAATCTTTGTTATTACTATTATTGACATTAATTGTTACTACCACTATTAAAAAGCATAAAAAGTGTAAAGCTCTCGGTGTTGATCAATCCCCTGAGGGATGCGCCATGCATTCGATTTCATTAAGTATCGTTGGAGGTGATTGAATGCATATCTGGCCTTTACAATGACTCGCAGTGGCCTACCGATGTATCGAAACAATGGTGCTATCCTCTCAGACAAGTCTAGTACCAATTTGCCGACCCCGGAGGGATGGAAGGCTTGATGGGCCATGGGCGCGGAGATCGATTCCACGTGGGTGTCGAAGTGGGGCCTCCAACCACTGCGCCACACGCGCCCCTACCACCATTAGTTATTATTATTATCATCATTTTTTTGATATTTATTATTAACGATTAGTTCTTGTTATGAAAACAGAAAAAGAAAACAAAGGGTAAAGCATTCGGCGTTGATCAATCCCTTGAAGGAAGTGCCATGCATTCGACTTCACAGAGTATCGTAGATTGATTGGTCGTGATTTAATGCGTAGCTGGCTTATGCAATACTTGCAGTGGCCTAGCGATGTATCAAGTGAGTGCTGCTATCCTTCCAAACAAGGCCGGTATCAATTTGCTGGCCCCGGAAGGATGAAGAGCTTGGTGTTCTCGGGTGTTCGACAGCACGAAAAACCACGTGTATATTGCAAAACACTTCTAACCACTAAGCTGCGCGTGGCCTTATCATAGAAACATAGTGGTTATAATACACTGAATCGTACGTACATCTCTCCATCCTCTTCCACCTCAGTTTGACGCGGTGAAAAGAAATTCGACAATGTAATGTAAAACTTTTATCTACTGTCCATTATTTTTTTCACGGTAGGGTATTATGTAAAATACAATCAAAATGATACTGAGATATTTGCAAAACTAGGACTCCAGGCGAGATCGAACCCGGCAGTTACCCTTTCAGGGTGCTCACATGTTACCGACTGCACCACTGAGGTTTAACCTAATGGTGCCATCAGCAATCACCTATCAACAGAAATAATCTGGCAACATTAGGGTAAAAAGGCTGGCTGAAAGAAAGGCAGGACGAGGGGCCTCAGCAGTCCGTGTATTAGACGTGAACCCACTGAAAGAGTAATTCGATCTAGCCTGCGGTCCAAGTTTTGCAAATATTTCAGCACCATTGTGGTCGTACTCCAAAAATATATTCGTTTTCATGCTCGTCCGTCCCGTCTAGTGATAATAGCGATGGTCACAGAGAAGCAGTGTAATTCAGATCAGGGCGGTCTATACTTGAAAAGGAAAACTTGTGCACTACGCAAAAGTGTTTTTGGTCGTTATCGGAATGGTTTCTGTACTGCACACATTATACAACTGACGCCAAAAAATCCAAAAGCACCTTTCTTCCTGTAATGCGAAGAGCTTACGGAGAACTATGAATGCGGAAATGTTCACGAGGATAACTGAAAAAGTCTCTGATATCAGATGTATAATGAAGTACCTATCCTTGATACAGATTACAGTACCTTTCTTAAAAGACCATGTGTAAAATCATATTACCTTTCATGAATAGGGTCGAGTACGAAACTTTTGCTTTGTCATCTAACATTTATTTTTTCAGGTGAGAACTGTCAAGTACTTCAAAAATCTGGCGCCACGTTACAGAACACTAATTGAGTGAACGAAATCGATGGAGGATCTGCATGATTGCTGTTTTTGACCCAAATTTTTCTATGAATAGAAAACGTGTCCAGTTTTAAGTACATGTATAAAGGTGTTTTGTACTACAAATCTTAATAAAACTTGTTCATCTAACACTTATCTGATCCAAACTTCGCTAATAATGAAGGCGCTATATGGAATCAGTAATGTTTACGTCCATATAAAATGCTTCGTTCCTGTCTTTCATCGTAAATTGGTGTTCGATGACCAGAGTAGTTAGTAGAGTACTGTTAAAGTTGACAGCTGTTCCCATCGATCCATCAAACGTCGAACTCGAATCGTTAGTGGTTCAGAAAGATCGCCAAGGCTCATAAGCACACTCCCATTGACGATATCGACCTCGGTCCTCTACACACTTCAGTGAACATCACCATAAACCTTTTCCGGCATCGTAAAGGACATATAATGTACGGCATCTTCTTCCGGTCAATCCTACGATCGTGGTAAATATCCTCACTTTGCATCATCGGATACTCACTGGGAATTCCCATCACTTACTTAGATGTGTTCCAACTACCACACTTCATTTCAGTACTTCTCGATTTCGACCTCTTATTAACAATTCATCGTTTTCTTGATGAGCAGACACGAGGTTGTTATCATGCTGGGTTCCTTCAGAGTCAACGTTGACCTTCTACAATGAATGCAAGCACAACCCGTCATGTACTTCTTAACTGCTTAATTTCACACCTTGCTGGGAATCGCCGTCCATGATTCAACCTGATTACAATCGCATACGTTTAAGTAGAAACAGCTAGTCATGGAAGACCCCTTACCGAAACTCAAATGACTTTAGTTTCGTAAGAAATGCAATCCAAATGTCATCCACCTATCTTGGTTTTACTCAAACCATAGGACTTTTGATGGAAATAACAAGTGTAATAAGTTAGTTTTAAAGCAAAGCAACAATTTACTCAGTAACAATCAAGAAGAACAACGGGTATGGCATAACATACACAAAAGTCTGAGGTCTTAAAGTGCAAATATAGAAATACTATGTACAGAAACACAAGTGTTAATATTTCAAATGACGATCTACACACGTCATACTAATGCCAAGGTAACATCTAATAATGCTTCGTCTATATCACTACTTCAATAATATACTTCTCATGCTAAGCTCAGTTGATCACTACAAATCAATGTCAGTCATGAAGACAAAAAAATTCGTACCCAACAAAAATAAAAAAAAACAAAAGAGAACCGAGTTTCTTGAGAAAACTGAGAACTATAAAGTGTTGAGACCAAAGTTTCAAAGTAAAAGGATTAAATAAATGTGCACGTAAAGAATAAATGAAGTTATTCAAGATTAAATATAGCATAGAAAAACGAGAAGCTCCTGATGATGAATAGAGTAGTAGAAAACCATGGATGAATAAAAATACTAAATATAATAAAGGCTACTCTGCGACATGTTCTTACGAAACCTCCTTGATTTCACCCAAATCTTTCACAGCGATCGGATCTCGACGGTGAATAAGCGATCCCACTAAAAGCATCTCGAATTGAGCACGTATAGATAATCAATTATGGCTGGTATGCAAATTGTTGCAGCACTTCTTCCGAAAAGCACTAGCTATTTTTGGTTTTAATACATTTACAACAGTATGTGTCGTCCAAAAACTGCCGATAACTTTCCGATAATTCGCGCGCTTAAGGAAATCAAACTCGATACACTTTCAAAAAAGGGTTAAAACTCTTGCTACAAGGCCAATATTGATTCCTCACTTGTTGTCCTAGTTTCACACTTATTTAGAAATCAAGTTTTCAAAAAACTGAAACAAAAATTTTCGAAAAATCTCTTTCTCCTGTAAATCAATTGCGTATTAAGCAAAAGTTGTCGGTAGTTTTTGAAAGATCCAATTCTGCTGGATGAATTCCTGCTTGTACAATCGTTGCGCTGTTCGAAATATGAGCCTTAACGACGAATAAAAAAAAAGCGACCTCTAAAGTTCAAAAAAAAAAACCTTGAATTCATTATGGTAGATGAAGAAAAACTGCTTCACAATGAAAAAAAAAACTGTAAATTCTGAACGTTATTGTTCCAATTAATAAAGTTCACATTTCACTTCGATATCGCCCTCGATCGGTCAATGGAGTAATCGTAGGATCAAATGCCGTCCAGGAAAAACCAAATCGCAACGAAGCAAACTACTCTCCGATTAAAAGAGTTAGAGTCCGCTTGATCAAGGAGAAGAGACCTGTGAGCACTCAACACGACTACCTCGGGATTTCAGAGCAAATGACATTCGACCAGCATTCAATATCTCAAGTGAAGACTACAGGAGAGCAAAACCAATGGAGAGGAAGCTGTAATACTCACGACGTGTGAAACTGGGTTATCCAGTTGTGTAAAGAAGTGAATCTGTTTAGACGAAATGTGCTCGTTTCAAACTAAAAGCTAAGGTATATTCGGCATCTATGCATTGAAAACAGTGCGTAGTGTCGCAAATGTGTTGAACACCGCTCCGTCAAGTCAAGCTTAGTGACAAGCATTTCAAGATTCTCGTATACCAAATTGGTCGAAGGCATAACTTTTAAACAACAAAACGGAAACTACGAAATTCATTACCACGCTTCCCAGTAGCTGCAATTCCGTACTTACGCTCGCAACATAGACCCTTTTTCAACATGTACCTTGGTTTCGAAAGCTCAGATGTACCTAAATTGAAGACAAAATACGTTTGTAAAAAACGGCTGACTTATAAATCTCATCTAGTTAAATATTATCTCAATCTTAATAAATAACGTTATTGAACACTACAGTGAACTACGTATTATCCAGTTTCCATTTCGCAAATTTTCACGTACTCTTCGCAATCCAATGTACATTTTGAGGTCGCCTTCCCGTAGTTAGTGAGACCGGAATTTGAAACGGGACGGCGGCTGCCACACCTTGTGGAGAATTCACTGCAATGAAAACTGCATGCCTATGTGAACTCAACTGCTAGAACTACATAAAAAATATATTAATCCCCATATTCACAACATTTCGAAGAAGAAATCGCGAAGTTTTACCGTTGCTAAGAAGATGAGAGTGAGTCGTACATTGAAAAGGAGAATGAGATTTCCTTGGTTCGAATAACAAAGGTGCTTTGCTATTTGCAGAAAAATCACGGCTTGTATGTGAGACTTCTTGAGACGCCGCCGCTGCAGGCGATGATGGCATTGGGTCACGAGGAATGTCTTCTTAATAATAAATAATGAATTGTTATCACAAATGTACCATCGTTGTGAAATGCATATCGCTTTCAAAGAAACGAGCAAGTATACTTTGCAACGATCGATTACCAATGACCAATGTTTCCCAAATAGAAATCTTTATTTCACTACTCAGTAATCTGACCACATATTATATTAACTCATAGAGGTCCGAAGGCAGATGTAAAGACATCCAATGACTAGCCCAAACTTAGGATTATAAGGAATTCCTGGATGTTTAAGGCAATTAACTCCAGGTCAATAAAACTTACCCGGTAGAGATTTCAACCTATCAATGATCATATTTAGAGAATTTTTACGCAGGGTAGAGCAAGCTGACGTATTATATGGAAATGACGTCAGACGACGTTTAAGTGCTAAACGAGCTGGAGCGCATCGTCTCGACGTACTCTCTGCTGCTGCAACAAAGCACAGTACCAACTATTCCTAGGAACAACGAAAGCAACAAGTCAAAATAGTCCTAAATTCTTATGAATAGTGACGGTCCATACATGTAACACGGAGAAATAAGCAAATATCACACCAGCAATATAGCTAGTCAGAAACCGAAAACACGAGCTATCTAGTTTTACAAAAGAAAAAAAAAACGGACCTTGTTGAGAAGCATTGCTAACAATCAGTGTGCAATGACGTCCATCACCTGGACCAATTGTCTGCACATTACCAGCTCTCCTCAAACAACGCCTTCGGCCTCGCACACCTCTTGACTCTACAATAACAAAATCTAAAACTGATCGAATTTTTAAAAACACCTAATGAAAATAAAACCTAGAGCGGCAACGCCTTACGAGGCAAAAAAAGCTGGCCAAACCCTTACACTTTCTTCTCAGCGGAAGTGCTATGTAACCTATGCTATGTATAATAGTGATCTTCGTAACACAAAACCTAGCTTTTTTAACTTGCTGGAATATATAAGGCTACCAAATACTGTAAGCGCTTACCATCTTTAAGGGATAGATAGGACACATCGGGAGAGATCTGAGAACAATGAGATAATAACTCTGGTGCAATGGTATCAGGAACGTTGAACGGATCATCTCGATAGGTCATTGCGCTTCTCTGCTTCTGCAGTAGTGATCGGCATCGATTCCGCTCTGCCATTTGGGTTAAACGAATCCTTGCCAGCTCCAACTTCGTGCTCATTAGCACTTCAACATGACGGTCTATTTGTCGTGCGAACTGCTCCGCCTTCGCAAGCAGTTCGTCAAACCAGTTGCACTGTTCGGTGTTTACAGATCCCACTTTTATCAAAGCAGCCAGTTGAGCAACTAGTGACCTCTCCTCTGGGGTGACTCTGATATTTTCATGTACAATTATAACGTCTTCATCGACGCTTTCTTCTTTAAATACTCGGTTACCAGTAACCAACGTAGAGGTCCCCGCAATGGTATTCGTTTCAGAATGCTGAGGTCTACGGTCCCCCACACGATCCTCCAAAATGAATGACGACGAACACTGTCCATTGTAAACTGCCCCGTTTTCAGATCCGTTCGTAGCAGACGAAGCAGGGATGATACGGGCAAGTAGAGGATTAGCGACCTCGGTGGGTGCATCTCGCCGAATAACGATCTTGAAAGACTTCTTGGCTCCATCAGATGTCGTTGATACAATCGACAAGTTTCTTTTTCTCTTCTTCATATTTCGAACCGCTTGTTGCTGTTCGAAATTACTCTCAGCCAAAGACTTCATGGAGTTAGCATTAACGATAGATCCATCGTTTGCTTTATTATCTCTCTTTCTTTTCTTCCTGTGCAGCAATTTAATACCGTTTACTTCAGGTTCCACCCTTTCCATATCTTCGTTCCTCGAATCATTCTCATTACGTACAGATGTGTTAGACAATGACGGCGACGCATCGGATTTTGATTTTAGCACAACTCGCATTGGCTTCGGCTTTCGGTTATTAAAATACGTGGTGAGGTTCTTAATTGCAGAGTTCATAATATACTTCATGGATTCCACAGGAAAATTTTTGGTGAGAAGAAGACGACCATACCTTAAAATTGGAAATGAATGATGAAAACAGAAAACAAGTTTTTATATGACATACACCTAATTTTTTTGAATTAAGTGACACCCAAAATGGGATAGCAGCTGCGAATTAAACGATAGTTGACACATTAGTGAATAAAGGAACATACGCCATGTTCAAAGAGATATTTCACAACTTTTCGCTTATTCAACAACAGAATGAAAGCAGTGCTAACAAATGATGATCAATGATATGTAGTATAGTGGAAAACTAATGCAGTGCTTTCGAAAAAATATTTTCCTTATTTTCTCAACTGGTTAGCATGTAAGCTATTATTGACTATATTGTCGTTTTCTTATTCAGCAATCGCGAGGTTGTTAAACAGCATACATCCACTTCCACAGAAAAACACATTACAATACAACAGTAGCTGACGCTTCGGCAGTATCGCCTTCTTCAAAGCCTGGAAGGGTACACTGATACACAATTTACTAGGCCAAACGCTTCAATAACACCTACAAAAAGACGAAAAAACTCTATAGTAATTACATGATCAACAGCTTCTCGAAAAAACTCACTGCTTTTTATGTTACTCCCAATGAAGAAGAGATCCGTATAAAAGAACACCTAGATGGCAAACGAAAACTAAGACAAAGCACCCACTAGACACGCATAGGATACAAAAGCATAGTGGAGACGATTTTGAAATAAAAGTCAATATCCTTCCACAGGAGACTAAAACACCAGCGCGAAAAACTTCTTGAGTCTATTTGGATAAATGCTAAAAACCCTACAATGAATAGCAGGAAGGAATGCTCAGAGGTCACACGCGACCTGACCCCGTATGTTCGCATCAATTTCTGATGTGGGATGGTGCAGCCATCAACCGTATGCGACTATAATCAGGTGTTCTAGTCTTTGTCAATAGAAGTCACGTAAAAAAAGCGGTGAGTTTTCGAGAAGCTGTTGACCATGAAATTACCATAGAGTTTTTCGTCTTTTTTGTGTTATTGAAGCCTTTGGCCTAGTAAATTGTATATCAGTATACCCTTCCAGGCTTTGAAGAAGGCGATACTGCCGAAACGTCAGCTACTGTTGTATTGTATTGTTTTTTTTATGAAGGTAAATGTATGCTGTTTAACAACCTCGCGATTGCTGAACAAGAAAACGACGCATTCTGTATTCCAATGCCGAGATTAATAGAAAGTCGATCCTGGGGACTATATTGTATTATCCTTCCAACGGTCTACCGCCTCATCGTGGATGGAAAGCGTTCCTGGGTGTCGGGCTGCGATCTACAGCGGGAGGATTGATCTCCCTGTGACTCCCTAGCTTATGAGTCCGGCGTTTTATCAGGAAGCTCAGCTAAGAGTAAACCAATACCAGGATCCACCACCATCCTGGTATCAAACTAGTCGCGTAGTGGCAAATTTCCTTCTAATAAACAAGGACAAGGACTGCCTGTGGTGATGACGACATGGAGCAGACTTGGCCAAACCGGTCTCGGGACTCCAGGGAACCACAGTGCGTAAACCAGCAAAAATTCCGAAAGATGGAAATTATCCTGGGGCCCGCACTACCATTGAAGACGGGCCATCTGAGTATCTAAGTAAGCAGTACAGTGTATTACTACCAGCAGTACGCATGTGTACAGTGGTTAATTGTGCAGTAGTCATCAGTTCGACTAGGCACCCCGTGATAACCCAGCTTCCGGTCCTTCAGGCGTTGGTAAATCGATTCGAATTGACTGCGAAGAAAAAACAGCGACTTCGTATACGAAAAACCCCAAGTCACTGTGTATGCAAAACATGTTTCCAAACACATCTATGACATTGGATGGAATCGAACGCGAGGCATATCCCCTCACAAATTGATCAACACTGGACACTTTTACGTTTCAAAACCAGTAATTGTTGCTTTACTACAGAATCCTTTCACCAGGAGTGCAAACGGGCACGGGCTTGTAAATGAGAGCGTCGAAATGAACAAACAGTAAGCTTGAATGATTATCTAATATTAGTTTCGACAGTTCACAAAGCTACATCATAGGGAACGAGAGCTCCCTATCTCTAACATCGATGATAATGACTTGCGATGCAATTAAAAGATCACGACGGTACGACTACGGAAAAATCAGAGACTTAACTGCCATCACTTTACGAAGATGAGCACTTCTGCACGCTCTCTAAGTGCAGAATGATGAACGCTATTATTCGAAAGAGTTCCCAGCAAACATGATTGCAAACATGAAGGAAACGACGTTCTGGCTCGCAAATATATGCCAGAGTGAGAACAGCCATCAGTTCAGCTAGAACTTAACCCACACCTAGCAATGTTTTCCAGTGTTTTTGATGAGAATACAGCGGTTAGATGTATTGGAATCCACTATGTAGCAATGAATGAGTCCATGAAAATGTCTATGCAAATCATCTTTGCCTACTTGATGCTGCTGCAAGAAAACGGGGTCTAAAGAATCCGACTCTGTTACTCCATAATACTTAATAACGCTTGTCTTCTACCCACTGAAAAACAATCCAACATTCTGCATGTTGCCTGGAGACTATGCTTGCTAACTGTTGATTTCACTTCCGCCAACCAAGCCCCTCCCGACGATTTCATAGCAAGACTGATCCCGTTTCCCAACACGTAGTCAGGAAAGTCCTGATAGAAAAGCACCACTTATTCCTTGTCTGAACGCTGAGTATAAATAACCATATCATAGTGGTTCCAAAATTGACTGAGGGGAAAAACTGTTCAAGTAAAACATCCAAACTGGGTGCAAAATGTGCAGCCTTCACAGGAAAAACTCTAACACCAACCATTTAAATCCCTAAGGTTCCATAGAGAGGTTTTTTATAAACAGAATTTTCTAGTTCGCGATGTCCGTATGGCCCTTTTTCAAAGCTTTAACTGCTTAAATAAGCGGTGTTGAAAGTTGTGCAAATGGAAACATAAAAAATACAAGTCTACTTTCGACTTACGTGGGATTCTCGAATTTCCCAATCTTCTTCTCTGCACGTAGAGCGATTCCTAGGAGATCACCTCGGTTGCGGTTGAGTGTCGACTGAAGCTGTTCGCTATAGACAATTGGGCTCGTTGCATTTATTACCTCCACGGGATGATTTGAAGGATCGTTAACGGTAACATTATTGCAAGCTGCAGTTAAGATGCGGTACGATTCCGAATGGTTAAAATCCTCATTGTTCTCTACAGAGTCCACCGGCCTATCGCTTTCCTTTTCTTCACCATCAAGAACAATAACAGATGACAAACTACTGTGACTGTTGATTTTATCCAGTTGACTGGGAGAAGCATCTAAAAGACAAACAACTGGAAAACAGAAAACATTGATCAAATTCACACACTAAATTGAATAACTGTTTTTACTGAACATATTAAAATAAAACTCAATAACTTGCCATGATCTGAATTATCTGGAATCCAGTCGTCACCATCACAAATGTATTTCGAATAAGAAAGCTGGTAATCCTGTAAAACCCAGGAACAATAGTGCGAAGTGTAATGAGGTGGAATGGCAAAAAGACAAAAAACTAAGGAAAGAGCAAGACAGGCATGAGCAAACGGTAAAGTGAAGGAAGAAAAACAAAGATGGAGGAAAAATAACTGCAGTTAAAAAACGAGTAGACATATATTTCAAGGAAATATTCTTGAAAACATGCTATAATAAGTAAACTTGCAGTCACATCCAAGGTCGTAGGATTAGCTGAATATGTTGACTACTTACCTGAGCAATGAAATCGACTGGAGAACGGCGAAAGCCCGGAGAGGAGTCCTTCTCCGACCCACATGAAGATATTCCGCTATCGTCGATTACATTACCTTTTTCTGGAAAAAAAGAACTGTTCGAAATAACCGACAAGATATAAAAGATTACTTTAAATCAAACAAACGCTGTTCTACTGTTTAACGATCGGCCCGCTTGGGCACTAGTTTGAAGTGATGTAGAGTGAGAAGGAGCAGTCTTTAAAACCAAACGCGGTGTAGGAAGTTTTGGTGGAGGGCGAGAAAACTTCATCTTCTGCACCTGTAAGAGTCCCTACGACTATAAGGCAATAGAGATCTAAGTTAATTTCAGAATATTAGGCTTGCGAGGGAGAAGCATTTTCAGTAAGCTAAGGACTGTACGAAAAACCCTAAGCTATTTGTCACCTTAGTATTACCCAATGCATTGCATTACTGTTACCCATAATCATACATAAACAAAACCTGAAAAGTATGAGTCTTCCAGAGATTTGAAACCAAAATAAAGTGATAAATACTAGGAAACCGGGAAAACAAACCTAAAATATACAAAGACAAGCCAAAATAAAACCTGCTGTTATTAAAAGAAACCTTCTCGTTTAACCGAGCCTTCTCCTCATCCGTGAAAGGAACGACACGAATTTCACTGCTCATTGTCCTAGAGTATCGAGTATACCACCAGCTTTTACCTAGTAAAAGAAAAAAACTTCTACCAGGAGGAAGATAATATCTCAACACGAATGCAAGAGCTGCGTCCGACATCAAAGGTTACTGGAAAAAATTCGGATCGAAGACCTTCATGTAACTGTCCATTTGAGATGTGAAAAGCACAAATCGCCAGAAATACGAATTACTAGTACCTAGGGATTTATGAAAAATATCTGAAGTAACACACACATTCACTATGAAAGATAGGCCAAATTTAAGCAACGTGGGTTAAGTAATATGAAGCATATGTCAGAATATTCTGACATTAAAATGATGCTAACATATTTCCAAAATTCCTCACCGCTGGTGTCTGCGGTGGAGACCGAACACGTTATTACTCTTTCCGGAGGCTAACGCGTTCACCAGCGTACCATGCGAGTGATTCGTTTAACCCCCAGCAATTAAAAAAGAATAGGCGGTAAATAAAAAGTGACGACATTTCGACATCATTTTCGATTGACTTGCAGATGTTTATAATCTTGTCGTAAACGGAGTCTGCGTCGGTGACAAACCACAATGAATCAGACGGCGTTTAGCAACGTTACTCGTGGTTAGTCTTTCGCAAAAAAATGCTAAGAGAAAGTACCATGCCAGAACTACTAAGCTCTCTATGTGCCTAGAAAAGCTGGACTTACCTGAGCAGCTCTGTGAAGTAGATGAGTAGAGTTAGCGGATGTCCACTAAGGTTACACATGATTAAAAGGATTACGTGTCATTTAATTAATAGTTGCCGAATACAGTATCCGAATACCAAAAACTAGATGGACATCTATTCTATATGTATTACAATTGAAGTTATAGCCTCATACACGATGTCTCCACAAAGATCACTGCAAGCCTCATTAACTTTAAAGAGCTTTACTGAGATTGAAATCCACATTCTCGACGAACTGGCTCTTCCTTTCATTTTATTTTTTATTGATGTCTATCATCCTGCTACTACAGCTCCTATCCTTAATAAGCAGTAAAGCTAGTGACGATTCTGCCATCAAAATTCGTGATGCATTCAGCTGCAGTCCATCAAGATGACAGGTCCAAGGATTTTTGGCGAAATCCAAGTATGTATACCGCAGACAATCAATATTTCTCTATATAAATAAGTAGAAAACGCAAGTAAGGAAGAATTTAAGATAATGCGAAGACTTTATGACTGCGACAGAAAGCTTCATTCTCCAATAACTTCACATCGTGTTCGACCACTGGACGATTGTGCTGAGTTCTTAGAACTGGACTGATCCTCACAAGGATGTTCTAAACATTCTAGCAAACTCAAGCTGAACTACTTACTAACCGACTCCAATTATTATCTACGTAAGTGCCCCTCATTCTTTGTATAGAAGAAAGTATGTACTTCCTCTTCAACGGTTAACCTGAAGCACTGAAGAGATCGACTTGCTTTCCTGTATTCATATCTAAGAAAGTCACCTAAACTAAGTACTGGAAAGGAAAAGCTTAAAGACCGCGTCCCGTTCGCGAACAAAAAGTTCCGCCCGCATCAATCGACATGAGACCTGACGATAAGAACGTGTTATTCGCACCACTTGCGATATAAGTGAACCTAAAATAAGAAGATACAAAAAAGATAGTACTGAAAGAAACCAACACAATCAGTTACAAGTGCAATCGATCCAGTACACTCACTAGCGTCTCAACCCAGCTAAGCCAACATTTAAAGGTGCCAAAATCTGAGCCGACTCTTCTTCTCTGACCTCTGCCTCGAACGAACGCCGCAGAAAGCCTTGTCGGATATCGACGGGTAGGTAAGGCATGGTGTGGAGATCTCTGCTGATGAGATCAGCAACAAACATTGATCATTTCAAAACATTTAAAACCTTTGGAACCAATGTCGTTGAATTTAAGAAATTTGGAACCTCTAGTTACAATGCGATTCACCACTAGATTTTTACGCGAAGGAACTGCTAAGTTATATTCTCAGCACTCCCTAAGAAAATTACCTAATTCGACATAGATGTATCCTACAGGTGTTATCTTTGGTGTCCACCAGTAGTCAAATAATTTCAGTTCGAACAACCGCTAAATATCCTACAAAAAATAGCTTCTGGCGAAACTGGCAATTGTCGGCCCCCAACGATTGCACTGTCCCTCCTCCGTCCCCGCAGCCTCCATCCCACATTTGAAAAAGACTATTGATATTCAAAACGGAGTCGTTAGCATTGTTAATTTTACTTTCTGACAGTTCGAAATATCATAACACACGAGAAGAGGGTTTCTCTAACAACCACAACCCTACAAACCGGTTGTTTATTCGGTCCTAGGGTTATGATTAGAAATATATCTAAGTCTTTCCCACATACTTCCATCCCATATGTCATTTCGAGATTTACATAAATATTTACTCCACTTTACGTTGGGCGCAAGTACGATAAGATTTAAGAACCCAAGTCTAAGATCGTTGCGTAGGAAAAGTCCGATATTCTCACTGGGTATTGCAACCAGAGGCAATCCTATTCCACAGAACAGCCCTATGATCATCCAATGGGTACCTTCTCGTTAAAAACAGAAGGAAAAAAGAGAATCATGGCAATTAAGTAATAGTCCTCGTGTCCGTTAAGCGAGTAGAGCTCGATAAGCAGCTCTAGTACGCAATGGAAACATATGAAGTTTGCTGTGAAGCACTCGAATTACTCGACGGTTAATGTGATTATAAATTATTACGGTGGTTTTGAGAAAATGAAGCCTTTCACGAATTTATGTAGGGACGCTTACATTATCGTAAGCCATATTTCACTTCGAAACTTTACATAACCTATCGAATTTTGCTAATGGGACCATGATTATGACACCTACAACGTCCACTCGAGTTCACTAAAAAATGAGTTCAAAAGCATACTGATTTACTTTCAACTACGTCAAATTCCATTTGCCGGAATACAAGCTGATACAACAATGTGGAACCAACGAGGAAAGACTTTTCGGCTCTTAGTCAGGTTTTAAATCAAAGCATTATAATGAGCTGTAGATTTAAAATGTGACAACATAACCTGTGACGAAATCGTCACCACTGTCCGTAAAACATGAAAAAATATAGCGCTTACCGCTAGCTATTGCCGCAATTACGGACGCTGCGCGTAGTTACGTCATAAAGTTAAATCAATGGTTTTTCGCGCTAGATAGCAATGCTTAGTGTCAGGATGAATGGAGAATCAAATGTCAATATGTTAACATATGCAGAGCAAGAAATCGAATCCAGTAGGCCTAGAAGACAATCCGGTGAACGAGGATGACACGTATGATAGCCATTGTCTTCGTGCGATCCTAGTGAAATCGTATGCATTAATGGCTCCTTTTCAAATTCTACCAACGTGATTACTGACTTTTCTCTATTACTCGCTGTTCTTCGCTTCAAATTAAACCCAAGAATGACTACTGTCGTCTATTCTTACTGGGATACTTTGCCGGGCTGTCCTTAAACGTCGTTCACGCAACAGCGCTTCTTCCCGTCGTCCTGTTATCTCACACCTGTCATCCCTAAATGTCCTCAAATTCGTTTGTGGGTTTGGCTTCAACTGAAGTCCCGACGTCTCTGATCCTCCTGAATCACTTGTTGAATACTGGCTGAGTGTGGTGCTTCATGGGAGTATGAAATAGCCGTGACAACGTCTTTACTTCAGGTGATCTCCGGCCTTTTAGTTCGGAAAATCGTTAGTAACCGTATGATTTTTGTTTCGTCCAATACATCTGAATCGCCAATAAATGTCTCACATTCCTTGGTCGTTTAATGAAATTCCACAAATTCCTCCATTCATTCCGTTCCCACATTCAGCTCCAGAATCCATATTTTGGAAATTTACGGCGAACACAAAGTGACTCACTATGCTGAAAAAAATTTGGAAAAGAAGACAGCAGTAGTTAATGAGCTTATTGTGAATAGTAACCTAGGCTTAGCCACAGATGAACCAACCGATTCAGCTTTTAAGGGGTTAAGAACTTAACACCTAGGCAAATTTGAAAACCGACTTTCATTTGACCTCGGCATGAGTGATCAATAATAAATTGTTCTATTCATGAGCTCACACGAGGTTGTCAAAAAACTTCTAGTCGACTAACATTTCGGCAGTTTTGCCGTCGTCGGAGCCGCAATGATCCAAGCCGGTTATCCATACTCGGTCATCAGCGCGATGTGGCTCCTCGTAGCCGTTACGAGTCGAATCTCTTAGAATGGAGCACCATTCAAATGAAGTGACCTCACTAGGCATTGCCATCGTGTAAGCTCATGAATAGAGGAAATATTTTTGATTACTCATCTTGGGATCTTTGACCGTTTTGAATGTCGGTTTTTCAAAGTTATTGCTCCGATATGTGCCAGGTAATATGGCACCGACTGCTGCCGGGTGGAGTGCCCAGAGAAAAACAAGGCATTATGGACGGACAGCCATTCGGACAATCGACAACCGTCCTGTACAAAAAGGCACTGTAGTTTACTTCATTAGAACGGTGCTCCATTCCAGAAAATTCGACTCGAAGCGACTACGAAGATCTACATAGCACGGGGGACCGCTGAAAAGTTAGCCAAATGAAAGGTTTACAAGAATTTTGAGTTTATGAGAAGCTTGAGTAAGTTACGAAACGTTGTTAAAATCAATATACACCAAGCCAAGGTAGCATTTGCGTAACACTGACGCTAACTACCAGTAGCTCTGAGTTAAGCAGTAGAAATCATAAACTATTGTCTGACAACAAAAGCAATGAAACTTGCATAGAAATTTACCGTATGAACATTACGCATGGGGTTTTTCGTTGCAGGAGTGCAGCTTGCGTCCTTTAATAAAATGTTACCGATCGTGTTTTGTTAACTATCGCATGATTGCCAGGGTTTGATACTAACCAGTATAGGTTACGAGTTATTAGGTATCTAGCTGGTCCTTAGGTTAAGTGTCTCAGTTGGCTACACCGGCCGTCTATTTCAGATATTTCAGATACTTTATGTGCATAAGAATGTGTGATGTTGGCTCCCAAGCGGAATTTCTCGGACATTCTGCGGGTATGTGGTAGGTAGTGGAATTAAGAGGGTTGTTTCGAACAATCAACACATTCCACCCGACATTTTATTCTAACTATTTCCCTTTTCCTTCATCCATGTGAGCTTAATTTCATATTAGCAAGGGATTTGGTAGAACTATTATGCCCGATGTCAGCAACACCATGATGCTGTTTCCAACCTGCCGTAAATTTTTTCGATAACTATGAACACTTAGGAAATTGACAACTTAACAGAAGCTTTGTTCTACCGTTCTAAAGGTTTACATGATACCATTCACTGCACGTTACTGCACAGAAGTCCATTTTTCTGGGTTAAGTCAACTGGTCAAAAAGTGAATTCTTAGCTTTGAATCATGCCAAAAGATGAAAAACTGAGTATCAGTCAACTCTTCAACAGAAGTGACAGTGAAAAAAACCCGGATGTGCGAAGGGCAATCCTATCGTGCGCTATCCTAGAACATCCTGTACTGCCCATGGAAGACTGGAATATGAGGGGAAGGGGAAGGGAAATGAGTACGATGATGATTACGATGAACTCAGCAGTGAGTGGTCTAATGGTGTACTGCATCGCAACTAATGGATCTTTGATAACAAACGGGTTGGTATGGATGGAAAATTTTTGTATTGGTGCACAGAAACTGAACATTTCTCTACACTGTGGCTGACATTTACACACTACATAGTGATCTACTCTCGAGACCCACAAGTGTCGACAAGATGAAGAAATCCATTACTTTTCATCTTAAGATGGAAATTATTAGACTGTCATGGTTGAGTGGCAAGTAGAGTTGCAATGTTATCCAAGCATGTTTTTGAATCCTACGTTACAACAAGAGACAATTTCGAAGGCTTGTTTTCTATCATCGATTTTGCCGACGACGCAAGGTGCAAGGGGAATTGTAGGGTATTTGAGCACAAGCTAAGCCTATCAATGGGGACGATTTTGAGGGTTTCCAATCTTTTGGGTATCTTTCTTTTCCTCTTTTGCAGTTGTTTTCTACTTTGTAGAAAGCCCGCTTTCAAAATCATTGCTTCGCTGTGCTCCGGCTCAAATGACACCCCACTTCCGCAGGGTGGATTGTCCTGACAAAACAAACAAAATCAACGGATGATTTGAGTCAACATCCCTGCTGTATAGAAGGTCACTGCCGAGCGAGGGAGATTACCTCAACCAAGCTGTACTTCACTCCTGAAGGTTCCGTTGAATACGATTACCAAGACTCACATCATAAGGGCGAACGGCTGTGGACAGTCAAAGTGGACTATCACGGACGGTCACGGGAAGAAAACAAATCCGTCGAAACGTTAGCCGAATAAAAGATCTTTTAACAACTCCGTATAAGTTCATGAATAGGACAAAACGTTAATGATTGCTCACCAGTAAAAGTTGTAGCAGAATGCACATAACCTGTAACATATCCATCGTGCTCTCCTAGGGTTTCCGTTACTGTAGCCCATATCTGAGGCACGAATACACATACAAACTATTCAAGCCGTGTGTTTCGATTGCACTTGCGGAACTTTAGAGTATACCAGTAGCACTCCCTCCAAAACCTTGTATGTGGCTCAGTCTGTTGTAATGATGTATGTGCATGATTCACTGGATAAAGGAAAACTTCCAGGTAGTGATGTCGTTTCCTGATTGAAATGTAGTCCAAAGAACGACACATCTCATGGACACTCGTCGAATAGTAGAAAAGCTCCAAGAGAAGAAAATGGGGAGTATAACGGAAACAGAAACTGGGAAGATATGAGGGGGAACCATTGTCATGTTCACAGTTAATTATGGGACGCTAAGGGACGAGACTATGGGACGGGACCAACTCACCAAAATTGTAGGTTATTGATAGCTACCACCGGGACGAAGACGAGTGTTGTGTAGGAACGTGTGTGGCGCAGTGGTCGGAGGTGCCCTGCAACACACACGTGTAGTCGATCCACGTGCTCATGGCCCATCAAGGCTTCCATCCCTCCGGGGTCGGCAAATTGTACCCTTGTCTGGGAGGATAGCAGCACTGGCACGATGCATCGGTAGGCCACCTCGAGTCATTGTAAAGGCCAGATATGCATTCAATCACCTCCAAACGATGCTTGATGAAATCGAATGCATGGCGCATCCTCCAACTATTGATCAACGCCGAGAATTTTTTTTGTTACCGCCAGAATTGTAAAAAATTGCTGGTAGGTATTGCAACTCGTATATAAAGATGTACCACACTGGATGTGTAAATTGTACATACGTATATACTGTAAGCTGTAGGATTGTAAACTAAGGGGTTTCTGAGCCCATTTGATTTAGCATAAGGCCTAATGCGTATCTTTTCGTGTCTGACTTTCCAGTACAGCAGTAGCATTTGTAATCCATGTAAGCACGACTAGTGCTCAGTTGGGAATGATTCATGATTCTTTTGTACGTGTCGCTTTGAACGAGACAAAACGATTACTATGCAGTGGTTTACTGGTACGAAAAGGAATGTTTTGGAGTTGTTGCTGGTTCGCATAACTGAATTACTCACTGTAGATGTGCTTCACGATCCTGGAAACCTCTCTGGGATGGGGACTAGCAATGTGTAATTTGTAGTTAAAGCTAATAAGAATGTGAGACCCTTCCTTGTACTTTAAATTGGATCGAGAAGATGTATGGCCTATACCTAGTTATGTTTCCAATGGTGTATTTCATCTACACTACGATTTTGCCTATTTTAAAGAGTTTCTTTTTTAAGAGTTTGGAGTAAGGGTTAGAAGTTTGAGATGAATAACTGTGGATCATCGACTCGGATCATCGGCTCTGATGAAGATGAAGACTTCAGATGTTAGCCGAATAAAAATCATTTATTAACCTCGTGTAAACTTATAAAAGGAAGATTAAATATTGATTGGTCATAGTGAGGTTAAACGAAAGTGGGTTTTGAAATAAGAGTTAAGAGACTTTTAAGAGTTTAAGAGTAGTAAAGTTTCGACGTTAACTCTTCAGATAACTTTCGCTTACCAACTCTACGTAACACCACTATTGTGTTAGCCCAGAAAGTTAATTTATAAATCAAATATCCTGTTTAGCACCTAGATTCTAAAAAATTCCATACTTCCTGCATAAGACTCAATTTCCTTTATGATAAAAGAAAATATTTCAGAAATACGATATACATGTTCTACAGGAAGGTCAACGATAACATGAGGCAGTGACCACAGTAACGTGTCTGTTTTCAAAACACGTTGGAAGTACTCGTAATACACTCGATCCTCGTGTAGTACTACCAGTACATAGTAGACACTTTGGATGAAGTCATGATGACCACAAATAAGATGAAAAAAAGGAATGAATAGATGATATGCTACGAAGAATTCGTATGTTTTGCATATTAAACCTTTTGGTTTCCACTTTTTTGATAGAAATAGCAAAGCAGTGCTTCGCTGATTTCCACCATGAAGCTCGGTATGCTCATAGGCAGCTACTGTGGTAGTAGAATATAGTTAATGTAATAGTTAGTTTTGAAGCTTTACTTGTATTCCTGCTGAGGAAATCGTCCAACTAGACCTTTTTTCATGCTGAACAAAGCATTTGTCTTCATCAATCTTCAAACGCCTAAGTACAGAAACTAAAGCAGTTATTTCCGTGAAGGTGTCTACCATAGATATACTCACCTGATGAAGCCTCACCTTATACAGACTTGACCTCGATACTCTTCCAAACCTATGAATAATATCATGAAGTAACTGTGTGGTACTTAATTCACAACTACCCATCAAGTTTTTCTCTTTTTTGGAAACAAATCCTGAGTACTTTTGACTCCCTCACTGTTTATTTCGCTTCCAGTTCTCCGGAGAAAAAACTTCCATACCGGAAACTAGTTCCCATTCTACGCTTTCTAATTCCACACGATCCAACATCATATATTGTGCTGATCCCAGCACTCCTTTCGACCGATTCCGTTCCTCACATCCAACATCCACGAAGATTCTCAACGTTGCACGTCAGTTCGGCTGCTGCTTGAGGATCTTGGTCTTCTTTATGAATGCTGATCTAGTCGAAATTTTTCCTGGAATCGTAATAGAGCTCTGGTACACAGTTCTCAGGCCTTCATCGCAAACGGTCTGCAATCCTCGTGATTCGCCTGACCCCAGACGAATAGGAAGCTTGAGTGACGTTTTATTGAACGGTATCTCTAGCACTAGAGGCGTGTGGGGGCAGTGGTCGCATGCGCCTTGCAATACAGATGGGATTGATCTTAGTGCCTTAGGCTCATCAAGCCTTCCGTCCACGTCCCCCGTCCCCCCCGGAATAGGCAAATTGGTACCATATTTGTCTGTCTGGGAGGATAGCAGCACTGGCTCGATATATTGGTAGGCCACGGCGAGTTCTTGTAAAGGCCAGATATGCATTCAATCACCTCCAACAATGCTGAATGAAGTCGAATGCATGGCGCATCACTCAGGGATTGACCAACGCCGAAAGCTTTACCTTTTTATCCTTTTTATCTCTAGCACTGTCCTAACCGTGCCTCTGTTCTGCATTACGCTAACGAGTGTTCATTTTATTTCAAGCGCTTAGTTTGCCCATGTAATAATTTTTATGCACAGAAAATATTTGACTGAGGGCTAGTGCATAGGTAAACTCAAGAAAAAGGCTATTTTTCACCACGACTTTCTATTAACCTTGGCAATGCATTATAACTATCACTACTATTTCTGACCATTACTTAAACTTCTAGAAGCTGAGAATAGTCCGCAGCTTTCAAGCGCACTATTACAGTAGAATATCGAAGTAACAACTAAGAAGAGTATAGTAACCGACTTTCCTTAAGAGCCGACCAGAGCACAGACCGAGCAGGGTCTGGCCAGAGACCGGCCAAGATAAGAGCATCGTCGAGTGATTATGCCCCATTCGAGAGGTGCTTCACTAAAGAAGATCCGGCTCGATGCGACAACGAAGACATTACATCGAAAGCACGAACGACTGTGGAAATCGACTCGGATCATCGGCTCTGAGGAAGACGAAGACGTCGAATCGTGAATCGTTAGCCGAATAAACAGCGGTAACAACCTCGTGTTAGCCTATCAGTGAAGCAAGGTACTAACAGCAGTTATCTATTTTCCTGTTAGAATAAGAGATAAAAGATAAAATAAAGGATAAAGCTCTCGGCGTTGATCAATTCTTCAGGGATGCGCCATGCATTCGACTTCATTAAGCATCGTTTGGACGTGAGTGAATGCATATATGGCCTTTACAATGACTTGCGGTGGCCTAACGATCTATGGAGCCAGTGCTGCTATCCTTCCAGACAAGTCTGGTACCAATTTGCCGACTCCAGAGGGATGGAAGGCTTGGTGGGCTATGGGCGTGGGGATCCATCCCATGTGTACTGTTGGGCGCCTCCGAGCACAGCGCTGCACGCACCCAGAGTAACAGATATTCAGATAAACATGATATGCGATAATGAAGAAGGCTTTAGCTCGCGTAGTGCAAAACTGCGAATGAGGGCAATGGATGACTGAGTGGATAACTTCTGACCGAACTAGTAACAGTACTACTCAACACTTAAAGTTATTCAGGATGTTAAACTCGAGTATGGATAAGGAACTACAGCTCTGCATTGTCACTGCTTCCCACTTAAAATGGGACACTGAAAGATGCAGCCATTCCTTAGGTGGGTCCCGAAACGATTCTTTGTACTCGGTGACAAATTGAGTTGGGTTTTCTGGATCTCTCTGGTTTTCAGTTTCAAGAGCACTGTGTTCAACAGCTGTTTCTTTTCCTCTTCCTTTCCCAGATGTTTTTTGACGACATTTGTTCGTTGTTTGCTACCTTTCCTTCTAACTTGTAATGAGAATGACCACTGTTTGTTTCCTGAGGTCCTTGGTATTCATACTGCCGCTCTCGTCCACGTGATTTACGCAGCATTTATGTTATCATAATTATTCGGAAAAATTTCTATTATTCACTCTCTGACGCTACCGGTTTTTGTTAACTAATCGAACAGTTTGACAACTGGTTGTTTTGATGATGAAACAGTTGTTCAAATCGTTCCTTTACTGGAGTGATTGCCGTCTGCTTAAGCAATTTCTTTCGTTTGTCGATCGAAAGCATTTTGATTTTAATCGAATAGTTCCTTTTGACGATTTCCAGAGATGAATCGTACCATTCTTTCTCTGTTTCGCCAGCAGCGTCCACTGCTTCGACGTGCGTTGCACAAAGGAGTTGACTCAACACCACCGTTGCGTTACACCTCGAACGCTGAATGCGTTAGTTCATCTTCTTTTTCATCCATTATATTACTTTTTTGATGTTCATTTGTCCTTTGACAGGTTAAGTTGACCTCATTTCATCCCTTCATTTCTATAAATGACGTGATTTTCTTTTTCGTTACATGTCATTAGTGATGGTCCCACCCAGTCTGCTGGGCATCCCACGGGGGTCGGCAGATTAGTGTCAGACTTATCATTGATGGTAGAAATACTGGCTTAATACATTAGCGAGCCCTCGGAAGTCATTGAATGGGCCAAATGTGCAGTCAGCTTCCTCTAAAATGCTTGGTCTTTATTCTTTATCCTCTGTGTAACTGGTCATTTGTGGAAGAGGGGAAATGTTGAAGAAACTAGACACGTCTAGCTATTCACTGATCTTCCAATCAATGAGAATGTGATCGTGTCTGGAGTGGCTAGGATGTGGTACTATACATCGATCCTTTGCCTCAATTGATCATTTTAATCGTTTATACGCTAGGGTACAATTTTTCCCTTTTGCAATAAAGTTTGTATAATTGCAAGTTTGTCTTTGTTTATTCACCTTCAACATATTAGAAACTGATTGTTCAACTTGATAGTATAAGTTCGGTAGTATTTCCTTGTTTGAAAGAATGTCTTCGGACTGTTGAGCATATGACTTCATCACTGGTAGTGACGTTAGGATGACTGCATATTGGAAAAAGGGTAAAGCACACGGCGTTGGTGATCCCTGAGTGATGCGCATGTGTCACGTATTCGACTTCACCAAGCATCGTTGGAAGTGATTGAATCCATACATGGCTTTTACAATGACTCGCGGTGGCCTAATGATGTATTGAGCCAGTGTTACTATCCTCCCTAAACAAGTCTGTTATCAATTCGCCGACTCCGTAAGGATGTAGGGTGTGGTGAGCCTTGGGCGCGAGGATCGACCCCCATGTGTATTGCAGAGCGCCTCCGACCAATGCGCTGCACGCGGCCTTAGCTGAATATTAAGGATTCATATTATTTACTGTAGATCCTGTGGTAGCGCTAAGCGAGATGAAACGTCACAGTTGACCCTACAGTGTTTAATGAAAAACAGTTTATCACGACGGAAGCGAAACGGTTTTAAGAATCCATGCTTGCGTTTGCTTACCAAATCAGATTCTGGTTTGTTATATAGAATATTTCAGGTTGCTCTGTATTTGCTGA
The DNA here is from genome assembly GCA_018806985.1 of Angiostrongylus vasorum. Classification (NCBI taxonomy): domain Eukaryota; kingdom Metazoa; phylum Nematoda; class Chromadorea; order Rhabditida; family Metastrongylidae; genus Angiostrongylus; species Angiostrongylus vasorum. Next base: position 256,062 of record JADANN010000140.1, on the reverse strand, counting down.
TCACCGTGACGTTCTTGTCGTATCCATCGTACGTATTGGTCAACTTGGACAAAATGCGCCCGAAGGTACTTATAGAACTAGTTTTTTTTTAACCTTTTTACTTACTGCCTACTCTTTTTGATGGCTGGGTATATTGCGAAATATAACTTCAACGAAGCTGAGATATTTGCAAAACTCTGGACCGCAGGTGCCTATGGTGGGGAACGAACGCGCTACTGTCCTTTTCCGGGGAGTAACGCGTTCACAACCACACCATGCGGGGCCCTTCGTTTCGCGTGTCTCTCAGTTAGTTCTATCGATCTTTTTGCTAGCAGCAATCACCCGTCAACGGGATTGATCTGGGGAGTCCAAATCGGCATTGAACCCAGTTAAGCTGAGGCTATAGTTATAATCACAATTTTAACCTTTTTACTTACTGCCTACTCTTTTTGATGGCAGGGCAAGCGTTACTCCCCGGAAAAGGACAATAGCGCGTTCGTTCCCCACCATAGGCACTAGTTTTTTTGTTCGTAAAAGCTTTAGAACATTTATCTAGCTATTGTTTTTGATAGTTCCGTTACGATGTGGAGAGTTAAGGTATGTGACATAACTGTGTATGGTTTCCGTCAAGATGACCGTGTTTCTTTGGGCGAGTCCTTCAGTTTCGGTTGCCATAGCGTCTGGTTTCTTCTGCTCTAAACTGCTCTTGTTGGCGTTGGAGACACGACACCCAAGTTCCTTATTTGGATGTGCGGTGGTTATTGAATACGTTTACGGAATCACTTGATGATTTTCATGGTCCTCTGTCTGGAATCTATCAATTTCTTTCTCTTATCCAAGCATTTCCTCCCTGACGACAATGCCTATCCGTGCTTCTTTTTCGTTAGCAGATTCGTATGTGAGCCCTATGTAGTGCGATTTAAGGGTCAGGTAGTGCTGTATAGTGATTCTCCCCATTACGTGGACGTCCTGATCCATCCAGGAGCTGGTTTGACCCACCAAGCCTCCCATCCCGTCAGGGTTGAGAAATTGGTAGCAAACTTGTCTTGGACTAAAGCACTTTCTCTAATCTACGCGTTTCTTGTCCGTGAGTGTGAACTCTTTCGACATCATAAGTAGAGGTTATAAATCCTTCATAGCTGGTCATGCACAAGTTATTCTTGTTCTCAACATTTGGTTTGTTACACTATCTGAAATCTGGTTGTTCTTTACCTGTGCTTTTATTGCACTACCTTAGTTTGGACCTCGGAGTTTCTTGTGCCTAATACTAAACCTAGTTTTCTTTTTCTCGTGTAGGTTTTTATCTGGAGCCGTGCGAGAGGTTCTCATGTCACAGGCAATAGATAAAATATTTCGGATCAGATTAGTTATCGTGGCTTTGTTTCAGTCCTTCGGCAGTTCTCTAAATTTTACTTCCAAGTGGCCGTAATTGATACAATGGATTACTTCACAGGTGTCAATGTCTATTCTAGAGGATATTGTTTATCAGGAAGTTATCGCTATTCTATGTTAATTCTATCTTATAATCCTCTCCGTGGTTTGCCGTATAATTGTAATTAGGATGTTTTCCTGGATGTCGAACCGTGATGTACAGCAGGAGTTTATTCCATCAAGGTGGTCGTTCAAACTAAGGAGCTCGGAATTCTCATCCGAAAGCACAGCGAAGAACACGTCCCTGCCAGGGATTAGCACCGTCCATGTACTAGCTTAGTTAGAAGGTGACAAGTCTCTGATCAACATCTAACAGGCGCCTACGTGTGAGAGGAATTTGGAAAGACAGCTTGACTCTATCGAGACTTCAAGTCCAGAGATCCAGGTATATTGGCAATACACCGTCGCAACGGTGAGGCCTTCTTTAGATAAGGTGACTGTAAATATGAAATAGTCTGTTGTTCTCTTTTTTCCGAAACGTCAGCTACCGTGGTGTTGTATGTGCTATATTTGTGAGGAATTAAACGTGTGCTGAATAACAACTTCGCGATTGCTGTAAAACAGATTTATAATCCAGTGCCCAGGTTAATAGAAAGTCGATCTTGGGAACTGTGGAATAGTCTGTTATATCTCATGTTTGCTTTTAGATTTGTGTGAACAAGATGTTAATATTGAATTCTGATAATAGAGAAATTCTGAATGATTTCCAAAGAAGACATGATGACATTGCAGCCAGACAACTCTCTGAATCCAGACGTACAAGCACAAATCGATGCTATTCGCGCTGCTCGCAATGCTTCGAAGTAGACACTGTAGTTGTAGAATAGTCAATTTGAAGAAATAAAAGTGTTATTTCTCTTGTAGATGTAAACAATGCACTACCATCTGGGCTGAACACTAGGCACAAGGATAGTGCTTGATTACTTATCAATACACATTTCAGATTGTTATTAGTATAATCCTGTTATAAAGTAGAACCAGACTGATTTTCAGTTAAAGAGAACAAGGGTCACCTCAAAAGATTTACAGTGGGAACACAATGGAAGAAAAGGTTTCATTACGACACTTTCACCTTAGGCCGAGAAATGAGCTAGTTGGTACACTTGTAAGTTTGGGTTACAACAAAAAGAACATTAGAGAAGTAGAATTAGTTTGGGAAAATGATTGATACACCGAGCAACATGTGTATTTGTTGCTTATATTACTGTGTGGTGCCACGTTTCAAACGACCTGATTTATATAGAGTGGATCTTCCCTCTTCAGCTTTTTATTTCAATTTTTTTTCATCCTCATACAGTAAGGTTATTAATAGATCTAATATTGCTGTCTCAAACATTCAGATCGACACTGGTAGCAGAAAATTTGGAAATTCAATACATTCTAATGCTGTGAGAACTGACGGTCTTTGAATTGTAACGTTCCGTTAATTTCAAACAAATCGGCTCCTTAAGATAGAACCCCTCCGGTCAAGGATTACATTTGTCCCGGGAATGAGGCGGATCATTGGAGTCACACCGACCCTGCTAGGCTTCTGGTGGTATTCTTTAAAAGGATGTGAACTGTATAGAACTATCTCATCGTCCCTTTGAAAGATGCTTTAATTGTTCTCTGAGGTTTTGTCATAATCATTATATATTTTTGAAACCACAATCCACCTTTAGATCGAAAATAGTTAAGAAATAACACTGGAGGTTCGGACTTGCGTGGCTGCTGTGTACGACGGCGCTTAATTTTATGTCGGTTACGGACTTTCTGGTTTTTTCCACAACAGAAAATAATTTCTCAATGACTGGAGAAATTGGTAAGTTGAAAATACAGTAGAACAGAAGAATAGAAGCACAACTATGAGCGAGGTTTTGCTGTATTGCTCCAGATCTGCATGGTTTATATGGTACCGGTTACTGCGCACAACTGTGGTGCAAAATGAAGCCACATTGTTGCGAGCATTTCAGTGTTTTGCAAGCCATATTGTTGATTCTGATCTTCTCGATACCCTCCTATTCCATACTACAATCAAGGTCCATCAGCGATTGGAATAAAACAACAGTTAAAAGCCAATTTGGACGCGCGTAGCGCAGTGGTCGGAGGCGCCCCTGCAATACACGATTCCCGCGCCCCCTGGCCCACCAAGCGTTCCATCTCTCAGGGGTCGGCAGACTGGTACCATATTTGTCTGCGAAGATGGCAACACTGGCTCGTTTCATTGGCAGGTCACCGCGAGTCATCGTAAAGGCCAAATGGGCATTCATCCACCTCCAAATGATATTTAATGAACTCGAATGCATGGCGCGTCCCTAAGGGATTGATCAACGCCGAGAGCTTTATCTTTTTTTTTAATTGCCAATCAAATTTCCATTTAATAAACTCGTACAAAAAGAACGTCTTATGTAGATTGTTTGGCGTAGAAAAAAGCTCTTCATGGACCAGGCATGACATATCATCTGTGTTAGACAAGCTATCGACTAATCCTAAGAGTGCTGTTAAAGGTTCTGTAGAGCAAAGTAAATAATGGAAAAGGAAATGCATCAGACGCAATGCACTTGGTCCACGTTGTCACACTCCTCCAAGCATGCATGGCATACAATGCATTTCAAGCCTTATTTATTAACACATAATAGTGGTTATTCCAATAACGAGGAAGAAATGAAACCCAGCTGATACCATATTTCCTAGATTTGGTTCACTACTGTTATCCTTAAAAAGGTCACGTCTGGCACAGTGGTCGGATGCGCCCTGCAACACACATGTGAGATCGATCCCCCGCACCCACGTTCCACCAAGCCCTCCATCCCTCCGGGGTCGGCAAATTGGTATCAGACTTGTCTTCTAGACTGCTGAAGTTTGGAAGACTCACGAGAGCGATTTGTACTTACAACGTGCACACACTCGCATCTGAATATTCAAATGAAGGCTTGATGATACATGTTTTCAAGATTAAGCAAGCCTAGGGAATTAGGTACGACGTGATTGGACTGCTTGAAACGACAACACATTGCCCATTAAACACCACTTATGGTGCACTAGAATTTTCCTTGCAACATTAGGAGGTATAGTAATAAATGTTGGTACCTTCTTTAACATCAGGTTAGTCATGAAAATCGAATCATTTGAATAAATAGTCAGCCGAGTCGAACGACAACTGTTGAGTACATGTCAGTCAGTGCTGGCTTTGAGATTCTTCGTCGCTCTAACCCCAACATCGAAGATGAAGCAGCATTCTAGAGATTTGGAGAATTTCTATAGAAAAGATTATATTTTCTGGGTCATCAATGGCCAAATTTACAATCAAGATTAACTCTATAATAACGTTCTGAAAAACCTATCATCGAGATCCACGGACTGGTGACAAGGTGGTTAATGGTAATTCACAAATTAGCAAGCTTAGAAGATAGCGGTGCAATGATAAAAACGCGGAAACATTTTGCACACACTACAAAGACTGGCACTAGATGTAGCCAACATAAGAAACATTCCTGCTTCGACGGTTTCGAAAATAACGACAGGTTAATCTTAATTATTAATTTGTCATAAAAGAAGTAACTTGGACAAATTGTAGGCTATAAAGTAATAAACAGTATATAAAAAACTATTTTAAGAACTGAGAAGATAAAGCAACTTCTTAAGCAATACAATACAGACAACAGCAGTCGAAGATCCAGAAGAAAGACGACGACTGGTGTCTGATTACGATGCACCTCCCGATTCGCCACCCTATTTCACGTCTCTCATCAAAAACGACAACTCGTCATCCCGACTCGGTATATGATTAAAAAGCGCAGAGAAACCACAAACTTATCGGCAATACCTTGGCCTCCAATGTGTCTATCGAAAAAAAAGGCCTAAAATCATTAAAAGGATAGAGAAAACCAAAAACAAATCAGTAGGTCGTTTAGTTCCACCCACCCAAAGCACTAGTAGCTTGTGAAGTTATTCACTTGTAAACACATTAGATTCTGTTGGTTAATCCAGTGAAATTTTCCATTTATAACACAACGGTATATTCATAGACGAAATAAAAACAATGCAACAAAAACAATCAGCAAACAACGACATTTCAACATGAAGATTATCGGTACATTCAAGTTTTACCTTGGATCGACCCTCGAAGAAAAAAACTCTCACAAACCATTTAGCCAGCCATAATTTCGCACTCAGTTGTGAACGACACCACTGGAAATTCAAATAGCCTTTCTTTTGTTAAATTTCATTATCCACTGGAGTTTCAAACAGCCTTGCCCTTGTTAAATTTCACTATGTTCTCGATCGCCATTGCTCGCATCTTATCCGTTCTCGCCGAGTCCACCTGAAGGGTGAACAACAGACTGTAGTTAACCAGATTGATATCAATAATTAGAAGATTTCAGCTTGGTCTTAGAGGATTCATTATGGTTTTGAACACAAATAAAAGTACAGACACAAATATTACCAATAGTAGAGGCCGGAGTGCTGAACGTAAAGAATTGAACAGGTCCGGAAAGATGAGTTCCTGTTGAGCTAACAACTAAAATGGATAGAATTGTACCTAACAATCGAATGCATATCAAATTATGCGTAATTTTTGAACTATGATTCCACAGGTGGAAAGATTTAACACCACGACAGCTCATCATACAGATGGACTATGGCTTTCCCTCCTCCACCCTCCACCCTCCACCTCTAAGACACCAAAGTTCACCATAACTACAAGTTTGATTATTTCCCCATACAATACAGTTAAGGACGCACTCGCCTGACCTCTGCGCATTTAAAAGCATAAAAGGTTGGTACACTGCTCTGGATCGAATACCGTTCTGATTTGTAGTTTCATCTCCATCATAACATGTCGTCACAACCCACCTGTTTTATACGGTGCCTCTCAGTGGCTTGGGTGAAGCAGGCTGGACAGTTTTCAGCTATCACTGGTAAACCTCGTGATTCTGCGAATTCACGTAACGCTCGTTCTCTAACAAATATCAGTGGACGAATTACTCGTAGTGTTCCATCTCTAAAGAAACAACGGGCTACTATAAACCTCGCAAACATTTGAAGAAAACTCGCAGAAAACAAAGAAACTCGTAGTAGATAGTATTCAGGGAAAACAGACGGTATACCCAGCAAAAACAACGCACTAACCGTGTTTGATACTGAGCCTTCATTGTACTCAAATTACCATTTTGGAATGCGGAAATGAAGAAGCTGTAAAAGATGCTTGCAAAAGAAAGGAGAAAAAATAGGATAAAAAGAGTGGTTTAAACCACTTTATTGATACAACTGCAGGTATGCTCTATCACGATTATAGAGAGCTCGATTGCCAACAGATATGGATAGCTATAAACCGCTACACCCAATGAATAAGCTGTGCTTGAAAATACCAGTAACGGCAAATGCTGGAAGTTCTGCATATACACTCTTTGGACATTACACACTAATTCAAGGCGTGTATAACACTGTGCCCAGACGTTCCTTATAACACTGGATCAATCGGTGGTTCGACCCTGCACCCTGGGCTCAGCAAGTTTTCCATCCCTCCAGGATAGGAAAACTGTGTACCACATTTGCCTGGGAGAATAGTAGCACTGACTGATATATCAGCAGACCACTGTAGGTCACTGTATGGCCCAAATATGCATTCAATCACTTCTACGACGCTTGACGATATTGAATACATGGCACCTTCCTCGAAGACTGATCAACGGCTAGAGTGCTGTAGACTTTCTTTGAAATCATTCCGTTACGCTACAAGTCTGTGTTGGGATAAAGATTCGTGATTATTATTTGTGAAAAAGTTAGGTGCATTTTAAATCGGGTTTTGCATGAAATACATCAATAGCTTAGAATAACAACGTAGTGTATTACTGAGACTTGTAACTGTAGAATAGTGCTCAGCCAATGTTGCTTTAAAAAGTTAAGTGAGTATCCCCACTGTTAACGGCTGCGAGCTGGCCATAGCAAAATTTCTTAGAAGGAAATATATATATATATATATATATATATATGTGTATATATGTATATGTATGTATATATGTATATATGTATATATATATATATATATATATATATATATATATATATATATATACATATATATACACATGAATGAACCATTCTTTAACTTCCCGACCAATTAGGAAAGTACGAAAATGTTTTAGGGCAAACATTAATGCAGTTCTTAATAATGACTTCCTTAGTTAACGGATAAAAGGATAAAGCTCTTGGCTTTGATCAACCCTTGATGGATGCCCTATGCATTCGACTTCATTGAACGTGACTAGAAGCATATCTGGGCTAGACACTGAGTCGTAGTGGCATACCGATGTATCGAGCCAGTGCTGTTATCCTCCCAGACAAATCTGGTAGCAATCTGCCAACGTTGGAGGGACGAAGGGCTTGATGAGCCCGAGGCGTGGGGGATCGATCCCATGTTTCTGGGTACCTATAACCACTGCGCTACACACGCCCCGTTTCAATTGACCTTTCCTTTATGTGGTGAACAAAAAACCCGCCTACTCGGAGAAAATCTGAAAGGTCACGAAGGTTGCTTCTGTGCAATTCGCTTGGAATTTTTTCTTCGAATATTCTCTGCTTCACCGTGACTGTTAGAAAATTGCCCGTTGAGTATGGCATTGAATAGGACGTTCATATTTTTGTATTTGATGTCAACATTTGGCATCCAATCGCCATTTTTAAGGTATAAACATTATTTCCCGTCAAGTTATGAAACAGGCAACTTACCTCTCAGCGACATCGTCCAAGTGCTGCCCCATTGCCAAGACGTTCCAGCCATAAAGTTGAGCCGCTGCCGCTAATCGTCCTCGCTTCATTCGACTACAGTACGCACAAATTGAACGCAAATTTTTCAGTCTCTTTGCAGCGCCAATGATATCTATAAAGCCTGATGACGTCATAAAATTGGCAATCTTTATAAGCCCGACAAGTTTTCACCGCCTGTCCTCCCTTTTTAAACATTTACAGCAACTACGCTTAAAGAAGAAAAAAACTGAAATATTTTCGTACGTACCACTGAGTTTTTTTTCATTTATGGAATAAACTAAGTACGCTGTTCACCTTGCTCCTCATAGAGATATTTTCGTATGTACCACTGTTTTTTTCATTTATGGAATCAACTAAGTACGCTGTTCACCTTGCTCCTCATAGAGATAATCAATATTCAACGATCTACAGTAGTCGACCAAGGGACGAGGATTGTAGGCAGATGAACCGGGATCGACAGTAATCGCACCCAGCTTGAAATTCGTACTAGAATGACAATCACTTGCGTGAAACCGTAAAGCACAACGGGATTACTGAACGGACGACCAGAACTGGTCATTCTCTTTGCATAATACCTTTTATTCTTCCGACAACGCATCTGGTAGAAATGCAGAATGTGTAGTAAGGAGAGCGAATCTTTACCACCTGACAAACACACAAGCACCTTATCGCCTTCCTGAAAACAAACAGTCATGTTTTTTGCAAAAGAATGGAGAAAAAACGACTCCCATCGAGTTCAGGTCTTCGGATGTTTGTATAAGTCTTTGGAGTCTTAAAGATTAATGAGCTAACTTTGATCATGTCGAGTCCATGTATCGCCTCGCAAACACGTTTGTACATTTCCACTGGTGGTGAATGCCACGGTATCTTCATTTCCTCAGCAGCACTCAACTCCTGACTATAAACGACCACTCGTTTATCCCAATTGTCAAGCATCTGAAAAAAAGCTGAGGAAAGAAAAAAAGTACAACAAGAGAAAAGTGATGGAAAAGAATTTAGCCCTACGGCAAGGATGGGAAATTCAAACTTTATAAGATTGAATACAGCGCTGAGAAGATAAGTAATGAAATCTCATAGATTTACAGAACCTTTCAATGATATTATGTGACACCAGAGCACGTAAGAGATAACAATTGATCACATCATTTCAGTAGGTAGTAAGTAACTCAGACCATATCTGTATTAAAACACATAAGAATTACCTTTAAACTTTGCGTTTCATCATCCATGTCAATGTTTTCCAATCGATCTCTCATACGTTCACTCGAGTCTAGAAAACGAAACATACCACAATCACCAAAAGCATTGGCAAGAAATGAAAGTTGAAATACAGGACCAAAAAAATTATCATGGGGATTTCGGGAATGTCTGTCTATTTAGCATGTTTTCATCTTTCACTTCGATATCACCATAAAGCATAAAAAAGGATAAAGTTCTCGGCATTAACCAATCCTTGAGGGATGCACCACGTATTCAACTTCACTAAGCATCGTTAGGAGTGGATGAATGCATATCTGGCCTATACAATGACTACATCTGCCCCTACTGATGTATCAAGTCGATCGGTGCTACTATTCTCCCATACAGGTGTGGTACCAACGTGCTGACCATCGGAGGGATGGAAGTTTTGGTGAGTCTGGGGCGCTGAATCGATCCAATATGTATTGCATGGCACCTCTAATCACAGTGATATACACGCTCGAATTAAATATTATGAATCAATAAATCTTAGCGTTTCATGAATGAGAAGGCGGTTCTCGGTCAAGTACTCTGCATTGACCAAACTAATAACTACTGCATATATCCCATCCCATGTTAGCCATCACGGGTCGTTTAAACGCCAGTCTGTGTATTGGGTCCATAGGTAGAGAATAAAACATAAAACGCAGACATAAGCCGATCATAAACTTGAGTTGAGACGCATCTAGATTTCAAGAATAGGCTCAGTCTTCAAAGCGCCGAAATGACTTAAATACTCTGTATACATTCAGACCTTCTACATGTAAGAAAGCGTATACATGAAAACGTACATGGGTTTGCTCGCACATATGGCATTAGGGACCTGCACGTCAGTTTGGGCAAAACAGTCGAGCATCTGGAAGGGCTTTCGGTGTCGCCACCCTAAAAGTACACACGCGTAAGCATCGCAAGGCAGGGGCCGGTGAGTTGAGACCCGTGGGTGTCTTCGCCTGTATCACCTGTCGTCCAGTTGACAGTCGAGTGACTCCAGCGGGCACCAGTAAATCTTCCATTTCTTCCTGTCGCATTTAAGAGCACTATAGCGGATTCTGGTCGCTCTACGGACTCGTTGAGCGTCATATCTTTCCTCTAGGCTTTTCGTGAAGAACTCTGACCAACAGCTCGGTGGTCCTCCTCTATTCTGTTTGACAGCCCGAGGAATCCAATAACTGACGGCTTTTGTAGATTGGTTCTCATTCATATGCAATACGTGTCCGGCCCACCTTATCTTCGACTGTTTGGCGTACAGAACGGTATCTTTGATTTTTGATCGTTGACGCAGGTCGGAGCTTCGGATCCCATCCCATCACTTGTGTGACACGGGATGCGCCTAGCATCGTCCTTTCGACTGCGCATTCTATAACGCAGAGTGATCCTTTCACCCTGCAGACGTAGCGAATAAGTTTCTTATGCATACGCTAAGGAAGGAAGAATCATGGAGTCGAAAAGCTGGGCACGGTACCGGGTGTTACCTGCTCCCTTCCCTATATCCTCGATGCTTTTAAAGCTTCGCAAGCTGGCCGCTTCTTCTTCTGAACTATAAAGCCAAGTCGTTCATCATGTTGATTTCCCGACCCTAGATAGACGTTACTGGAGCTTTCGGATGCATTCGTATTGTTGAGCGTGGATGGGACATAAGTAAGCAATGCGTACCTCATGAACATCGTTTTTTGCGAAAATTAGTTGAAGACCAATTTTTCCACAGGCTTTGTCAAAGTTGGGAAAGCATTGGTTCCGATTGGGTAATGTTGCTACTATAAGAACGATGTCATTATGAAAGCAAAGATAGTGTAATCTCCGACTGTCGACTTCACTTTCATGTTGTCCCATGCCAGTGTTCACAAGACGTTTTCGAGGGTGGTGGTGTAAATAATTTTGACGAGATGGTATCGCCTTACCTAACCTCTCTTTTAACGAAGATATTAATATCACTGCAAAACGGTTATATCTTGGTTGCAAAATTTTCATATAGTTCATATAGAGTCTTTATATACTGAATAGGCATGGCTTGGCTGTCCAAAGCTTCCATAACTGCTTCTATCTCAACTGAGTCAAAAGTTTTCCTTAAATCGATGAAAGTGCGACAGAGCGGTCTTTTGTACTCTCGTGATACTTCATTGAGTTTTGTTATCGTGTGGATATGGTCCATCGTACTAAATCCTGCTCACATGGCCGCCCTTCGTCCAGTGTTCTGTCAATCCTATTTAGGACGACTCGAGTGAAAAGTTTGTAGACGACAGAGAGCAAGCAAATTGGGCGACAGTTGCCAATAGCGTGAAGCCCACCCTTTTTGAACAAAAGCACGGTCTTGCTGGCCTTCCAATAAGTAGGACACTTACGTTCAGACAGGTAACATGTGAAGAGGAGTGTCAATGTGTTTTATGAGGAGTAGTAATAGTGAATAATTTTTTCCACAGCCTTTCTGGAAGCTGTAACTGATCCATCTAGGCGTCGGAGTGCAAGCATCTTCGTTTTGTAATTGGTGAAGCTTCGTTGGCTTTGCAGATGCCTTTCCCACCCTCTGCAGCTTCGACCACAACTGTTGCTCTTTTCCCCTCAAGACCTTTTATCGCTTATCTGCCTTGCCTTGCAAGTTCGGATGCTAGTCGCCGGCTGCTTCCATGCTGGCATGTCAACTCGAGTGTTTCTGGAGACAGACACCTCTTGGTCAAGATGGTGGACGAGCCGATTGTACTCCTGGTCCATGTCATCAGGAACGGTATCTTCCGAACAGCTTAGTAAGAGATTTGGTATATTCCAGTTTATGGTGGTTTTGGGATTTCTTTTCTTTTCAATTTAGCGGCTTTTTCTCCTTTCCACGAGAAATGGAATATTGGACGGAGGCGATGGTCTGATCTTGGGTAGCATTTTGAGACAACAGCGACATCGGTTAGGCAAAACCTTCGGTTTACTATGATGTGGTCTATTTCGTTGTGGCACTCTCCATTGGGAGACTCCCACGTCCAGCGTTGAGGGTGGGGCTTCTGGAATTGCGGAAATGGAATATTGGACGGAGGCGATGGTCTGATCTTGGGTAGCATTTTGAGACAACAGCGACATCGGTTGAGCAAAACCTTCGGTTTACTATGATGTGGTCTATTTCGTTGTGGCACTCTCCATTGGGAGACTCCACGTCCAGCGTTGAGGGTGGGGCTTCTGGAATTGCGAGTTACCAAGGATGGTCTTCGTCGGCATGATAAACTCAGAGGCTCACCCTGCTCGTTCCATTCCAATCCTTGGGTGATACTGTGACGTAGTTTAAACGTTCGTGGGTCCAATCTTAGCGCTAAAATCTCCAATTATGACCTTGAGGAATGTAAGGTCTTCTCTGTACAACTTCTCCAAAGCCACATGGAACGCTCCGGCTTCGCCTCCGTCAAAGATTGACGGTGGTCCATAAACGTCAAAGAATGACGTCGGTACACTGACGATGAAGATTGTCACAGCTGGTGTTGATCCACTTGTTTTTAATCGTAAACGTCCGATTAGGGTTGTAAGCTGTTCGAATGAATCGATGTTCATGGACAAACTCGTGTTGACGAGAACGCCGACGCCTCCGACTCCTCTACTGTCGCATGTACCGAGGAACACTTCTTCTCCGGTGTCATAGACGGCGTTGAATGGGTGGCGTCGTCTCGCCTCGACCAGGCCGATGACGTCGTACCTTATCCTTCTTGCTTGCATGAGATCAACCTCCTATCTATCACCTGAGGACGCGCAACGTTGTTTCGCGACTAAATGGCACGGAATCCCTCTGTGAGTGAGATCCGTGGGTATATCTATTACTCTCAGAAACAATAAGAATAGAGATCCTCATAGAAAAAGCATTCGATAAGCTGGCAGGGAAAAAAACGAAAATCTAATCGTACAGTACTTCAAGAACAACCCTTGCCAATGCATACAAGTTACCTGTTGGGTCACATGGTAGACACTGCATTTCAGCATCCAACACGCTTCCATCTTCTTCAGTACCATCGCCATATTCAACAACACCACTGGGATTGGCGTCGTTATCATTGGTCGCCACCGTGCAGTTGCTCTTTAAGAATGAGTCACCGTCAGAATAACGATAAACAATAGTATTAGAAGCTGCAATATGAAGAGAAGATCGGCGCAGTGATTTAGGAAAAACGTTTGAAATTGTTCATGAAAAAAACTGGCAAAATCATTTGCACAAATTGATTGAAAGGCCCCTTATAAGTTCAAAACCCGATAAATAAATTATAAAATGGGATAAGCCTTGAAGAGACACTTTCCCAGGTGACCTATTATCAGCTGCCACAGCCCTCGACCAATCATCCCTTCGCATTTTAAGTCCTCTGGAAACCTCAGTACTACTTCTGGATGGTTCAACGTAGCGAAGTATAAAGTAATTACATCAACACGAGTTGTAAGAAACAGAGGAGAAAAAAAGAGAATAAAGGAGCAAGGAAGTGGGCTTTCACAACATTATTAGAAAACTTTCGTTGTTAAAAAACTCCTTACTTGGAATGGTTCCAGTAATTTTTCAATGGAAGCGGCTTCGGAGACATATGCCAAAGGTCGAAACGGCGCCACTGGGTAGGAAATATTCACGCTTCTCGATCTTTCAACTACCTAAAGAATGTATTACCAGTTACTATTTAGAAATTACACAACTCAAAAGATGACTTTCAATTCCCTATGTGAGGAAATTCGGAGAACCCAAGTGGGGCTCAAAAACTATTAATAACATAGCCCACGGTCCTCGCGCAAGTCTAACAATTGAAAACGTTGACCACATCTAATTTCGCTAGAAAGCCTGACTTTTGTATTTGCACCATGTGACGATAGTGTTTAACTTTTTCGACTATTCTGCACCAATGAAGAGCGTACACACCAAAATCAGTATGTAGGGTCGGTGGACTCCGCAGGCGTACATATCGAAACCAATGCGCATGGTCGCCACAAGTGCGCCTCGTCCGCCATCCGCCGTCCCCACCCCCAAAAAACATCAAATAACCTCCTCATTAGTAACATTTCGTAACCACGCGCATATACTTGTACAGCAGTCACCTTAATATTCCCCTCATTGATAGAACTCTCAATATTGAAGGATTCTCCACACTTTCTTCACCACCAACAATCTTCCTGGCTCGGTGCACAAAGTCGTTAGAAGGAAATTAGTGTAGCATACTGAACCTAGAATGAAGGTCCTCCTAGACCATGCCTAGTACAACATCTGGTGGGGATCGTGGAAAACAACGAAAAGCAGACGCACTGAAACCAATGCGCACTGTGCATCGTCAACCCCTCCCCCCTTTCCACGTATGCGTTGAGCACAATGCGCATTGTCCTGAATGTTAATTGTGGACAACCCGCATCAAAAAACTGGATTGACTCGTTTTTTAAACAATGTCCATGTGTTTCTCACCGCTTTCCGAAACTTCACGAAAAAAAAGAAGGCAAGCAAAGTCTACTAATGTCAGAAAATACCTTATACCATACCTCGACAGGCAAAAGAAACCACCGTAAATGCGAAAAACGATCATCGATCGCCAATCTACCGTCCGGTACAGAAGCCTAAAAAGAAAACGACGAAACTGATGACCGACTCTTAATCGTTACCAGCATTTCTGGTCCATTTTTACAAATAGATGAAATCAAATGTGCAACAAAATCAGTAGATGTTTCATCTATGTGCTGATAATACATCTCAATTACAATCCTCACTCTCGATCACAGTTCATTTTAAAAAGAAAAACCGACACAAAACTCTCAAAACATCCATAACGGTTTAAAAAAAACTGTTTTAGGCACACTGAAATACTGAAATACTCCCCGATTCCCGTACTACTTGATTTCCTTCAGATATAATACTTACAGAACTCACCTTTTTTTATTATTGCTAGGCTTTCATCAGCAAGACTATGCGCTTCTACAATCGATGAATTCATTGGCACAGGTTGCGATGTGTCACGCTGAACTATAACTCTTCAGTACTGGCATTAGCGGATATTTTCAAAAACCGACGTTCATTTGACTTTGACATAACTTATGCTTTGCTGTACTTACAAGATTGCTCAGGCTTGTTACATATAGTTTTATTTCAGCCAAGGTTACGGTGTAACGACCTTCTTTGCGGACGCAATGACTTGTGTGTCGAATACGGTTATTCCTTCGGAAAATTTGAATTTCAAAACAAATTTGGGCTTAAAATACATTTCAAAACATGTTCACACCAATACAGCGATAGGAAAATGCTTGTTATACAAACATAATAGGTTCCTAACTTCTTAAACACACCAATCACCAAAAACTAGAGTGTCAGACAAAGACAAGGCGTCGCCGCCAATATGTCAAAAAAACGTTTCTGTTGGATCAAATAATAAACGCCATTTCGTCGAATGAAATTTTGAGATCTGCTGATAGCACCTATAGGTTAAAACACGGCTGAGAGTAAGGCGAAAGGAAGGACTTGCATGGTGTCGTGATGAATAGGTTAGCCGTCAGAAAGGGTTCGATCCCCATCGGAAACACTTGCACTTCGGGATTTTGCAAATACCTCAACATCATTGTGGAAATTTTGAGAGTTATTTTACTAATATAAGAACAAGGGCTTGATCCATATCCTGCAATAAAAGAAGACATGATGTAGAGATAAGTAAAAAAATAGCCCAAGTGAAGCGCCTAACAGCGCCCAATTTGTGGCAGGACTTGTCAATTCAACTATACCATAGCTCATTCAAAGCGCATCTTATTCTCTGTCTATATTAACTTTGCTAGTTGTAAACACACACAGCTGATATTTAACAAATAACTGTTCAGTTCCGTCGCCCATCAATATTGCTCTGTTATTACACCTTTGGCAGATTGGCAGACTTTGGCAAGGCTGATCTCGGGACTCCAGGGAACTACAATGACGAAACCAGCAAAACTCCGAAACAATGAAAATTATGCTAAGGCCCGTACAACCGGTGAAGATGGGCAATCCAAGTATCCAAGCAAGTACGTATTACACCTTTACGAATAAGTTGTATACTACGCAAGATTTAAAATCAGGAAATAAGTGAAATAAGTAGTCTTTTTGCAAATTGAGACACCTACCTAGTTCAACTTCACTGGTTAGCATTCGTCTCCATACCTACTTTATTTAGTAAATAATGCTCTAGATCATTTAAAAAAGCTTTTAAACGTTCGTTGTTAAAGTATATATTAAAGTACGAAGACTAATAAAAAGATTGCAGTCACCCAAAAAATCCCAACTCTGGTCATAAATAGGCCATAGAAAGCAGCTTTATAAGGTAAAAAATATGACTAAAGAGTATTGACTGGAAAAACTTCAGGATAACCTACGGAAACCACCAGAGTCACTAAACTTTCAAAAGGAAAAGAAAAAAGCCAGAAGTAACTGCCTTCGGATAATATAACCCAGAGAGTAGACGAAAGGTATAATCTTTTTCAATGAGTTTTAGACATTCAATCACCTTTCTCTCCTCCAGCACCAATCCATTTCCGGTGAACGTGACATGACCCAGCCACTTACGTGCACGGAACGTGCGCTGCTTATAGTGATGCCATTCGGCACTTTCGCAGTTTAACTGGTACTGAAAATAACTCATACCAAGTAAAAACTTCTATACCACGACGAACAAATAAACCATTTAAAAAAGAATGGAACTATGGGCAAAATTCTTCAACCAACCAGGTGAATAAAATCGGCAGCGCGTTTAGAGACAAAACGAATGCATTCGATGACATGATCAACCTTAAACATTGAATATCTTTTTTGTAGAAGCTTCAAAATATTGGCAAAATAATCGAACAACAAGATAATGTCACAAATTTCTAGCATATATGCAGCATCCGAAGATCGCTAGTCATATGAGTTATCAATAGATCCATGGCTTACCGGATATACAAACTTTACCTGTTTGTCCGTCCAGAAATACGGAACGGAGATCCTTGTGAATCCAGGTCGAAGTACTTCATTCGATGAATACTCGCCAACCCGTCGCAGATGCGTACGATCAAGCCCATCAGATTCCTTCAGTGCAGAAAAATATTGTAGAGCCATCTGCAATAGTTCTCAGTTCTTTGTAAAGATAAATGAAGGTAAGATACTTGGTGCTCGAACAAATATAAGCAAAACCTTGTGGTATGAACCGACCGCTAACATCACTGTTTAACACCGAGAAGACAATTTATTACGCCACCAGTGTTTCCCAAGATGAGAAAAAAGTTCGAAATTCGCATCCGGAATTCCATTAAGTGTATTACCATCACCGTCATTTTGACAACAGGTCCAGAGTCACTAATTGGCAGCAGGTGTCGACCTTGGAAAGACCTGGCATATCTCTCGACATTCCAGAGAAAGGAAATCTTGTCCAATCGATATATGACTAGTCAAATGGAAACTGTGCAGTCTGTATGGATCACTGAGTTAATTCTCCTCAACCGTCTCCTGCGTTGTGGGTTTAACAGTCGTTCAGGATTTTATCCATCGAAATTCATTAAATCACGGAGTGTAGTTGTTGAAGAGTCTATTCCTGCTATCATGAAGGAGGAATAGAGGCTAACGATGCTTAAAGTTGTGCAAATGCCATAGCTACTGAGAACACAACAACATACTGGCCTGATTTTCCTTGTATGAGGTGGCTTATAATCGTCTGGCCCAGGTAGGATTTCAAGTTCAAGGTTGTGGATTTAGGTATACATTCTAAAATCAGCTTCAAAATGTCATTCCAGGAAGGAATGGCAAATACAGAGGCAATATGGTTCCGGATGCTGTACGTCTTTTCCCAATCCTCTAAATTCGACGTATAGCACTTACCTGTTCATCAATACCCATCAAATATTGAGCATACGGTCCAGCACACATGCATCCAGCCCGACTTTGAATCCCGAAGAGATCATTTAACAATGCTGAGATGTAGTTATGGTGGAAAAACAGACCAGAGATCGAATCCTTCAAAACGATGAATTAGTGAAATATCGGTTTAATCAATAAAACTATCATAACTAATGAATGACATTGTCTCTGTACACAGTTTGCTATTCGCAAAACATTCGCTAAAGTACTCGTTTTTCAACAACTGCTAATAATCTCTTAGTCGGGATATTGAGATCTTCCTCTTCAAATGTCTTGAACCAGCACTTCTTCCATTTGTTCCGTAGTCTTGATATTCTACCTAGAGGTGATCTGGTGGGGGTTGCAACTTGTGGACCTATGTACTCCTCCCTTCGTTTATCTTTTGAATGTTGGTCAAGCTTATTTTCTCTGGAACCTAAGATGCTCGTGATAATGCCTTCTCATGTCACTTATTATCGCCTCAGGCCAGGTCTTATCACTGTAGGAAGTGGTAAGCCCTTTTTTATCGCAGGCAAATTTGTTTCTTTGCGATTAAACTAAGACTAAAGTGATTCTTATGACATTAGCGAGTCCCTGTTTAGTCAACTATCCCATAACGGACGACGTAACAAGATAAACAAGACTGATATTTATATTACAGTACGTAAGGGTAGTATAGGAAGTTTATTAATGGATACAATCTAGTCGGGTTATCTCAGGACTCCAGTTAGCATCGACTCGACCAGCATTCTACGATATTCGAGATGAAATGAAAACCCTCAAGCAGTAGCCAAATCCACACGTAAAAGTTGAAAGACCACAGTGGAGGATGGATGCTAGGAAACTAATCAAATGTGAGAAGTGCGAGGGTCCGCATAGTAGACCTGAAGACAGCTCGTATAATAAAAAACAAAAGAAAATTCCAGTGCATTTTCAGTACATCTAAACTGTGTTTAGTTTCTATATATCACTGCTTCAATTACAGATTTGTTAAGCGTTGAGTTTTTTCAAGGAGACGAAAACGAAGCTAATATATTTCTAAACTTTTTTTCCACAATCAATAAAGACCATGGCGTGCTGGTATACGATGAAGTTGGAAGCGACCACTATTTTAACCTCTAGGAATCAGATTTGTCTCATAAGGCCGCGAATGAGTTAACAATAACTAGCAGTACGTAGACGTATGCAACTGCGCTTTATACGGAAGACCCGCGAAAAATCAACTAGATCGTATTTGAAAAAATTTGTAAAAATAATATAACACCTTGATTAAAAACGAGAAAACTGCCAGTCTTCCTCTTATCGTAGGCGCTCCAAGCACGGTAACATTACAGCAGTCTTTAAGGCCCTTTAAGAAACGCCTGAAATATCATAATTACCACCTAATGAAGATCAGATTTTCTTGATCATGCCAATCAAAAAGAGTGTACATACACATATATAAGGACAAAAAAAGATCAAGCTCTCAGCGTTTATCAACCCCTCAGGGATGCGCCATGCATTCGACTTCATCAAGAGTCGTTAAAGGTGACTGAACGCATTTATGGGCTAAGCATTGACGCGCGGTGGCCTACCGATGTGTCAAGTCAGAGCTGTTATACTGCCAGACATGCCTGATATCAATTTGCTCATTCCGGAATGATGGAAGGCTAGCTAGGCACGGACCATGGGATCGAACCCATACGCATCGCAGAGCACCTCTAGCCACTACGCTACACGAGCTCACAAATACACACATTACATAAATACATACACGCATTTATGCGTGTAAAGCGCAATGGTTAGATGTGCCCTGCAATACACATGAGTTCGATTCCGCGCCCCAGACTTATCAAGCCTTCCATCAATGCAGGGTCGGAAAATTAATACGATGCTTGTCTGGGAGGATAGCAGCACTGGCTCGATATATCTGTACGCCACCGCGAGTCATTGTATTGGCCAGATATGGATTCGAAGTGCACTGCGCACCTCTCAGGGGATTGATTAACGCCGACAGCTTCACCATTCTTATGCTTTATACGCTTATATCATATATATACATATATATACATGCATATATACTCACGTGAACTATGTATATATGCATACATATTTACACATATATATATATATATATATATACATGTATATATATATATATATATATGTATATATACGCTGAATTCTTACCTGACTGCAGTAATGTTTGATTCTCAACTACAACCCGCTCGGGAACTTCCATTGTGAAGGAAAAAAGAAAGGCAACAGAAATTCGTATTAAGGGTGAAGATTCACAAATTATAGCGAAGACGATTACTCAATGCTCCACAAATTTCAAGCATTTAGCAACTCTTCACTTCATTCCTACTTCTCATTATCTGTTAAGTCTTGCATGTCCCAGAGATAAGTTATTTACAAATAAAATTCTATGCACAAAATCAGAGACTCTCCAAAAACATACTCAGTCTTCTGCACCTCTTGAGCTGCTATCGCCTGCTCTCCTACAGCTCTCTTCAATTTCATTGCTAATGCCAGACGAATAATGCCAACACTGTCTGGTGTGCCGCCTTCTTCACGATTTTCAGCATCCTTTAAATACCATTCGCCTTTTTGAGGGATACCTATGAAATGAATATGCCGACTAATTAATTGAGAAAACCTACAAAACGGGCACCAATTAACTGAAACCTACGAAAAACACAGTTCCTCCACCGATTCGTTTAGGTGCCTTCGCTTCGATTAACGATTTTTTAACGACTAGCACACCTGCAAAACAAGAGGTTTTTAAAAGTAGGGAGAGATTCTACAGTTATATAAATATGGCTAAATTCAACCACAACGAGCTCTAACTTAATTTCCTATCTAGCAGTGCCATCAGCAATCACTCGTCAACGGGTGTGATCTGAGGACCACAAATCGGCATTGAACATAGTTAGGCTGAGGTTGTAGTCTAGACAGAAAGGCGAAACGAAAGACCCCGCATGGTGTGGTGACGAAAATGTTAGGCCTCGGAAAGGATAATAGTGTGTTTGATCCCACCGCATACACGTGTAGTCCGGAGTTTTGAAAATATCTCAGCATCACAATGTTTACTTTCATCTTCTGCCTACTACAATTTTTTATGGCAGAGTATTATGCGAAATACTACTACAACGATGCTGACATATTTGCAAAACTCCGGATCGCAGGTGTATGCTGAGGGGAACCAACGCGCTATTACTCTTTCCGGGCTAACGCGTTCACCACCACACCATGCGGATCCTTCGTTTCGCCTGTCTCTCAGATTAATGTCATTAGCAATCAGCTCATTCCTGAGCATACCTCAGCATCGTCATGGTTGTATTTTACAATAACACCCTGCCGTGAAAAAATTGTAGTAGGCAGTAAAAAAGAAAAGTTAAAAATCTGTAGTACTTAACATTTAACATTTAACTAAATTCTCTACAGTGGTTCCATAACAATTCAAGCAGGATTGAATAATTATCAAAACCAATAATTGATAAAAAAGAAAAATTTGAAGGAAAAAAAGGTGTACAACTTCTTACTCTCTATAATCCTCTTTTGTAGCAGGGTAATGCATGAAATGCTACCACAACGATGCGCGAGACATTTCCAAAACTCGGACCCTTGGCCAGATTTGAACACGCAATTACCCTTCCCGAGGGCCCACGTGTTGCTCGCTGCACAACCAAGGCCCTTGGTTTGCTCTTCTCTTAGTCACTTTTTTAACCTTAACGGTACAATTAACAATCATCCGTCAACGGTAATGACATAGGGAGCACAAATCGGCATTGAACCCAGTTAAGCTGAGGCTGTAGACGAAATCACAATGTGTAGCTTTTTTATTTACTGCCCACTGCTTTTTTTTCTAGATACAACCACAACAAGAAAAAACATGAGCACTGCACGATAAATATAGCTGCAATAGAAAAACTACGGCTATTTTTGAGCTAAAAGCCGACTGACATTTATACACATTGCGTTGAGTAGTTGTGTAGCCCTTATTATTAATGACTTAATGTAAATTCACTATTTCTTCAAAATTTAGTTCAAAAGGGTGCTGATATATTCCCATTATCATGAATGGCAAAAGAGACACCATTCTAGACCAAGTAATTAGCCTATCTTACTTGGCAGATATTCCTTCGACAGCAGTATTAACAAATAGAGAAGACGTAGCGTAAAACATTTACATGGCATTTACTGATGGACCACTTTTTTTCTGGAGACCAGAAACATCTGTTTCATGAGGGTGGGGTTACCAGACAGTCACTGGCCATTAGAGGTTGGGTTCCCTTCAGGACCGATAAGATTCATTACGTCCTTTTTTAGATGTGTCTCTGGATAGAACCCTGAGACACCTTTTTCCGCAAGAATCACTCTTCCAGAGGATGAACTTCTCACTCTACATCACAGCCTGATTCACAGAAACACCTCCTTGCCACAATGAGTTGTCGATGGAATTTTGTTACAATAAAAATTAACCACAACTAACCAGGTGTGGAAACTCCACCGATGAACTTATGTCCTGAGAAAAAAACAGCGTCAATAGGGTGGACACCATTCACTTCGATCTTCACGTATGGTGCACTCGATGCGTAATCCCAGACACTTAGCGTATTGTACCTGAACATTTAGTCGCTTAAAAAACAAGGAACAAAACTGTATAGTAACTAGTAACTAGTAACAAACCACAATTTAGGAGAAGCTGAAAGTTTACACGCTCAGAGCTGACGAAATCGTGGCAAAGAGAGCTTCTGACTTTACCATTTTTTCAAAGATATTTGATAATTTCCAAGGCTAACGCAAATGGATGGATTTTTGAATATCTATCGAAAACTGTTAAGTTTCACTAAGCATAAAAGATGACTCGAGATGTGATACGCTTAACAAGCAACATACAGGTTGATTATCGTTAATACAGCCCAAATACGTGATTGCTACACAAGCCAATATACGTGTAGATCAATTCATATCACTGAATAGCCAAACCAATAAACGTCCCGCCTCAGTTTTTGGAACACTGGACAATCCTGTCTACAATGGCAGGGCGGTGAAACAACCAGCAAAATTAGCAAGCCCAGAGGTGAGACAACCAGCAAAACTAGCAAGCCTATGACACGCCTTGGAGAATACTTCCTGCTGTGTACGTATCACACCAGAACGATTTCTTCCGACACCGACTACCTACGCTCTTCTTGAAAGTGCCAATCGCACCAAATTCCATGTGGTCGCACTACAACAGACGAAGAATAGGAAGACCGAGATAGCAAAGTTAGACGGCGGATCACTGTCATTCGTGGACGGAGATTTCCGTCACGAAATGTAGGAGGCGTTCAGTTTTTTGTACGGACATTTATTTCCCATCTAGTCACCTCATACGAAAACCTAGCATCGCACTTGGTCGTTCTTTGTCTCCATCTTGCGCATCACACGAAAGCCAGTGTCATCAGCCGTAACTCATCAAACTGTACAGCTGACGGGAGTGAATGTAGGAAGCAATCCACAACGAGAAGTCCTTCTATAACTCTGTTGTTTCGGCAGAGAACGAAATGAAGACGGTAACCGTATTTTAGGACACCTTTTCGCAGTATGTCTCCTCCGTGGGAATTCATTTTTAGAAAAGACAGCAAATCGACGATAGCCATGGGCGTCTCCCTAACGGAACGACTCATGCGGAGGTCGATCATATTCTCACGAACAGGAACTGGTGCTTCTTTGACACTCCAGTTGTACCTGCATTCTGTACTGTATCTGAGTGACACCTTTTCCGTGCAAAGATTCGATTCAGTTATAAGTTGGAAAAAAACTAATCGTCCAAGAAAAACGAAACAAGCCGTGTATGTCGCGGATATTCGCAATGAAATCCTTTTCTCAAATGAGTCGAAGAACTTAAAATTTAGGCCAAACTCGTCTCAATTCCACAAACAAGAACTTCAGACCGCATCTCCATTACTACTTAAGAGTTGCTCGAAAAGAAAACCACACTGAAGCTTGATCCTACTGCAACACACTTAACATGGCTGATA
Organism: Angiostrongylus vasorum; assembly: GCA_018806985.1. Taxonomy (NCBI): domain Eukaryota; kingdom Metazoa; phylum Nematoda; class Chromadorea; order Rhabditida; family Metastrongylidae; genus Angiostrongylus; species Angiostrongylus vasorum. The sequence goes on along the minus strand of JADANN010000140.1, from coordinate 231,846 downwards.
ATAAATGCCAGCTGTAGACGATCTTCGCAGGAAGGTTTATATCGGAACAGGCGGAAAAAGCTACTGGAAGCAGCTCAAAAACGATCATGTCTGAAAAAAGAACTGTCGGGATCTTCGCGATGCGATAATGTTCCCCTATCCGTTCTGATTAGCGAGGACGAAGACAGGATTACTAAAACACCCCACCAAGATATGAAATCAATAACGGAAAAGTTCTACACCAACTTTTTCCGTTCCACAATACCCGTCCCAGACTCTAAAATCCCCGGTGGAAAAACCCAATCCATCCTTCTGAAATTCGAATTGCGGTAGAAATCATGGAAAAAAAGCACAAGTCCAGGACCTCATAAAATAACCGCCGACTTCCTCAGAGCTGAAGCCGCAATTTACATGTACTTCTCGCAAACCACATGAGAGCCCATCATCGAAAGAAAAAACCCCCAGCCAGTGAAGGACGTCGTGCACGGTTATCCTGTCAAAAAAAAGGTGATCGGAGGGAAGTTCGTAACCATAGTCCGATATGCTTGTTGAGTGTACTCCACAAACTCTTCACGATGATTACTCTGTCGCGCATGTCAACGAGATTGGATGAGAGGGAACCAGCTGAACAAGCAGGATTTAGAAAGTGATCTTCATGCATGGACCACATCCAAACCGTGCCAAGCGTCACTGAAATTTGCGGGAATGCTACCTGCCCCCTAGTCCTAACTATTGTCGACTATGAGAAAGATTTTGACAATATCGAAACGAAGGCAATGCTATCAGCGCTCGTCAAGAAGTGGACCCATCCTACAAGGGAACTCTGTTTCACTGTTATCTATGAAAATACAGATGTTCAATAAAACTCTTACCATTCCCATAGGAAAAAAGGCTTCGACTAGGCCACATCGCCAAAGCAGTAGAGTACCGCATTGTAGTGGATAATGAGGACACTCAATTCGGATGACAAAGGCATGCATATCGTTGGAAAAAAAGGGGCGCGAGTGGCGCAGTGGTCGGGGGCGCCCTGCAAGACACACTTGGGATCGATCACCGCGCCCGTGGCCCACCAAGCCGTCCATCCCTCCGGGGTCGGCAAATTGGTACCAGACTTCTCTGGGAGGATAGCAGCACTGGCTCGATACATCGGTAGGCCACCGCGAGTCATTTTAAAAGCCAGATATGCATACAGTCACCTCAAAACCATGCTTAATGAAGTCGAATGCATGGCGCATCTCTCAGGCATTGATCAACGCCGAAAGCTTTTTTTTATTGTTAGAAAATTTCTACTAAATCTTCGTTCGCCAATGACATCGTCATCTTCTGGGAAAGTACCAGAGAAGCGGAGACGATGACCAATGAGCTCAGCAAAGCGGGAAAAAAGACCGAACTATGGAAAAATCGGAAGAAGACCCAGTTCATGAAAAACCCAAGGTGCGAAGGCGAAAAATTGAACTGGATGGTACTTTGATTGCAAAGACCACCTCGTACGTATACGTTGGGCGATCAATGAACATAGAGAAAAACATAAAAAAAGGAATTAGACAGAAGAAGGAAAGCAGCTTGGGCCGGCCGCATTTGGACCTCTTGAAGAAGCCGCCGACCAACTAAAAATACCTAAAACACCGCATCCAGCTTTTCGATATAGTAGTCCTCCAAGCGCTCTGTTATTCAGCAGAAATGTGTGCTGATATTTCAACTACGTCAAGAAATCTGCACTCCACTCACAGGGCTCTTGAACGATGTCTTCTGAATTTAATCGGCACTCACGTCTAGGCGGAATGCGTAGCTCAGATTTTCAAAACCTATCTCGTGTTCGGGAACCAGGGGAATACACTTCACTAGCGAAACACAGGTAGGTTGGTCACATAACAAGAACAGAGGACGGACGGAGGAAAAGAACAGTGGAGTGCACTCTAAAAGAATGCTGGTGTCCTTTGGGAAGACCACCCAAACGACGGGGAAGTGTTCGTGGCTAACGTCAACCATCTGTACCCGGAGATGGCAACGATTTAGGATTACGTGGTGGACCTCGCGGACATCATCATGTTCGAAGCAGAGCACCATCATGGGCGACGATTGCACGAGAAAGAAACGAATGGAAATTTTGACGGGGCCCGCACAACCAGTGAAGACAAGCCATCCAAGTATCCAAGTAGCAATCAATAAGCATGTTTCCTATCATTCAATATTGCAGGATAAAACTTGGTTAGTCCATAAAGTGTCTGCAATAAATTAAATTCACCTTTTGAGTATGGCGGTAATCTGAGGTACATTCATACAAACTCCAGTAATATTCGAGCAAGCTGTGAATGCCGCCAACAAGCGAGATTGCGGGTGTGCCATACGGGCCTCGTTAATAACGCGGACAAGATCGTCTAGAAAAGCACTTAGGTTGAAAACATTCTAAACAACATTCATAACCCAAGGTGACGTGACAAATCGAATTGGTAGCAAGCATCGAAATTTATGAACTAAATACCAAAAAAAAACATGTATTTAGTGCGTTGAGTCTAAAATGCTGCCGAATGTACGAAAAGTTTTGAGAACAGGGGGAGAAAATGGGGCAAGCAAGAAGAGGCCTAGGCCAAAATTCTACATGGACCGAAACCACAATTAAATCACATTGACATCTTTTGTCGTATTACTCACCAACATCAATCCCTCCATCACAGGATTCACGAACAAGATATGAAGCCTCAGAAATAAAACGCCATGGCAACAAATTAGAATGGTGTTCATGAATAGAGGAGATAACCACCTACAATAGGGAAAAAGCATCCAATTCCAGAAATGATATCTGGCTAAACAACAAAAAATAGGGGTCACTGTTGTAGTGTCTTCACACTTTCAAATGTAGTTCTGTTTAACACCAGCTTCGAACACTTTTAAAGTGCCTTCGTAAAATATAATATGGGAGAGGACGCAGTCAGCACAAGCAAAGAAGCTATTGTAATTGTAGCCGAGTCGTAGGTGTTTAGCCTCACGAAATGGATGGAATAGTCAGGCAAGCATGTGTTTACCACGATGTTGCAACTGTTTGATGTTAAGGACAAATACAAGTACTTCACAATGTAATCACTTTTCAATTAAACAATTTGTTACACATGTTAACTTTTTACTCACTGCCTATTACAATTCTTCACGGCAGGGTATTACGTGTGATACAACCACAATGATGCTAAGATATTTACAAAATTCCAGATCGCAGGTATCTGCTGCCAAAAGGCAGAAACGAAGGACCCGCATGGTGTGGTGGTGAACGCGTTAGCCAGTGGAAAGCATAATAACGTGTTCGATCCCCACCGCAGACACCTGGGGTCCGAAGTTTTGCAAATAAATATCATTGTGGTTATAAAAGTACTTCATTTTAAGCAGATTACGGTTGTTCGGCTATGCCAAAACCCTCAATATAAGTTTGCATAGTTCTACTGGAAGAATTTTTTCAGTTTTTCATCACCACCATCAACACCTGATCTCAATTAGTAATACGACTCGATAAAAACCGGACCAGCCTTTCTGGCTGCATCAGATGAATTAGCAATTCGACGGCAGCTGTAGTACCCGAACCAGTAAATATCACATCGTCACTATCACCAGCACCAGTCATCGACCGTATTTCCTGTCTGAAACGTGGAATCTACTGTAAAAGGTGTACCTGTGAAAAACGAAATTTTATTTTATTTCACATAGTCCGATATCACATATTGTGCGTATCCCATCATCTACTCCACTATTCCTTCCTTCGCCTCCATCATCCTTGAAGGTCTTCAAATTTGCGTGTAGGTTTGGTTGCTGCCTGGTTGATCCTCATCGTTGAAAGGTTATCGAGTCAATTATCCTTAAAATCCTCTGGTGGTTATGCTAGGTTGTTCCTAGATCTTCATCACAGGCATGGAGTTATGGATTGGAAGGAACAAGCTGATCCAATGTAAGTCAGCTACCAACTTTTTCTGGAAGAACGAAGGACTAGGTTTAGCGAGCGTATTGAACTGCACCACAACCACTGCGCTGCCCGCACACTAGAGAACCACTTCTGGAAGCTCCAATGTAATTAAAAACGAACCTTTGCTGCAAATAAGTCCTATGGTGAACCAGGAACTATTAAGTATTCTTCATTCATATTTCCTTTGGTGTATTGCTCCACTAACTCTCAATCGGGGTCGAGAAAACGGCGAAGACCGACCGAAATAACTGCCATGGACACTCGAATCAAATCAGTGTGGTTTTAAAGCTGGCGAGGGTGTCCGAACGTTAGCCACAATAAAGATCTGTATAGAAACCTCGTGTTGCCTTATCAACGTGACAAAACAGCACAAAAAAGATAACAAAAGCCACAGAACACCTCCTTAGTACCATATAAAGCGTGTTTTTTGGCTGACTAAATCCTATCATTCGAGTCGTCCAACGAACCAGCATCGCGAAAAATGCCTAGGGAACATAACGTTTGTTCAGAAGAGTCAACTCCTCCATGCCGCCTGGTGGAAAAAGTGATGGCAGAGCTGTTTGTGAACAAAAAGTGCTGACAACTATCCTGCTTCAGTGAATTCACGGAAGTAGCCGGAAGTGAAAGTATATCTCAAAACTGACGAAGCAGTCGTACCAGACTCCATCTTTTAATGCACTGAAAAGTCTATAGATGACTTAATCGAGAATTAAGCTCACCTGGCCTCGTGAACGAATAATGTCGTCTGCTCTGACGACACTGTCACAGAGCTATGTGTGTTACCGTACAACGGCAGTACATTTTCCAAAATATACTCTTCAATCGGACGTATTGCTCGAGCCGAAGCCGCGTAGTCACAATATATCGCTGAACACGTAAACCATATTTAAAAGATTCTTGAACCCTCAATCATTCTAGGAATAAAAAAATACCTTAAAATTGCTTCTGAATATCAAACTTGCTTGGCTACTTGGATGCCCCCTCCTCACTGGTTGTGCGGGCCCCAAAATGATCTCCATTTTTTCCGGAGTTTTGCTAGCTTAAGCACTGTGGTTCCCATGAGTTCCTAGGTCAGACCAGCTAAAGTTTGCCCCAAGTCGTCACCACCACAGGCAATAGCCGCCTTTGTGAAATGGAAAGAGATTTGCGACCATGCGACTAATTTGACACCAGGATGGTGGAGGATCTTACCATTGGTTAAATCTTAGCTGAGCTTCCTGGTGGAAACGTCGAATTCCTTCTCAGCTTGGAAGACCCTGCTGGGGTTGAATCCTCCCGATGTACATCGCGGCACGACACCCAGAAACCCTTCCCAGCGAAGATGAGGAAGCAAACGGTTGAGAGGGAATATCAAATACCAGTAGACAACAATATCCAGTCATAAAGAAATTACCAAACATCTCACCATAACGTCTTCCAAAGGGTGTTTCTATCACGACATCGTTTCCAATTTCATTTTCACGAATCCACAACAGTAGATCTTCACTGGAAGACAGAAACTTCTTTTCCGAATCGGTCTCGATTTCCGGTATTCGCTCGCCGAAAACACGATGCAACATCACCTGTACAGCCTAGATGACTTAACTTCTTTCAGGATATATCGACCCGATTCCACTGAAAGCTAGCTAAAGTTCACCGTAAAACATTGCCTACGACCCATATGGTGGTCAAGTTCGTGCTACATCACGCCTCTGTTAATCTGTTAACTAATTTTTCCACCAACCACTGGACTTTTTTCAAGAATATCACACGTGATTTATTACTAAAGAGAAGCCATATGTGTTATAGAAACGCCCTCAAATCTTATTAAAAGTTTTGCTTAGCAACATGTTACGAGCGGTTAAACTGAGCATACACCACAAAGTGTCTATCCAGTTGCCTTTATCCATATTAGACCAATCTCGTGCGAAAGGAAGGAACTCAAGAAAAAGCCCGATATTTGAAGATTACAGAACTACGGAACAAAGCAAGAAATGGGATAAGAATAGGAAGAAAGAATGTGAGATAGGAACTATCTGACCTGAGTACTACTCAAGAAAGATCCAGCATATCCAATATGCTTACTTACTTGGACACTTGAATGGCCCACCTTCACTGGTTGTGCGGGCGTCAGCATAATTTCCTTTTATTTCGGAGTTTTGCTGGTTTACTCATTGCGGTTCCATAATGTTCCGAGGTCAGCCTAGCCAGTCTGCCCCCAGGTCTTCACCACGACAGACAGTCGCAGCCCTTGTGGATCAGAGAGATTTACCACCATGCGACTAATTTTATACCAGGACGGTGGTAGATCCCGGTATTGGTTCATTCTCAGCTGGGCTTCTTGATGGAAACGCCGGACTCTTTCTCAGCCTAGGATGCCTTGATGAAGAATGGAAGGATAATCTCTCCGCTGTATTTCGCTGTCCGACACCCAGGAACACCTCCTAGCCACGAGAAGATAGTAAACCGTTGGGACGTAATATATCGAATATAATGAAGGAAATATATGAAAAGATGTAGATCCAATATAGGGAACTACTACGCCAAGATTTGTGCATTGCTGTTGGAACAAGCTACCAGATGGTTCAACGACTCCAGATGGTGCTCTATGTATAATTCTCTCATACTACTTGGCTAGTTTCGAACTCAGCTAATCAAATAAACTCAATAGGCTCTAAGTTTAAGTGATGTTTAGCAACTTTTACTACTTGTTCTCTATTCTCCTCAAACCCATAGTCGTTAGAGTCCGCCTCCACCATGACGTTATGGCTCACGAGCAAGATAACATTGTTTCAATGTGGAAATCTTTCCTATGTACTCGTCGAAAAACATGCCAGTCGCTAGAAACAGTACAGGAACATGAAAGGTGATCCTTTTAAACGAAAAAAGTTCCATCATAAAATGTTCTTGTACGGTTTATCATCAACCAATCAATGGTTTCAGAAGTTTAAAATGCACCAGGGAAGTGGAACCGGAAGATAAAACACATCCAAGTCGTACACTCATGAAAAAGGAGAAAAAAAACTAGATCTCAAAACCTACGTAGTTCGTTCTACCACACCCTAAGTATAAACAAACATCGGTATGGTACTTCCAAATGGTTCTATTAAAATCAACAACAGAACAACGAATAAATGATAATGAATAAGGAACTAAAGCATTAGACCAAATGTATATATATGTAGCTGAAACTACAAAAATAAAGTTAGCCAAGATGAGACGTGGGTTCAAAACCGAGAGACTTATGATCAGCTCATCAATACGTGGCTTGAGAAGTGATAGTAAGAGATAATGAACCCGTCATCTCAACTAATAGACTACACGTAATAGACTACACGCTTCTCTACAACAGAAAAGTATCAAATTTTTTGTAAAGGTAAAGACCCACAAGAAGAAAGAAAGCTTCTGTGAGATTAGTGAGACAATGGGATGACTGGAGACATTGAAAAACACCTATAACGGGGTATGGCGTTGCAACCTCGTGCCTCTTCACATATTTTCCCGCCCTAAACTATTCCATGAAATTCCCACATGACAAATTTGACCATTATCGCAAACATCGAAATGTGATTACTGCGGAATTCTAGCGTTCTAGAAGGCCACAGTGGAAACGCATCTCGTGACGGGCACCTCTGCACTCTTCGTTGTCAATGGTTCGTCGTTGAACTCTTTTTGCTCGTCTCTACATTGTATTCATAAAGCTATTCACAGCGACAAATTGTGCTTCTTGTGCGCTATCGTTGCCGTTATTTCTTCACTGGCAGCTCTCTACAAGGGCTCACATCATCAACAACTTTGTGCCTTCTCCTTTTTAAAAGCTTCTCTTTTTCGGATTTACAGGCTTAAGTTTTTCAACTCCTAACGCCTAGAATAATCTCTTGTACGACATCAATTATCACTATGGATATTATACACATTACTTACATTTGCTTCTTCGAGAAATTAATCAGTGCTGAATAAAATTACTATTCAAAACATTGACAATCAAACATTCAACATAAAGTCCATATATATATATATATATATATATATATATATATACATATATATATATATACATATATATATATATATATATATATATACATATATATATATATATATCCCAACGGCTTACCATTGTAAGGTGTTCCTGGGTGTCGGGCTGCGAAGTACAGCTGGTGGATTCATCCCCAGGGCAGGGCCTCCCAAGCTGAGGAGTCCGACGTTTGTATCAAGAAGCCCAGCTAAGAGTAAACCAATACTAGGGTCCACCGCCGTCCTGGTATCAAACTAGTCGCATGGTGGCAAATTTCCCTCTGTTCTACAAAGGCGGTGACTACCTGTTAAAATGACGACCCCGGGCAGACTTCGGCTTGGGTGACTTCGGGACTCCCGGGAACAATGGCTAAACCAGCAAAACTCCGAAAAATGAAAGTTATGCTGGGCACTGTACAACCAGTGAAGACGGGCCATCCAAGTATCCAAGTGTATTTATGTATGTGTATACATATATATATATATATATATATATATATATATATATATATATATATGTATATATATACGTATATATGCTTGTACAGGTCTTATCTGTATCTCATCAGCGTAAAACGGTCTATGATTCACTACGTACTGATTGAATTTTTAGAACCGTCACTTAAGGCATAAGCGATGTACTACAGCGCAGTCGGCTAGATGCCATTAGTGCGGTGGTTTCTAGTAAGTTCCTAACTGTACAACCACCTCATGTACAAAGGGCTTCAAATGCATGCAACGAAAACATAGGTGTTAATCAAAATTCAGTATTCTCTACAAGTACAAACAATTCGCATAGCCAACAGCCTAATTCGAGAGCATCCTTATCGACTGTAAACATTGGCTAAAGAAGCAAGAGATAAGCGATAGGTATCTTGTTTCTAAACCTATATAAGTACGAATAAACCCAACCACAAGGAGTTCTCAGCTAATTTTCTATCTAACATTGCCATCAGCAATCACCCGTCAACGGGATTGATCTGAGGAACAGAAATCGGCACTCAACCCAGTTAAGCCGAGGCTGTAGTCTAGAGTGAAAGGCGAAACGAAGTATCCATATGTTGTGGTAATGAACACATCAGTTCCCGGGAAGGGTAATAGAGTGTTTGACCCCCACCGCATACACCTACGGTCCGGAGTTCTCCTAATATTTCAGCAAATTGTGGTTGAATTTTCTATAATATCCCGCAGTGTTCGTCAAACACGTAACGCACATGAACGACAACCGATGGACAACAGCCGTTAATGACTGGATTCCTCGGGATGTCAAAAGTACTGCGGGAAGAACACCAACACATTGCATGCAACAGGGAAAAGTGGAAGATTTACAGGAACCCGTTCGAGTCAGTCGACGATCAACGGGACTGCAGGTGATACTAACCCGTAAAAACTGCAGTAGACAGTAAATGAATATGTTAACATTATGAATACATTCTTGATGTTGCTGGTGTGTGTGTGAGTGTATGCACCTCTGTCCCCCTGTCCTCTCGTTGTCTGTCGAGAGACGTAATCAAGTACCGGGGAAATCTGCACTTTTTTCTTGCGTGCAAGAGAAACTCACTGTATTTTACTCGTTGTAGATAATCGGTGAGCACTACATGTTTCTTCGCTGACTTTTCTGTCACCACTGAATAGGTGGTCCTCCTGCTTGTGGTTGACGTCTCGCGGCATCCATTCGCTAATGGCTCCTGTCGACTGTTTGTTATTAAGATGCACCCCGTATTAAACACTTAGTTTCGACATTTTCAAGCGTGTACTAGAGCCTTTAATCTTTAATCATTCACATCACCCACGTGAGTCGGTCCCTTTCTCACTGCTGTGATACAACATACCGTGAACTTCGTTTGCCGACTGTGCGCTAAGTTTTGCTGAATGACTTTTCATGCGTACGTAACGACACTTCCCATGCGTATCTCAAAGCAGCAAGGATCGTCAACTCGAAAAGATGGTCATGAAATCGGGCTGTTTTCGTCCACTTCATTAAACTTTTAATGTTCTTAAAAGCTTCTCAACCTAGTCGCTTCCTGCGGCCCAGTCTGGAGCTTTCTTGTTCATCATGTTGACTTATAGACCCATATACCTCATAGCTCACTCGGAGAAACTCGTTCTATCCAGCGTAAATGGGGAAGTAGAGGAAAAACTCCCTTAGAAATAAAAGTTCCGGAAAAAATAAACTGTGTTTATAATAGTTTTATGGCGGTTACATAAAGCCCACATTTCTCTTCCGGAACTCCACTAGACACTAAGAACTGCACTTTAGTTTCACAAAAACGTCATCTTTGAGACGTTTCATTAATCACTTTAAGGGATCCTATGACTACGAGACCACGTATTTCAAGAATTTCAAACTAAAAGACACTGTATCACACTAATAGGTTCATACCTCTCATCTTGCATCTCAAACATTCTTGGTTAGATGTCACATGACTCCATTTCACCAGGTATGGGTGCAACATCCATCTTATGAAGCATTGCGTAGCCCAACGATGATACCCTAGCCAACGAAGTAAAGAGGGGATTCATAACGACATCATGTCGTCGCGACATGAGAAAACCGCTGTGGTGATCCTAGGGCAAGAACACTCTTCGGATCCCAAACGATGATGTACCTCGTCACTACTGTGAAATTTTTAGTACAGCCCCCAAAAATTATGAAGTATGTGGGTTATACAGTCAATCAATAATCACTAACATCCAGCAATGGTCTAAAATATATTGGTGATAATAACAGATGGTCGTGATCTAACTCGAATGATTGGTAAGAAGATTCTGAAATTCTTAAAATGTAAGACATAACTTGCTTACTTACGAGCCCACATTCCACCCGTTAAATATGTCCTAAAGGGAAAATAGGAGTAAGTAAAACAAAAGACAATAAATAATAGTGAACGATGAACAACAATTCAGACCAAAAATGTACTTCAGAACTCCATTAGTACAGGAGGTGCTTGTCCACCAATATCGCCGGATTTCTTATGTTTTCGATCATCATCCTTCTGTAACAAACAAAATTAAAATATAGTTCAAATATAAAATGGTTTTCAAATTGAAATTCATAGAGAAGTGGTTGATCAAATCATGATTTCAACATAAACAGGTTGTAAGCGCGGAAAGAATTAATACCGAGAGCATTTTTAACAAAAAATCGCAAAAGGAAAAACTACGAGATCCCATGCACCTTGTCCTTCTTTTTCTTGTCCTTTTTCTTCTTTTTTTCTTTCTTTTCACTTTTATGCTTCTTTCGCTCCGGTTCATCACCTTAAAATTACGAATCTAAGTCACAGAACACATGATACAAAAACAGAAACAAGAGAAAAAACCAAGTCAAGTGAGATACAACCATAATATTGCTGAGATATTTGCAAAACACATCTCAACTCAATCATCCGTCAACGGTATTGATCTGTGGAGCCCGCATCGGCACTGAACCCAGTTCGATAGGGACTAGCTGAGAGACAGGAGAAACGAAGAACCCGCATGGTGTGGTGGTGAACGCGTTACTCCCAGGAATAGACAATAACGCGTTCGTTCCCCCACCGCAGACACCTGCGGTCCGGAGTTTTGCAAATATCTCAGCAATATTGTGGTTGTATTTCGCTTAGTACCCTGCCATAAAAATTATAGAAGGCAGAAAATGAAAAAGTAAACATTGTGAAGTCAAGTGAACTCAAAACAAAAGTGGCGATGATTTCCATCACTGTATAAAGTTAACAGCAAAAAGTCCTTTAATGGAATTACCCACTTACCATCTAAGCTGTCTAAGGAGTTCTTATATCTTTGGCCAACACCGAAGCCCTTCCGTTCCATGTCATAAATGACGGGCACCCCATCACCTTCACGTTTCTTCTCGAAAAGGTATCGATATCTAAAATCACAGTTTCAATCATATAAAAAGTAGTCGGTGTTTACAAATAAAACTTGTAACTTTGTCAAGTATACCTCCCAAAGGTTTACCGCTTCACCGTTGCTGGGAGGTGTTACTGGGTGTCGGGCTACCATATACAGCGAGGGGTTCATCCGTTCCGCAGGGCCTCCCAAGCTGAGGAGTCCGGCGTTTCCATCAGGAAGCTCAAGTAAGAGTAAACCAATATCAGGACCTACCACCACCCTGGTATCAAAATAGCCGCATAGTGGCAAATCTCCCTTTGATCCACAAAGGCGGCGACTGCCGGTGGTGGTGACGACCAAGGGCGGACTTTAGCCAGACTGACCTCGGGAATCCAAGAAACAACAATGGTTAAACCAGCAAAACCCCGAAAATTAGAAATTATGCCGGAGCTCGCACAACCAATGATGATAGGCCATCCAAGTATCCAAGTAAGTGATCAAGTATAAATGGACACAGAAAAAAGAAGCACCTATAGCAGAAGATATAATGCGTAATTTGAACGGTTACTTGTAAAATTACAGGAACAGGGAAACTATTAAACAAACTTGCTGGGTGTAAATGCTGTAGAAAGGCTAACATATTGGCATGAATCTTGGAGCGGTTAACAATTCACTTAACTTTCATCAACAGGACCAGGTGTGAGACGAAATCCACTCATTGCCGTAGAAGACAACGTATTGATTTCCTTACCAGTTATTGGCGGCTTCTCCACCAACATCTTTAGGGAACTGAAAATGAGTTAGATCACTATTTTCAGTTAAACCAAACGATATGGTCGTAACATTCAAACGGTACTTCATGTGACTACAAGAAAGCGAGAGGAGTTAAATACGGCTCTCATAGTGAACGTTTGAGCAATTCTCGTTACCTAATGTCCTGAGCCTGAGAAAAGTTGAAATTTCCATATATTTGGGGTAAAAATGAATTCAGATCTTCACGCATCCTTTTCGCTCCACAATATCGACTATACACTGCTCCCAAGTCGTATGCAGTCAACAGATCTGAGCTGCCAAGCATTGGACTTTTCGCTGAAACAATGAATTTTTCTCAAATTACAATCTTTGCACGTGGGTGTGTGTAACGCAGTGGTTGAAGGCGCCCTGCTATACACATGGGATCCGCGCCCAAGGCCCACCGAGCCTTCCATCCCTCCGGGATCGGCAAATTGGTACCAGACTTTCCAAGGAGGATAGCTGCACTGGCTCGATAGATCGGTGGGCCACCATGAGTCATTATAGCGGCCAGACATGCATTCAGTCACCTCTAACGATACCTGATCATGATGAATGCATGGCGCATCCGTCAAACGTTGATTAATGCCGAAAGATTGATTTTTTAACCATCTCTGACGGTTTATAGGGCAAAATTCTGAGGCTTGTTTCGGCGAAATTATGTCCCAAAAAAAAACATTACTTAGTCCTTTAAAAAATATACATATCGCGTATAAAAAAGGATAAAGCTCTCGGCGTTGATCAACACCTGAGGAATGCGCCAAACATTCGACTTCATTAAGTATCGCTGGAGGTGATTGAATGGATACGTGGCCTTTACAATGACTCATGGTGGCCTACCGATGTATCTAGTCAGTGCTGCTATCCTCCCAGCCAAGTTTGGTATCAATTTGCTGACGCCGGAGGGATGGAAGATTTGGTGAGCCTGGGGCGCGGAGATATCCCATGTGTACTTTAGGGCGCCTCTAACTGCCACTGCACTACACGCGCCTACATATATCACAAAGGCATGTATATAATATACATTAAAACCTAACTAGAGGCAAAGCTAAAAAAGGGTAACTATACTATATTGCTAGGATATTCGTAAGAAAATCTCCGACTTACGCGGTAATTCTGGCTTCAGGGTATAGAACGGTGTCACGGTTACCGCTGTTGCCGCTCCCGTTTTAAAGGAGATCTTCGTTCTAAATTGAAAATAAAAGGCTAAATCTAGAACTCGTACAGAGATAAATTCCAGAATATTCGCCAAAGCTCCACATACTTAAGTGAAAGTGTTGAAATTACGGGCGATGAATGGGACGCTAATGATGAGCCCCAATTCCCATCTCCCATGTTAAGTCAGGCAGAGCTGCAAGGAACAGCTTTTTCACTTCTCTGTGCGGAGAGATTCTGAAAGTAGAACGACGGGACCATCTCAAACTGGATGTAGAAGCTGTTAAGTTGCGTTCAAATTTAAGGGGACCATGAAATTTTATTGGTATAAAGCCAACAAAAAAGATCGCTAGGTGCAAAAAGAAATGGCGGGAAAAGAGATATTTTAAACAGCTCCACAACGATGAAGCTCACTGACACAAAAGCAGTTCTGGACATTCCAGTAGATTATTAGCCCATTACTCCATTAGTCCATAATAACAATGAAACACCACTACTCGACTTTAATACTACATTTATTGGAATAAATTCTTTTCTACTCAAGTAACAGAGGTGCATTATAACTACGGCCAGCTTCTACCACGTTATCTCCTTACAAGACAGAAATACAAAATGAAGGAATAGATTCGATAGATATCTACCAATTTGGAACATCAACTAACGGACCATGGTAAAAATTGCGGTCAACATGCCGCAAATTCGCGTCCAAATACTTCCCTACAGAGCAATTGACGCAATATTACGGTTTCCTCTTTTGTTAAAACCCTCTTCATTCGCTTATCGCGGTACGGTTTGTGTTCAGTTTCATAGTTGGTGTTTAGTTGATTTTGAAGTGTTCATTTCACAGTTATGGGGCGGATAGCACAATAGTATTGATGCAGATTCTCACGATCGTGGTGCTGGTTTCATCCCGCTCCGGGTCACTAAGCCCGTCATCCCTCCTCAGTCGCGGAATTGGTACCGGCCTTGTCCGGGAGGAAATCACTCTCTGCAGTCCAGTTGGGAGCCGCCTTAGCTCGACTATCCCAGAACTCTAAGAGAATCGACTCGACCATCATTCGACGACAGATGAAAGGAAAATCTTCAAGCAGGGACCGGAGCCACACGTGTACAAACTTGGAAGACCTTCGTGGATGATGGATGCGAGGAAACGAATCGATTGTGAGAGGTGCTAGGATCCGAACAGTAGACGTGAGGACAGGCCATATAAAAATATTGAAAAAAGGATGTAAATAAAGAAAAAAGAGTAATGCTTTGATCTGGTATCTATAACACTAATACTTCAATGGTATTTGTCCCGGTCTCCTCTTGGCTCTTACTTTTTCATCACTTCATATCCCTTTGCTTTATGCTTTTCATTTCCTTTACTTTATATTGTTTCTTTTTGTTGTAGCGATGTTCTCAATAATTCCTGGTACCAATCTATCACCGAGGTCTTCCTCACCATTCATTGTGGGATCGTCGTCGATTTCTCCATTCAGTGCTCCTCAGATTCCTGATTTTGACGATGAACGATCGATATACACCTCACCAACTCCGGTCAGTCGCAGCTTGAAAGCAGGTATG
Source organism: Angiostrongylus vasorum (assembly GCA_018806985.1). Taxonomy (NCBI): domain Eukaryota; kingdom Metazoa; phylum Nematoda; class Chromadorea; order Rhabditida; family Metastrongylidae; genus Angiostrongylus; species Angiostrongylus vasorum. The sequence goes on along the minus strand of JADANN010000140.1, from coordinate 216,584 downwards.
AAGACGTAGTTTCCGGTCAGTAATAGACAAGGATTTTTACTTCTGTACCTTGTAGTCCTATGAGGATATCGGTACGCTGTAGCACAGATTAAAAGCCATCCTTAATTTTTTTAAAGGGCACGTGTAGCGCAGTGGTCGGAGGCGCACTGCAACACACACATGGGATCGATACCCGCTCCCGTGGCTCACCAAGCATTCCATCCCTCGGGGGACGACAATGTGGTACCAGACTTTCTGGAAGGATAGCAGCACTGGCCCGATACATCGTACCACGAGCCATTGTATTGGCCATATATGCATTCAATCACCTCCAAACAATGCTACGAAAGGAGTCGAATGCATGGCGCTTCCCTCAGGGATTGATCAACGCTGAGAGCTTTATGCTTTATTATTTGCCTTGTAGTCTGGTTTTTTCCAATTCGCCATGTTCTTGTTGAGGAAATGCGAAAATCTTATGAATACAAAGAGTCTTATTCTTGGTTTTTTTTTTATTCCAGTGCTGGTATTTTTACTGCTTTTACTTCGACAAAAATTCGCATCAGACTTTTTCGTGGCAGGATTCGATCCTAAATCACTTTCATTGGATTTATTACCACTAGTCCCTTCAGAATCAGTTTTCAGACAACGTGAAGGAAATCTACTTTAAGGCGTATATTGAAGAAAAGCTGGAGTACCACAAAAAGGAACTGGAAGAAGGTGTGTATTTCTTTGAGGTGGTGGCTCAGTTTCGAACTACACAGTGCGAGTAATTCCCTTCTGTTTCATTTACCACTCGTTTTACCGTGTCGGCCATTTTAACCTTTGATCCTTTCTTTTTGATGGGAGCTATTGATTTCATATGTTTTCCAGCATATTTGTTTAGAGTTACATCGAGGTCGAATGCGGGCTTTGGAACAGGCTCTTGAAGACGTGAAGAAGGAGAGGTGGATGTACAAGCCGATCGACTTTTAAAACTGTTTGTATTCATTTGGCCGTTTGCTATCTATTCAAATACACTCATTGCGCTTTGCATTTTGGATAGCTGACTATGTTCCCCCACTAACAGTAATGAAGTATATGGTGCGGAATTGTAGTAAAACTCCTGTGCTGAAAGCAGTAAGTCCTTGTAATTTGAATGTTGAGGAAGTGTAGTATGGTCGGTTGGGGCTATTTACTAATGTCTTGGCCGATCCTCTTCGAGATGAAATTTAACAGTTTCATTTGAGGTGCTTCAGTAATTTTGCTGTAGTGGGGAGCATGTGTAGAGCGGCACATCCTTAAGAGATTGTCTAACGCGGTAGATATTGTAATTTATGCACAGCGTTGTTCCTTCTGCGGGTTCAGGTCTACCCTGGTCCTCTTTGTATCTCATTTTTGGGTACATTGATATCTCCTCTGCACAATGAACTTTGAGTAACCTATATTTAATCTTTATCTGATTATGTAATAAGCGAGGAGAAAATTAAATGCACCAAGAAAAATGTCGACTTGGTGGAGAACGAATGGATATGCATGGGCTCCCAACGGTAGAAAAGTATGTTGAGACGGAATTTTCAAACAAGTCATCAACCAGCTTTCGAGTTTATGAGCCTTTAGAGGATGCAGGTGTCCTGAAAGGAGTACACGTTTAATATTCGCAGAAATATCTGATGTTTTCATTAATAATCCGCATCAAGGACTGGATATGACATGCATCACGAAATGGTTACTAGTCAGTTTCACCATTCGAGGAACTGTTTGTGAACCATTCGACGGTATTACATCGTCCGCTGAGGTTGTTCAGAAATAAATGAGCGTTTTCAACCATATTATTTAAAATCGCATAACGTGCTTCAAACAAAGCTTTGTTGACCAAAGTGAGAACCATTTGAATATACGCGTTTTTTGCAACGAGAAACAAGTTTACTTATTCCAGTTGCACAAAACTCTGGAGTTCTGAAAGAAGTTGTCAAGGTGCTTGAACAAGTGAAACTGGGTAGGCGAGAGGTCTGATAAATGTGGCGGGTGAGGCAAAGTTTCATAGCTCAACTCGTTCAACTTCCACAGCGCTGGTTCCTTAACGTGACGCCGGGCGTTGTCGTTGGAAGGGTTGGTTTTTTTCTATTGACTAGTGCCGGTCGTTGTTGTTGGAGTCTACGGTGCATTTCGTCGATTTCTTGGCAACACTTCTTTGCCAGAATCGTTTCGCGCGGATACAAGAAGCTGTGGTGAGGCAGCTCGGCTGCAGATCATCAAAGTGTCACCGTCGCCATAATTTTTTTTGTGCAATTTAAGCTTTGAGAAGTGCTGTGGAGCCTGGTCGCAATCCAGCTATTGAGCTGAACGTCGCCGTTGTCGCACAGAATCCACTTCTCCTCGCACGTCACATTTCGATCAAGAAAAGGGTCGTTTTTGTTGCGCAGAATAAGTGCAGACGACACTTCAAAACGGCGATTTCGTACGGCACTCACTTGTCGAGTTTTTTTGTCTTTCCCATGCGATTCAAGTGAGTGGAAATTGCTCCTATGCTTACGCCAAGCTGTTCTGCAAGCTCTCGACAAAACGGCGATTTCGTACGGCATCCACTTGCCGAGTTTTTTGCCTTTCCTATGCGATTCAAGTGAGTGGAAATTGCTCCTATGCTTGCGTCAAGCTGTTCTGCAAGCTCTCGAACAGTTGTGCGCGTGTTTGCTTCCACTAGTGCCTTCAATTCTTCGTCGTCAAGTTCACTAGAACTCCCGTGGCCTTCCTTACCTTCGAGGTCGAAATCACCAGATCGGAATTTCCTGAGTCATGTTCGCTCTGTTCATTCACCAAAACTACCTTCACACTAAACTTCGTTCTTGTTTGGAGCCGTCTTTGCTGCACTACGACCGAGTTTGAACTCAAAAAAGGAAATTTGACGAAAACTCTTTTTTGACACCTGAAATTGCAAAGCTCAAAATTGTTTAAAAAATTAACTTTTGATAAAATATAATGACTTTGTTAGAAAGGGCATAAAACCGCCTTTTTAATGATATCTAATGTTGCAAGATATAAAAAATAATTTATTGGTAAAAATTGCATTAAAGCAATAAATATAAAAAATAATTTATTGGTAAAAATTGCATTAAAGCAATAAATATTCCAAAATGATCATTTATTTCCGAACAACCAATACTTTGCGAAGGGATATCTATATGTCGTCGAGAATTGGGAAACAGGCCATCGTCACGTCATCATCCAATATGGGAATCGCTGTGAAACCCAGTAGTTGGACATGTCCTGCAGTACAAACATGGTGCGTCGTTTGATTCCATGCCTTGGGGCGAACGAGGCTATCCAGCTTATGGGGCTGAGAAATAGGTACCATATTCGTTTGAGACGACAGAAAAACTGATTTGGTATGTGGCCGGGTTAGGTTGTTTGCCTCCATTAATAACCAGTTGGAAGCTTTAATATCGTCGACTTCGACAAAGAATTAAGATACAAAGCAAAGATTATTCGGAAATAAATGAACGTTTTAACTATATTATTTAAAAATATGATAACTTGCTTCAAACAGAACTTTATTAATCAAAATAAAAACCATTGGAATCTATATATTTGCGCCAACAAGGAACAAGTTTACTTTTTTCGTTGCCTTGAGCTGTGGAGTTCTCAAGATAATGAATTCGTTGAATGAATTTTTTTGCATCATCGTGCTTGATGAAGCATTCCTTACGCAGGGTGTTGTCAAGGTGCTCAAAGAAGTGATATTCGGTAGGCGGGAGGTCTGATGAATATGGCAGTTGAGGCAAAGTTTCGTAGCTCAACTCGTTCAACTTCTGCAGCGCTGATTCCGCAACGTGAAGGTGGGCCTTGTCGTGGAGAAGGGTTGGTCCTTTTTTGTTGACTAGTACCGGTCGTTGTTGTTGGAGTTTACGGTGCATCGATTTGTTGGCAATACTTCTTTGCCATTATCGGTTTGCGGGATTCAAAAAGCTGCGATGAATCAGCTCTGCTGCAGACCACCAAACAGTCACTGTAACATTTTTTGGTGCAGTTTCGGCATTCAGAAGTGCTGTAAGCTTGACCGCAACCCATCCACTGAGCTGAACGTCATCACTTCGCGAACAGAATCCACTTCTCGTCGCACATCACAATTCGATGAAGAAAAGGGTCGTTTTTTGTTGCACATAGTAAGAGCAGACGACACTTCAAAAACGGCGAATTTTTTGATGACCGTTTAATTGGTGCGGCACCCACTTGTCGAGTTTTTTTGTCTTTCCTATACGATTCAAGTGAGTGGAACTTGTGCATGTGCTTAAGCCAAGCTGTTCCGCAGGCTCGCGAACAGTTATTCGCGTGTTTGCTTCCACTAGTGCTTTCAATTCGTCGTCGTCTAGTTCATTGGGACGTCCGCGGCCTTCCTCTTATCTTGAGTTCGAAATAACCGGATTGGAATTTCCAGAACCGTGTTCGCACTGTTCATTCACAGCATACCTTCACACCAAACTTCATTCTTATTTCGAGCCGTCGCAACTGCACTACGACCGAATTTGAACTCATAGGAGGAAATCTGACGAAAATTCGTTTTTGTTATGTAAAATTGCAAGGTCAAAATTGGTAGATTAAAATTAACTTTTTGACAAAGTATAAAGACATTGTTGGAAAAGGCATAAGATCGGCTTTCCAATGACATATAATGTTGCAAGGTGCAAAGAATCTTTTAGTGGTAAAAAATACATTCACCTGTATAACCTGTCACCTGTAGTCTTGTTGATCGTCGATGGACTCGAGCGGGCGTCAGCAAATCTTCCATTTTTCCCCTGTCGCATGCAAGAGTAACCCAGTGGGTTCTGCTCGCTCTAAGGACTCGTCGAGCATCATCGATTTTTTTTTACTAAAAACAATAAAAAACATTAAAAAAATAAATATCCTAGTCTACTCATTTATTTCTGAACAACCAGTACTTTGCGAAGGGATCTTCATATATCGTCGAGAATTGGGAAATAGGCTATTGTATCGTCATCATTCAATATGAGGATCGCTGTGAAACCTAATAGTTGGACGTGTCCTGCAGTACAAACATGGTCTTTCGTTTCTAGCCTTGTGAAACTGAGAAATAGGTACCATACTTGCCTGAGAGGATTGAAAAACTGACCTCGTACATCGTAAACCTCTGGAAGTAATTGTGTGGACCAAATATGTATGACGTCCGCGATGGTTGATAAAGTCGAATGCATTACACTCCCTAAGGGATGGCTCAATAATGAGCGCTCTATGTCGCCCCTTTTTTTGGCCGGTTAATGTTATTTGTCTCTATTACTGACCGGTTGGAAGCTCTAACATCGTTGATTTCGATAAAGAATTAAGATGCAAGGCTTTCTTGCAATGATTTCAAGCGAGTAGACAAGTTTTTTACTTTTGCAATATGACGGGCCCTGCTAGGGTTTATTCTTTGCTAAAGGTTTGCGAAGGCGAACCAGCTATTATTGCTAACATCTGCTTATCGTCACTTGCATGACACTTTATTATTGTAGTCAGTAATTTTTGTATATCACAGCTGTTTTGTCAGGAAATTAAGGGCTCAGCACTACATTCGTCTTTTCCACGCGCTTGTCACGCAATCTTTCCCTCTTAAAACGTTTCGCTCAGCTTTTTTTTTCATATCCATGCAGGTCTGTCGTTTTGATTGTGATTTTACAGAAGAAAACGGCATCAGGCTGACTAATTTGCCACCAATAACCCAAAGCATGTCTGGTTTCCGGTGGTGAGCCCAAGGTATATCAAAGCTGGGGATCATAGCTATTATACGAAATAACAAAGCGCTGGCATGAAAAGAAAAACAAGTTAACTATTCTTTTGGTAATTTGGTATGATCTGTCTTATATGGGTATTGCGAAACAAAAGATTAACATTTATAACCCGAAGCTGGTTTGTAGCAAGCTGTTGGTAGTTTTTCGTTTCTTCTCTCCTTATCTCGTAGAAAAAAATTTTTGCACTATCTATTTTAGAGTGAGCTTGGTTTCTTAAAAGCGTCATTAGATCTTTGAACTTGCTTAGAGTTAAAATTTCCCAAGGAAACGAAAAAAAGTTTAAGCTGAGAGACAGGCGAAACGAAGGACCCGCATGGTGTGGTGGTAAACGCGTTACTCCCCGGAAAGGACAATAGCGCGTTCGTTCCCCCACCATAGGCACCTGCGGTCCAGAGTTTTGCAAATATCTCAGCTTCGTTGAAGTTATATTTCGCAATATACCCTGCCATCAAAAAGAGTAGGCAGTAGGCAAAAAGGTGAAAAAAAGTTTAATTTTCTAGAATTCCAAACGAAACCCCGACTTTGCTTTCCTAACGAACAAGCATCAACATCGAATTTAGGATATCTGCGGTTCCAATTAATGAAGTATCGCTTGTTTTCTTGTTTTCAATTGCTCTCATTTTCGAAATTCGAACCTCGACAAAATGTACAGAACATTATCCATGAGCTCCAGAAGGTCAGATTTCAGTGATGATGAAATAGGAGGCATTTATCATCTAGGCGAAGATTTGTAGATTCTTATAGCTTTCCTATAAGTCACAAAGTTTGCAATGGATTTGGATATGTTGTTTCAAACGTGGAAGCGGCCGCTATTTTCACACTCTATGAGTGGAGACCAATTCACATCTGGCCCTAAGTGTTAAGTTGGTGTATTCGCCCTATTAAGTCATTTTCAATCGGTCGGACCTCTAGACGCAAAAATTGCTGCCATCGCAGAAGAATCGTAGTCTGAAGCACTAAACCTACATCCATTTCAAAATCTCCTCTGCTTTTCAAAGTGGTGTTGAATAGAGAAGAGGAAAGGCGTTCAAAGAGCAGGCAAACTCACATACAAATCCGACCACCATGGATGGCAGATGATGCAGGATGGCGAAGTTGAAGAACTGCGGCGGCTCCCACGACGTTGTTTAAGCATGATTTGTCCAAGTATCTGATTAACTAAGTTCAAAATCTACATTGTCTTGTGTTTGTATACATCGTTCTTTCCACCAAACAACTATTATCTTTCACAATGTATAGATTTTGCGTACTGCCCACTATTTTTTTCCACGGCAGGATAGTACGTGAAATTCAACTACAGAGATGCTGAGATATTTGCAAAATTTGGACCCCTAGGCCAGATTGAACCGCAAACACACGCGGCACTACTGAGACCCTTATTCTGCGTTTCTCTCAGCTAGTCTTTTTGGGAGCTCAGTGATGCCATGGTTGATATGTGAGCCCACGGACAGGGTAATCGCTGTTCGGTCTGACATGGGGTCCATTTTGGCAAATATCTCAGCATCATTGTGGTTGCATTATGTTTTCCAGCATTACCGTTTTTTATTTTTACTTTTGCGCCTTCTTACTTTTTTTCTCAATAGTATCAGTTCTTTCTATGAAGTATGTGGGTTGAAATGAACAGACTCTGTGATAATAATACAAAGCTTGATCCCTATCCGTTGTACGTAGTGACATTCAGCTTAGCTTTATCCGTAGCAGAACAAAGTTTAACCGTTTATAAACACTGGAGACTTGTAGCACAATGGTTAGATATGCGCTCTGATACACAGGATCGGTCCTTGGTTTGATATCGAGTCAAAGGTTCACGAATGCTTCCATTCATTTCCGGGTTGGAAGTCTGCTACCAGCTCGTCCAGGAGGATAAAACACTGTTCAACTCTAACGATACTTGGTGAACTCAAACACAAAGCGCGTTCCTCAGGAAGTGATCAACGCTGAGAGCTTCATCCTCTATCTTTTACAGATGGAAATGAATATGTTCTGATGGTAGGTTGTTAACATAGTGCAGATTATGTAAGCGAGCGGTTAAGATTAAAGATGCTGATGGATGGGTCGCCAGAAGCGGCCATTCGCCTTGATTGGCGGCTTGTAAAAAAAATGCTCCACTCTTAGCCGGTAACGCTTCACACTGGAGAGTGCAAGGCAGCGCTGTAAAAAATTAGGTAAAGGAGGTAAATCATATTCTTGAAAGTCCTCCTCTATCAATCACATTAATTAGAAAGTTAATGGTGTCAAAATTAGAAATTACTCAACCGTAGGAAAGCTCAGCCAAGTCTGTTTGTTTGACATCAATACGTTACTTAGCGCTACTTACTTAACGATAGTTAAATCATCCATCCTCACATGTTCTGTGAATCCAAACATTCCTTCCAATTATTCCTCCTTCTTAAAACTGTGATATTCCAGCTGTGAATGCAACCGGCTTGCTTGCACAGCAGACCCGTCGGTGCTTCATTTTGGTGGTCTTCCTCATGGTCGCTTGGACTCGCTGGATTTCCCGTCGTGTTGTTCTTGTCTACTTATCATCTTTTCATTTAATTATACTGTAGGCCCATTAAGGATTATTTTTGCGGAGGTGTTGCACTGGATCTCGAACAAAGGATATGCTTCGATGATCTGAGCTACGAAAACCGTTACGGTGTTGCGGTTCACCTTTACAAAACGTGGTTCGAGTTCCTTTTATATTGTAGGTAGCCTTTCAGTTGAAGCCAATTAAAATACTTGTTTGACTTTGTTGTTTTACCTTGTGTGAATGTTGTGATTTTGTGTTGCAGTGCCACTAGCTTTAATGGGAAAACGCATTTAGTTTAAACTAGCGTGCTCAAAGCAATCCGTTGCCAGTATGTTCGCCTAAGGACTAACAAGACGGGACTTGGGCTTCAATCAGAGACTGAAATTGTGACTGATTGCTCCTTCGTTATTCTTAAGACTTTATGTCCAGAGATATACAGTGAATATATGACGGCACAGGGTATGTGTGGAATGGCTAGAGGTACATGCAATACCTGCGCAGTCTTTGGTTCGATTTCTAGGCTCTGCTTAACGAAGACCTCTATCTCTGTTGGTTCGTTAAATTAGTAATATTGTATGGAAGGACAGCAGTGTTGACTCAATATATCGGTAGGCAGTTGTAACTGTGTAGCCCAAATATGAACTCACTCTCCTTCTCGATGCGTAATTGGGTCGAATGCATGGCGCTTCTTCAAAGGAGTGATCGACGCTTAACGCCTTATCCTTCATCTTCTATTCATGAGCACAATAAGTCTTACGAGTTGAACAAGACTCATTCTTCTTCTATTAATGAGGGTATAAGGTTAAAGGATAAAAAGGATGAAACTCTCTGCGTTGATTATTGTTAAACGTGATTGGATGCATATCTGGTCAACACAATGACTAACAGTGGCCTACCGACGTATCGAGTTAGTACTGCTATCCTCCCAAACAGGTCTGGTACCAATCTGCCGGCACCAGAATGATGGAGGGCTCGGTGAGCCTGAGGCACGGGATCGTTGCACGGCGCGCTCTGTCCACTGCGCTACAGGAGCGCATGTTAGTGTTAGACGCTTGATGGGTGGTGAATCAGTCGTGTCTTATCGATGAGGGAACAAGTTTACTTTAACTAATCACAGGCCAAAACTGAGCGATGACAATTCTTGGTCTCAGATGACGCCATAAAATCCATCTTTTTGTGTTACTTTTCACTTTACTCCATGCTCTTTGCATACTATCATTTGCCCTCGTAGAAGTCGCTGAAATTAATTGATAATATTAAAGCTGAATCATCCTTAGTAGCTTTCTGTCTGATTGTGTTGAAGAAGTTGTTCACAGTTATTGAACTGCGATTTACAGCTGGGACTAGTCTACTAGAATGCTTCGAAGCCAAGAAGAAGTGCAATAGTCGAGCAGGAAAACGCGCCAGATGTAAAACGACAAAAATCATTGCCATCCCTAGTAGGAGCCTCGAAGTCGTGGGATGCCAACCCTCTGTCCGATCCACAACTGCAAGCGGGTTACTGTCTAAAAAATACGACTTGGAAACGGCTTGGCAATACTTCTTTAGACCTAGAAGAAAGAAATGTTGTCCATCCAGCAAGCGAATAGATATGCTGCTGAAGCCAGCACAACCCATAGAGATAGGTCGTACAAGTATCCAAGAAGATGTCGGAATCGCCCAAATTGCACCTATCACATTTGTTATGGTAGTTCTCAAGGTATACAATCGAATAAGATTAATCAATTTCTCTTCGTTTGGCGACTTCGCTTCCTGAATCACTATAGATTTCATGGATTCGCATCGTCAACACCGACAAGTCAATCAACGTCTATCGGGATTGTAGACGGAAAATTTACGATCAGGCGACAATCAACATCGGTTTATGGCTATCATTGAGAACGTTGGACGACGACACCCGTGGACATAGCGATCCGAGCGATCGCCTACGGTCTGCATGATACAAAGTTGTGAATTTATTGCCGACTTTAAGGCAGGACTAGTTTTACGCCAATGCGCTACCAGCCATATTTTATTGACGTAGTAGAAAGCGTTTGGAAACTCTACTATTAAGGGCCTTATAATGATGAAGAAAGCTATACTGGAATTTCTCGGTGATTTTTCAAATCTAATTGGTGAATATTCTCACAAACATATAAATGCAGAGGAAAAAGAACAAAGTTTTTTTTGCCCGAAAATAAAAGGTTAAATAAAGGATAAAGCTCTCGGCGTTGATCAATCCCCTGAGGGATGCGCCATGCATTCGATTTCATTAAGCATCGTTGGAGGTTATTGAAAGCATATCTTGCCTTTACAATAATTCGCGGTGGCCCACCGATGTATCGAGCCAGTGCTGCTATCCTTCCGGACAGGTTTGGTACCAAGTTGCCGACCCAGTAAGGATGGAACGCATGGTGAGCCTGCGGCGCGGGGGATCGATTCCACGTGTGTGTTGCAAGGCGCCTCCGACCACTGAGCCACACACGTCCCTTGCCCAAAAATACTCTAGAATATTTTATATTAGTGTTTAATTTTCCGCGGATTTCGAGGCAAATGTGTACACTCATTCTAGACATATTGTCAAGAATCTTCAATGGTTTTTTTTGGAATCCTAACATCTTAGTAGAGCAATGGAGTAAATAATCTGATAGAGAGAATTATATGTTGATGAAACATTACTTTGGTAAGTTTTTAAAAGTTAGTTTTCTAGAAATAGGAGGAAGGGAAAGAGAAATCAGCTACTCTCTGAATGATTGCTTGAGACATTCTCGACAATATGAGCCACATATGCGACTTTTCGGACAGTGTGAGACGTATAGAGTCTTAGTTTCTCTCGATTATTTCGCCAGCTGCACTAAGTTTTCCTGGATTTTTTCCTTTGATTCAATGGCTACTCTGTCTTTGTCACTCGCTTCAATATTTCCATCATCCCGATGTTCTATAGTCTTATTATTGCCGTCTGAGGGCGACTATCCGTTAGAGCATTTAATTGTCGATGAAAATCAACTAAGTTGTGTTTGCCATTGCTGTCGGGATTCTCAAATTAGCACCACATAGCTAATCGGATTTCTAAGAGGATTTGTATCGACACAATGCTGATTTTATCATCAACAAGGTGGCTAATCGCTGTTATCCTCACAAAAAAACCATGGGCTCAGATTGCCTGCGGCGTTCGCGGAGCGACGGGGCGCGACCGTCAGCGGCGATCGGCGATAGCGATAGCGACACGCTACGAACGCATGTCGTGCATCCATTACCGACGACGTCGCGATAATGTAGGCACCATCTTGAGAGCTAGGTGATCGGCGTTCAGGCCAAAAAGATCTTCGATTTAAACAAAAGGGCCCGCTGAATGAATTGGGCTTACTGTAGACATAGTTATGTCCCACAGCTGGTGGTTGCTTATCAAGAATTAAAACGCTGGATGATGCGCAACTCTCAAGAAAGGTGCTAAGTCCTGAAGGTTTACAGGAGGGAACGAAGTTGATAATGGGTAACTAACCGCCGTTTTAGATGAGTGCCGCTATCTCTTGAATCTTGAAGTTGTGATAGACAAACAACGAAGAACTAACCCTGACAGAGATAAATGGCCCTAATTGAAGTCTAAAGAAGATTAAAAGCATTAATGACATCCTGAGAAAAAACTTCATATTGAAAACAACAAAACTTTATATTGTAGGCACAGATCATCTCAGCTCCAGGAAACAGCAATGGGATGTAATAGTTTCTCAGGAAAGAAGCAAAATAAAAATTGGTTTATTAGTGCAAGGCACTTGAACTGCGTGGAATCTCTTTTCATAACTAGGTTTTGATCGAAATCTAGGCCTAAAGCACATATCTCAAAAAAATAGTGCCGACCTCTCTTCTGGATGTTTCTCTTAAGCAGATTTGAAAGTAGCTAGCTGTTTAAATATTAAATACCACGTGGTTCATTCTTTATTAATGTGTTTTCGACCTAATTGAATAACCCTGGGATATATTTCGTTGTCTTTTAAACAGTGCTGAAAATTCATCCTTTTGTAGAATTTTCTAGTGTGTTCATTGTGAGCAGAGACATAATTTTCTTAGATCGACTTCGACAGGTTAGCGCTTGATTTCATATCTCATCGCTTAAAAGAACCACAATTCATTTCCCATCTCATCTTTTGGTTCATTTTCTCAACAAGCGGATTATATTGACTAGTTTTACCACCCGGTTAAGTTATCCACTCACTGCCAACAGGTAATAAAACCACCGACGACCACCTTGTGCTTGTGTAGCTGAAAGGCACCTTGCTATCAGCGGCAGTTCGTCGGCGTCTCGATAGCTGGACGTCAGCAAGTGTTAATCAAGTCAGAGCGGTGCACTTCAAACACCAAAGACGCGTGCCGATTGGCGTCCACGGTGTGGGCGCGGCCACTACCGTTTCGGGCAACCAATCAGCTCTCGGACGACTGCGTTCCCGTGGTCGGGGCGTGGCATCCACGGACGGCGTGACGACGGCGTGTTGACTACATAGCGTTGTACTCGAGTAATAAACATGGAAGTAAGCGTTCGATTAGCCAACGAGGACCTTTGGACGATATTTCACGCGAACACCACCGAGATGGTCGTCACGAAAACTGGCAGGTTAGTGGTGAAGCCGAGTTTTTTATTGGCTTTTGTTGTGCTTCTTTTTTTTCTTTTTCTGAAAAGGGGAGGTTCCATGTTTTGGTTTTGCTGCCGAGGAAAAATGTTTGACTGAAGGCTTTTTTCAGAAAAATGTTCCCTAAATTGGAATACACCATTGAGGGATTAAAAGCAAATTTGGCCTACGGCTTGGTGCTTCAAATTGAGCAGGTCGACGACAACAGGTGAAAAAAATGCATAAGTTTTTGTAAACTGCTTGAAAATTGCCGTAAGTCGTAAAACGTGATCCATATGAACTAAAAGGATAAGGGATGAAGCTCTTGGTCAATCCCTGAGGGATGCGCCATGCATTCGACTTCATTAAGTATCGTTGGAGGTGATTGAACGCATATCTGGCTTTTAAAATGGCTCGCGGTGGCCTACCGATGAATCGAACCAGTGCTCCTATCCTCCTAGACAAGTCTGGTACATTCCACTTGTGTGCTGCAAGTCGTCTCCGACCACTGCGCCACAAGCGCCTTATATAAACTAGTTACTAAATTTACCGCAAGCGGGAAATCGTTCCAATTTAAGCAGTTCATTTAGAAAAGTCCGTGAAAATTACGATATGTTGTTTGTTACCATTAAATACACAGGGTTTTCTGACTGATCGGTGTGTGATGTTTTACAGCTTTTCGAACTCGGATTTCATTTGTTTCGACATTATTGAACATTGTGTTTATTTATCGACTATCGATTTATCGACTCGATTTTCATTCGGTGTACGGAGACTTAAAATCACGGAAATTTATTGGTCTTATTGAAATGTTCCAATCATTTTCTTCATTAGTTATTCTTCCACGTTTTCTACCACCTGAAGATGTTTCAGTTTTTGTTCTTTGATGTAAAGACCAGTTCCACGAAATAAAACACAATTCGTCAAAAAAAACCCACTGCAGCGAAGCATTTCTGGAAAAAAAGCTTAGACTTTTCGTGGATCACCTATATCACCCGAGATCGTGCAACTGGTCGAGAAACGCAATCGCGTGCCAACTATCAGGTTGTTCAGACATAAATGAGCGTTTTAAAATATTTGTCTTGTAATGTTTTTTAGCAGTAAAATAGTCTTCGTACCTTGCAATATTATAAATGATTAGGAAGCTAATTTTATCCCTAATTTTTATCCTCTCTTGAACCATCTCTCTAAATTTTATCCAAATTTCAATTTTTCTAGCAATTTGCCATTTTAGATGTCAAAAAACGATTTTTCATCAAGTTTTTTCCTAGGAGTTTAAACTCGGTCCTAGTGCTTCAGAGACGGCTCGAAACACTAATGAAATTTGGGGTGAAGGTAGTGGTGGCCAATCAAGAGAGCGAACGTGGTTCCGGAAATTCCGATCTGGTGGTTTCGATCTCGAAGATAAGGAAGCCCGCAGACGTCCCAGTGAACTTGACGACGACGAATTGAAGGCACCAGTGGAAGCGAACAACTGTTCGAGGCCTGCGGAACAGCTTGGCGTAAGCACAGGAACAATTTCCACTCATTTGAATCGCCTGGAAAAGACAAAAGAAAACTCGACAAGTTGGTGCTGCATCAATTAAACGGTCATCAAAAAAATTCGCCGTTTTGAAGTGTCGTCTGCTCTTACTATGTGCAACAAAAAACGACCGTTTTCTTGATCGAATTGTGACGTGCGATGAGAAGAGAATTCTGTACGACAACCGGCGATGTTTAGCTCAATATCTGGATTGCGATGAGGCTCCACAGCACTTCCCAAAGCCGGAATTACATCAAGAAAAGGGTGCGGTGACTGTTTGGTGGTCTGCAGCAGGGCTGATTCACCCCGTTCTCTACCATCTTCCGTTCCTACCTTGCAACTTTTCACTACCATTGACAGCGTTGCGCATTTCAGTGACGTAAATTTTTCTTCTGTTAGCAAGACCTCAGGTTAAAATTGCTCTTCTAATTCCCAGTTCGAAAGTCTCTGCTAAAATAGGGGCTTACCCATGCGTTCAATCATGACGCGAAATGCGACGACATGACCTCCATAGGAGTCATACAGTCCAGAAGACAACGGCCGTTTTCAGTTTAAATCAATGTTTCTCGGTCAGTAGTTTGTTTTATTAAGCTCAATAAAAATTATTGGGATGTAGAGCTATGTTCCACACACATAGGCTGTTTCATTATGTCAAGACAGAATTTCGATTTCATAGAGCTCATGAAGCCTATCGCTCTCACTTTTTGATTTTAAGATCCGTGTTTCCATTGCGGAAACAATAGAACAAGAGGAGTGTCCTCGTTTGCAGCTGCCATTCTTCACTTTGGAATTTTAAAGCATTAAATTATGTCTTCAACTTTTCAAAAGTTTTATTTTTTAAGTATACTTAAATTTGAAACGGCACTGTTCAAAACTATATAAGCTTTTAGTACGATAGAGCTCTTCTATCGATTCCTGAACTCCTGAAATATCTAGCGTTCAAGAAATTACCGCCAGTTACCGAAAAGCCAGCTCCGTCACAAAGGCTTTGACTTTAAGATTGCAGAGTTGTTTCCAACTATGATGAGAAGACAGAGCTTGACAGCGACTCAGTGTCTCAATAGATTTACATTATTAATTCCAATGACCGACTTTTTACACCTCGACATTCATCAATAATTCGCGGTTTTCTTGATGGGCACACGCGCAGTTCTTACTTTATTCTTTATCTAAAAAGTAGATAGCTGTCTAGTTTGCAGTCAACCTGACCTTTCCAGACTCCAAAGAGGGCGAAATCCGCCTTAATGTCAGAATTTTTGCGAATGAAGCATAAAGTAACAACCTCGCGTGTGCTTATCAAGAAAACAGCGAATTTCTTACTAAGCTTTCCATGAGTAGAGGTTTTTAAAATTATCTCTTTGCAATAATTTTTTTCAAGTATTCGTTGACGATATCATTGAATGCTCAGGTACAAGTTTTCCGGTGGTGAATGGAGTGCAGCCGGTCGCGGTGAGAGTGGTGGTGTGCCGAAGAATGTCATGCATCACGACGGGGTGATGCCGGGTTCGCACTGGATGCGCCATACGGTGAACTTCGAACGCGTCAAAATCACCAACAATCTCAACGACGCCAATCCCAGTCATGTAAGCTATTCAGAATACGAATTACGGTATGCCTTACACTCTTAGTATAGCTGTGACTATATGTAGTTTTCATTCCTATCACTACCATCTACTAGGCTAACATCAGGACACTTCTTTGTAGTACCACCGTCAAGCCTCAGAGTATAGTATAGTTCCAACAGAATATGTATTAGGCACTCTGACTTCTAAAATTTGTCTCTGATAAAAAAAATCCCAACAATGACAATTCTCCGTATACCAATCGATCCACAACCCAGAAAACTAGTCGTGGTCGATGTACTCATATATGGGTCTCCTCTGGTTTGCTAATCCTGAAATTATTTTTAATCCAAAGTCAGGATTTGATAGCAATGACTTTTTGAAACGGAGCTTACCAGTTTACCTTTGTCGTGGCTGAGATAATCAACGAGAGAGATTTGATTTGGAAAAGTCCTCCATCAATATTTTTAAATAGAAATACTTTGTACTTCCCTCAATTAAGAGATCATTTGTATCGCATGCAATAAATAAAATTCCTACTCCAGCCCTGTAGCTTTCTAAGCGCTGTTCAGTGAGCTCAGCTCACCCGAGCAACACGAAAAGCATTCATTACTTTTTTTGGAGATCTTTGGTAAGAGATTTCATTATCTCTTTGATGGCCTTTATGCTATGTATCAGAGTAAAAGTTCAGAAAGACAAAGAAAGAAGAAAAAAAGAACATACAATGGAAAGAGTTTCGATAAAAAACGTTTATAGAAATTGGTTCCAAGTTATTTATATCCTCACAACCTTCCACAAATGTTGCAAACACTGCACCTAAACGAGAGTGAGGGATCGGCTAGCCTAGTTCTACATTTGCAATGTAATTAGCTGTATTTTAGTACCCAATAATAAAAAGGATAAAATTCTCGGCATTGATCAAACCCTGGGAGATGCGCCATTCATTCGACTTTATTAAGCATCGTTTGGAGATGACTAAATACATATCTGGCCTTTAAAAATGACTCGCGGTGACCTATCGGGTACCAATTTGCCGACCCCGGAGGAATGGAAGGCTTCCTGGGCCATGGGCGCCTGGATCGATTCCACGTATGCGTTGCAGGGCGCCTTCGACCACTGCGTCACACGCGCCCCTTAGTGCCTAATGTCAAGATAACCCTAAAGCAAAACCCTATACAACTTCCGCTGAAATATTGAAGCCGCTTCAGCCTTTTTTTTCTGAGCGAATCAAAATACTTCAATATTTTTTTGTTGGTCGGATCTTTGTAGTTCTCACTGCCGAAGCTTGTTATACTAAAATAATACATTCTAAATTAAATCGATCTAATGTCTGCAGTCGAACCGTGCGATTCTAGAGATGTGAGTAGTTTACGAGTGTTTTTAATCAACTCGAGTTTGATGATTACCAGGGGCACAAGTGATGCCAAAAAAAAGTGATGTATTAATTCTACTGGCCGTCAGAATATGTCTGTTGAAGGGGATATGACTGTGATCATTAAATATTCATAAATACTCCAATGGGGTGAAAACTACCCAATATTTCCTTCTGTACTGCGGTTCTTTTTTTCCCTCTGCTGAGATGGTGGTCGCCTGAAAGGTGTGTGCTGGACGATGGCGGCAGCGTGCGTCTATTCGTATCTGATCCGATCTAACCTCCTGACGTTCCGACAAGATAGTGCGCATTATGCCACCAATATTCACCACTAACAACAATAAGACTAATTAGCGTAAATAATTACGGTATAGAAAAAATGTCAATACTGATGACGTAAGCTCCAAAATGCTGCTTGCCTTCAAACGTTTGGATTCTGCATGATTTGTGTGAAACAGTCAAGCTGTCGCTGTCTGAACAACATTCGTACTGACTAATTTTTTAAATTTTGACTAGTTTTTAAGCTCTTTGAATTTTCCTTACTATTATTAATTTTTTGAAAAAGTGTATCTTATTGAAGGTTTGATACTTTGGCTGAAGAATTAGGTGCAGCAGTTCTAAATTGAAACATACCTTTCACTATGTAATACTATTTTGGGATTTTCTAATTTTTAAAGCGTTATCAACTGTTGGAACAATTTTGACTAGCAACGTTTCTTTAGCGTGTGCAACGCAGTGGTTAGAGGTGCCCTGCGATACACGAGGTCCTTTGTTCGACCCCGCGCCGGGCCACCTGGTTTTCCATCCTTGAAGGGTCGGGAATTTGTTGCCAGAATTATCTGGAAGGATAGCAGCACCGATTTGACATATCGGGAGACTATATAAAGTCATTCTATAGGCTGCATATGCATTCAATCACCTCAAACGAAGCTTGATGAAGTCGAATGTATGGCGCATCCCTTGAGGATTGACTAACGGCGAACGCTGAGCTGTTTATTAATTTTTCCACACGGTCATTATTACTGTAGTTGTTATCCTTACTATTACTGTTCTCATTATTATTATTATTATTATTATTATTATTATTATTATTGTTACTACCATTATTATTATTATTATTATTATTATTATTATTATCATTATTAAGTGTACTGAATTCTCGTGTGTTGCCTCTTGTGGGGCAACGAAACTCGTCCAATGTGGGCGTGGCACCTGAACTGCACATCGCTAATCAGTTCGTATGTGTCAATTATGAGTGGCGCCGTCCAGACTGCTCCAGCACGACCGTTACCTCATGCTTATCTGCTGATGTCTATATGTTGCGATTACGGTAGCGACAGGTCGGTGATCGTTGTCTAGAGATAGCAGAGCGCATCCATCGTCACCAACAAAAACCACGCAATCGACGGACAACGCATCGACGACCGGCGAGGTCGATTGAGTAAATGTGTACCACGTAAGTGGTATCTACATATATATTCTCGTGATTCAGTCCTCGGACATCATACTCGAACGGTCCGTTGACTAATCGATAGAATCGCTGCTGCCATAAACCATAGGAACATACCCAGAAGCCGACAAGCTTGCTTCGGATCTGCAGAGGCGCCTTCGACTGACCCATGCCGAAAATCACAACAGCGTTATTCTCCTGAGATTTCAGCAAGAATGATGTACTAATGTTACTTGAAATGTGACTGAGGTGAAAGAACGGCAAATCCTCAAGCTCCTGACGACCTCACGAACGAACTCCGACATACTCACTGGATGAAGGCTGCAAAGGAACGAAACGGAGGGAAATGTTGTGGCTGAAGTGAATCGTGAATGTGGACGTGCTAAGTATCTAAACAAATTTTCAATCTGGGTAACATATCTCTGTTCGCAACTCGAGTACACGGTGAAGCACAGCAACGTCACGTCGATGTGTACGATTTGCACACAATCGGTTTAAGTAACTTAACAATTACATGAAACAGTTCCCAAGATCAACTTTCTATTAAACTCGGCATTGGATTACAAATCTGTTGTTCTCTACAGCAATCGCGAGGTTCTTAATCAGCACACCTTTACTTCCTTACGAATATAACACATGCAACACAACGGAAGCTGACGTTTCGACAGTATCGCCTTCTTTAGAGCCTGGAGGGGTACACTAATATGCAATTTACTAGGTCGAACGCTTCAACAACGCAAACAGAAAGATGAAAATCTGAACAATAATTCCAAGGAAGAACAGCCACTATTAGATTCACATTAGTTTATCAAACCAGTGTTGCTATCCTCCCGGACGAGTCTGGTACCAATTCGTTGACCCCGAAGAGATGGAAGGCTTGGTGAGCCACTTGCACAAGATCGATCCCATGTGTATGTGTGTGTTGCAGGGCGCCTCCGACCACTGCGCCACACGCGCCACTAACAAATTACAATGAACATTCAAAGTCATCCAAAATTAGATAGAAGGTCTAAGAAGCAAAATGCTTCGTGGCTAATTTTTAGCAAGTTTGTAAAATAAAACGACAAACGTTCAGTGATAGTCTACGATGAGCCTCTTCGTCTCCGTTCACTCTCTTGCTTATGCTTCCGTCGAATAAGTCATGAACGTCTTAAGCTCATATCTAAATAAAAAAAAACACGTGACTAGCAAAGAAGACTGGGTTTTTTTTCAAATAAATCAACGGGTTACCAAATATGTCAATTCATCTCACTTTCCGGCGAAATTTCTCGCGCTCGTATTTTATGAGCCGATAAGGTTACGGTAGTGATTGGTAGCGGATCTACGCGTACGACACGTGCTCGTAAACGAACAAAGTGACTATAACGTTGTTGACCCTGTTGAAGAAATATTCTCCGTTAGAGACTACATTTGTAGAGTGGCGATTTACCAAATCAATTATCGATTACTTTTTAGATTTTCTTGCAATCAATGCATAGATACATGCCGGTGCTGACCATATTCGAAATCGCACAAAGCGAAACGCCATTCTTGTCTGCACCTACAAGTCAGCCACCTAAGCAGGTAACAAAAAAAAAGTATCTATTCGAGACAAGCTTTTTAGAAAAGCCCACTTTACTCGCTCTGAAATCTCAAACCGAACATCCTAATGTTGCAGTCTATAGTTGCAATACGAAATTCATAAGAAATACGAATAAAAGGATAAAAAGAACAAAGCTCTCTGTGTTGATCAATCCCTGAGGGATACGCCATGCATTTGACTTCATCAAGAATCGTTGAAGGCGATTGAATGGATATGTGGCCTTTACAATGATTCGATGTGGCCTACCGCTACATCGAGCCAGCGGTGCAATCCTACCAGACAAGTCTGGTACTAATTTGCCGACCACGGAGGGATGGAAAGCTTGGTCGGCCACGGGCGCGGGTTCGATTCCATGTGTGTGTCGCAGTGGCGCCTCCAACCGCTGCGCTACACGCGTCGAAATACGAATACGAAAGGCAAATAGAAAGAAGCAAATTCCTTCACTCTATCCCTTATACTTTTGAACACTCCTATTTTAAGCTATGCCTTTGGGATCTAGATAAGAAAAATTACTAATTAACGACAGTAATAACGGTATTATTACTCACTTGGATACTTGGATGTCCGTCCTCACTGGTTGTGCGGACCCCAACACAATCTGCATTTTTTTCGGAGTTTTGCTGGTTTAGCCACTGTGGTTCTGTGGAGTCCCGAAGTCAGCCTAGCTAAGGTCTGTCCGAGGTCGTCACCACCACAGGCAGTCGCCTCCATCGTGGATAAGACGAGGATTTGCCACCATGCTACTAGTTTGATACCATGACGGTGGTAGATCGTGGTATTGGATGATTCTTAGTTGGGATAAATCCCCTGCTGTACATCTCAGCCCGGAACACCTCCCAGCCACGATGAGGCGGTAAACCGTTGGGAGGGGGCGGTATATTAATATAATGCTATCAATAGCAGAAATCGAATAGTTCTAATCTTTTTTGTGATCTAGATAGCTCGGATACGATTACCAGAAACCGAATTCATTGCCGTAACTGCCTATCAAAACACCACAATCACACAGTTAAAAATCGAACACAACCCGTTCGCAAAAGGATTTCGTGATGGTGGCGAGCGAAAAAGAATAACACCGGAAAGTTGCTCAGTTAGTTAATCTCATATTTATTATCAATTATTTCTTTAGTTGAATATACACTTAGAATACAATTAGAAGGAAATATTCTGGATTTATTCTGTAAAAAGCGATGATATCACGATCATTAAGCTAGTTTGTAAATGGTTAATGAAAAGCAGTTTTTGTAAACACATCACTAGTGAATGTTGATGCTCATAGAGCGCTATGTGAACTTGTACTTATTGGCTTGCTTGCCCTTGATTAGGAGGCGGATGTGCTTTGTGCAAGGACAGACAAGCGGAGAACACATGCATGCCATACGTGTACACACACACATACACACGCACATACATACACACACCAGGACACACACACATACATATATATGCACACACATACACATACACACATACACACACACACACACACACACACACACACACACACCACCTACTGCGTTCATTTTCAGGCAGCACCATCACCGAAACGCATCTACTCACCCCACAATTGTCCAGCTGTTCTCGATAAACCGATGCCGGCAGTAGTCGCCGCTACAGCACCACTGCCTATGCCACCGCCTATATGGCATGGATTCTATCCGGCTTATTGGAATCCGTACTCCTACATTCTGAATCCGTTTCTATCTCGATTTGGTTCTGCTCCAAAATGATTGTTGTCTGCTGTTCTTCATTCATAATTTGTTCTTTCTTTGACGATAATCGTAAAGATGAAGCTAATTTAATCTAGTCCTCAACTAAATTTCAGAGCGATTATTAGGCCTTCTGCATTCTCAATACTTACACAGAGTTCTGTCCGCGACGAGTCCGATGGACATCTGTGAAATCTGTAATCTTGTGAATTAACCAAAGTAAGCCATTAGGATCTTCATGTGCCCATTTAGTCCTATGTGTGTATGCAGATAATCTTAACTACTTTAGCTCCCATAGGGACTCAATAACAACTGTCAAACAGGTAACTGGACACCTCTGAGAACTCCCTCTCCTTCGAACCTACTGCCAGCTAGCTGACAGACCAAGTAGCTTTAATCCACTATTTTTTTTGGTAAGCAAACACTTGTTATTATGTCGTTTATTGATTCACAATGGCCAACGTTTCGGTGGCTTTGCCCTCTTCAAAGCCTGGAAAAGTCATCAAATTGACACGCAATTTACACAGCCAAACACTTTCATAACCTCGGCGAATAAAACTTAATACGTAAGTTTTTCTTTCGTGCAATAAATAGCTTCTTCTACGCACTCAACACTTTGTTCTTTGTAAGTTTCCGAGTTAGTTGAAAGGGACCAGTCGCACAGAGTATTACACGGGCGAGCAATGGCTCAGGTCAAAGAAAGACCCTGAGGTATAGCACCAGGTCACGCGTGATAACATGACACTCCTCCTTGCGGTCCATTTTCGGTGCTTTGGAATTTATCCAAAAACGCTTAAAGAGTTTTACATGCTGGTGTTTTGGATTTCTTTGCGAGGGCGGTGTTTAAAAGAAGCTGCTTATTATGCGGTTGAAAAATTTATAGGTTAAGTTTTGTCTGGTGAGGTTATGAAAGTGTTTGGCTTAGTAGCTGGCGTGTCAGCTTGAGGCTTCTCCAGGCTCTGAAGTAAGCGAAATTGGCGAGGTGTAAGCCACTGTGAAGCAATAAATGCTGTAATAACAACCTCGTGCTTGGTCACCGAGAAAAACAGTGAATTGTTGTCCAATCCCGAGCTTAGAAGAAGATCGATCCTGGAAATTGCTACAAGTAGCTTTAATTATCGAGGATGACGATTGAACTCAGGACCAGACGACCCCTATCCGATTCGACAACGCTTTTCTAAAAAACCTTTCTTTCCTCTCTGTCCAGAATGATGGTTGCTCGTTACAGTAACAGCACTAAGGTATTTTGAAAACTAAAACATACTACAGAAATATTTTACGAATTAATTGCTGCCGTTCATGACGATTTTGTGCCAAACGGCCATCTTGTCTCCCTTCTTCAGGAAATTTCTTCGGGTCCCGTTTTTTTTATTGTTGTTTTGTGTGTTTTTGTATGATGTTGTTATGATGTTATTCTCACAAATGCTACTTATGAAGCTTATGATTCGCAATTCTGCAAAAGAAATAAAAAATTTCTTTCTATAACATTTGTAATGAGCCTGCAGGAAGACCAGTCGTTAGAGTCGCGCGGCATACGCATGGTGTACGATTCGTAGCCCACTTCGGTTCGGCTAAGACTCCTATAACGCCGACGTCGGGAAAATGGTAAGGACAGCGAGTGTCTCTAATGAAGACGTGGGAATCCTCCACTCTCTCCTTCTCTCCCTAAACTAGAATTTTAGAAAAAAATCGACTCAACTGGCATTCAGTGACATGGAGACAACATCCTCAGGTGGGAGCTGAATTCACGAGCAAATCCGAGAACATTCGTGGATGACGGATGTGAGAAAAATGGACCAAAGGAAAGAAGTGCTAGGATTCTGATAACATGTGAAGTCATTATGTGAACATGTGAATATATTTACATAGCCAGTTATAATAAAACCAGAAAGTGGCGATATACAGGAATTAACTATAATCTTAACATTACGAGAGCCTGTCGGATCAACAGGACAGAAGAATCTATAGTTCAATTGGCTTTAGGATTGTTAAGTTGATTGTACACAACCATTAGCTTTGTGAACAAGTAGTAATCCTAAGGGATTAGCAAAAAAAGACAACATTAATTTCTTAACCAAGTCACACTGCTGTGTCCAACATTGCCTCCTATATTGACCACCGAATGACTCGAGTCGTTCTCTTAGAGTCCAATGAAGTATGTTCGCTAGAAGAATGCGATGAGTGAAGAGTATTATAGTTTTCGTTGGAGGTCTTCGTGAAGAGCATACCATTCTTATATAATTACTGCCCTCTTTTAGAAAAAAAGAGCATCCTGATATCTAGGGTGTTGAACAGAGAGAGAGAGAGAGGGGGGAGAGAAAGAGAATCTGTTAACTCAAAGACGTGAACTTAGAGGTAAAGTGTCCCTTTCGAGGTCGGTGAATTGGTATTGGACTAATCTGTGAAAACTTCTCTCCAATCCGGAAAGGCGAGGGGAATGCTTGTGGTCCTTAGAACGCTCCAGCAGAGCAATCCCAAAATTCCAGGAAGAATCAACTGGACCAACATTCAACAATATTCTTAACCGTTTTATTTAGTGCCTACTCTTTTTTAATGGCAGGGTATGTTGCGAAATACAACTTATTTACTTATTGCAATCCAACAACATTTACGAGGAAAACGGGATCTTGGACGAGCAGTCGAATCCAGGAGTAAATCGCAAAACCTTTATAGATGATTGAAGCAAGACAGCAAACCCAGTGAAAGAAGTGCTGGGCTTTGCGTAGTATGTGAAGATGAATCATACAATTGAGCTCCTGTCTTACCACAAGTACAGTGGAAGACTCGTAGAGCTAATTTTGATTCCATAAGAACGATGGCACCAGTAAAGTAAAGATGCCTTGGTAGACGGCTATCGAATTTTCTCCCAATCTTACCTCATTCGTGTTTTGCCAAATCGTCTTCAGGAGACGTGCTGGCTAACTTGGGAACCTATTTTTATGGTGTTGAATTCCTCTCTTTTCGCTGATTTAACGTCGTTGTGAAAGGCGAAGTTCGAACTGTACAGCTCTTCCAAAGAAGCGGATAACGCAGTGGTAACGATGCCGTTCACTAAAAGCAGCATGTTGATTCGACCTCACCGCAGACTCATTGGCACCCAATCTCTACAGTCGAAAGATTAGTTCCTGACTCGTTTGAGAAACGGGGTCTCTCCAAAAGACGGTACCTGCCTGTGATTAAAATCTATAAACGCTCCTGAATGGCAATCGCAGGATTTGAGAAAGAATGGCTCCGACCTGCACCAACAATGTTCATAAAGAAGACCGAAATCCTCAAGCAATTGAACATAGAGGAAAATTAGAAGACCTTCGTAGATGGATACTATGAGGAAACGAATAGAAAGTGAGATGTCCTGGGATGCTCAGTGCATGTGTTGGCGGATCGTGTATAACAAGGTTGCTTTACGACTTCTGGAGAAGCATAGCGCACTGAGATATGACAATATGGGTGTTTAAATTTACAACACTAGTAATATCAAAATAAAATCGAAGGCATTTTAGAAATCAGCGAAGATATGACACTGGGGTCGGTGGTGAATCAGCTTAAGAGTTCTCGAAGACACGTCTGTAAGTGAAATTCCAGCTATCGGGATTCTTAAGATTGTTCTTAAGGCGTTCGATGAGCAGATCGTATTCTTCATCCATATCGGTGATAAAGGTACTCCCCCCTAAAGCAAATCAAACGCAGATAAAGTTCCAACTTTAATTTACGAGTTGAGATCGTGCTTCTTTAATTTGATAGTTTTTTTTTCTTTTTTACAAAAACATTAAAGAGCATTGGGAACGAGACTGTTAAGAATTTCGCTAGGAAAGATAGATCAGTTCCCAGGTTGCCACCTCCACCAACTCTTCTTCCGTCACATGTTTATTTCCCTTGACTATAAACGGCTCTTACTATATTTTTTCCATGTCGTTTCGATCATTCCGAGATATCGAATTTAGCCCTCTAATCTTGTCATGCATTTTGTCAAGCTCAACAATATGTGCATCCTCTATTCTGATGCACAAAGGGCTTTTGACTTAAGAAGGTCGAAATCATTTATTTTTGTTGTTGTTCATGAGCGGTCACCTAGCTCTACCTCGTAAAGAGTTGCACTATAAGTTGAATACATTCTTGAATAAGATGGCTGACCTTATTTTGCAGTGAACCATCCTTCCAGCAAGTTTCTTACTCACTAGTAGGCTTTTGGTAGGAATAGACTTACTAATTGCATTCTGGATACCATCAGTCGCACGCCTATAAATGCAAAGAGTACCTGTGTGAGAAGATACATGCTAATCTGTCCCAGTACCAAGAATACGGCCTTCTTCTGAGCACATTCTATGCTTTTAAATATCCACCACCAGAAGCACGCCAAGTTTGCGCTGTCAGTAATTGGTTTTTAAGCGAGCTCCTTTAAACAAGGAAAGGCTATATCTTTTGTATCATGCGTACTCTCAGTTGTCATCGAATAATGTTAACTTTTTATTTAGAGCCTACTACAATTCTTCACGGCAAGGTATTACGTGAAATACAACCAGAATGAACCTGAGATATCTGCAAAACTCCGGACTGCAGGTGTCTCTGCCGTGGGGATCGAACACGCTATTACCCTTTCCGCGGACTAACGCATTCACCACCTTACCAAACGGGTCCTTCGTTTCGTCTTTCTCACACCTACTTTCCTATCTACCAGTGCCATCAGCAATCATCGGTTAACGGGATTGGTCTGGTAGCACAAATCGAAAAAACGAAATTACTGAATAGTTCATATATGCACATCCATGCAAAATCTATTCTATTCAGAGAAAAGCAGCAACATATTTTTAGTATGACACCCTTTTTTTCTCCGTCTTCTTTCCCAGCGAGGAGGTAGCAACTTAAACATCACTTTCACAGTTTGAATGATCTTGATTGCAGACGAAGTGCCGCTGTAGGGCGCAGTTCCAGATCCTGAATGGAGACCTGAGATCGCAGTTCTAGAATTAATCTCCCGACCTTGGAGGGATGAGGGACTTGGTGAGACCAGTGTTTGGTCGAACTAGCGCCTGGGTAAGTTGTGCCTTCCGCCTAATGATCGGGATTACTACCACTTAGCTACCCGCCTCCATAAATAACAATAGACGGAGAAAATAAACCATTATAACTAGAGTACGCTGTGCAAGGTCTGAATTGCAAAAAATTCAAACGTGTTCCGCTTTTCGGCACAGAGCCTATGGAAATCAAATAGAGGAAAACCTGTGATGACCTAGAGCTATGGGAACGCGGTAATGTAAACGTTGGCTAAGAGAAAATGCCGACATAAACTTTCTAGCCCTAAGATATGGATCGAGTGTTGTCGCCTTTCCAGCGGCCAGTCTTTTACTGTTTGTTACTTGTTTCGTTTTAGGACCGACAAAAAGGTGTAAACAGTCGAAAAGCGTCTATCGTTGGGAATGAGTTTCTGGTCATCCAAGTAGCCTTATAAAAGCGAGTAGCTCATCCTCTTGCGAGGCTCATTCAAAAGTCCAGTTAGGGGTGAAGCTATGCCACATCGGAGTCCAATAACCTGGACTACCATACGATCGAAAGGCGATGAGAAAAGGGCTGTCACCATTACTGTCATTAGTATTACTGTCATTTTGTATACTTATTTCTATGCTTTTTACTACCATACGTATTATTCGTCAAGAAAAACATCCAACAAGAGAACAGATGAACTCGAATTGACACCGAACTTGCACTTTATTGTAATCCTTGTTATTCAATTAGTAATTGGATTTGCAGTCTAAAAATGCAGCCTAATTTGTAATGCACTACTTAATTGATGTTGAAATTTCATGGTACACTACGGTCAGTTATTCATAAATCCTTGATTGTTTATGCTTTATGCAATCAGGTAACGAAGAAATCAATACATATCTGCAACATACTGCACACATTTTCCTTGTGCCTTGAGATAATTTTTGTACCTGGTCTTCTTAAATTTTAGTTTTTTCTCTATACAGATTTTCCTGAAAATCAGTCCCGAATGAGGTGATTACTAAGACAAATTTGATTAACTTTGGCGGATTATCAACACAGTAATAATATTATTCAAATAGGTTAGTTTTTTTTGCAACGCTTACGGTCCGAACATAGTTTTTTGCAAACTGCTGGGATTTTCGCAAAACCAGAAAAACTGAGCGATTAGAAACATGATTACCTTAGAGAAGAGACTTTGTGCCATTACTTATGGTCAATTATGGGTCACTAAAGGTGTCACTTATTTTTTAAGGCTTTTAGAATTGAAATTTCCGGAAAAACTTCTGACTTTTTAGGAGTCCAGAAGAGATCCTGGCATCCATAGACATCAATAACGTATTTAGGAACATCGTCTTCTTCGTTTCGGCGAAATACCCCCACAATTGCTTCATTTTTCAAAATATGAGCTCTGTCGGAAAAGAAAGTACACAAAATACATTTGATGGGCTTCAGAAAATCAAAATTCTACCATGATTGAACAAAAGAGCTCTTATCCCGTAAAGAAAAAACCTATCGATTCCAATACTTTGTAACGAAATTGATGATGTTCACTTTGAACTGAGATATCTTGGTCTAAAATTGAAAGCGCCGGTTATTTCGTCATCGTGTGAGTCAAAATCGACTCACACAGGCTCCCAGGTGGTTAAGAAAATCGTCACAAGATCATTGAATTCCGTTCGCTTTTCAACTACTAGATAGCTTGTGGACAATTAGCTTAAAAAATTTCGTGAGAGTAGTAGTCAGATGGAAAGCTTCTTGAGAATCTAAGCGACTACAATTGCTACGAAAGGCGGGATACGGTAGCCGGATGAAATAGTCGGCGTTTATGGAACTTGTTGTTGAGCCTAAAACCAAACATTATGGTTAAAGTTTGGTGAATAAATAGTTCCCTTGTTGTATTAGATAGGTGTTAGCAAGTTGGACTACATCGTAGTACTTTCAATATCCGAAAGGGTCTTACACAGCTATGTTTGGCGTTAATTAGCATGTTTCATGGGTGATTACACTAATCATGTGCTAGTTATCGCTGCACTTAGGGGTGTCTGCAATGCGAGAAATCGCCTCCGATCCGTGTAATTCACACCTCAGTCATTTCTTTTTTGTCCTCATTGTTGTTTATGTGTGTCGGTGGCCGATAGTACTTCCTATTTCCGTCACACTTCATCCTTCTTCTTTTTTTTCTTTCCTCATCTTTCCTTACTTCGCATGTTATCATACTGTAATCATCGACGAGATTCAGTTCTAATCATTCGTTATCGTCATTCAAGAAAACAATCAATGTTTGTTGATACGCTATCAGCGAAGGGATCTACTTTTTTCGGATCCAGGGTAATAGTAATTTTCTTAGTTTTAAGATGGTTAGGAAACTTTAGTAATAAGGAACTTAGCAGTTTAACGTTCCGTTTAGTAAAAAGAAGCTGTTTTTATCTATTTAAGTGGCTCAGCTTACACAATTTTCCTACATAAGGTCTATTCGGCTGATGTTCGAATATTTTCGTCTTCCTCAGAGCCGATTATCCGAGTTGAGATGATGTCCACAGTCGTTCGCCCTCTCGATGTTTATTTTATTGATTTTTTTTCTTTTATTAACAATTTTTACTTCACTGTCATTAATATATTCTCATGCTTATATCACTGTTTCTACTCTCATCACATTCTCCACAAGGCCATTTACCTCGAATACAACTCTGAAGAGACCTTTACCCTTTGCAAGTTTACTTACAGCTATAACTAAACAACTATGCAACTTTCAAGAAGAAGGCAAACAATACTTGTTAATGCGCTATCAGCTAAGGGATCAACTTATTCAGATACAGGATAATAGCTATTTTCTTTATTCTAAAGAGGTTATTGTAGTGAACTTAGCAGTTTGACGTTTCTTTTAGTAAAAAGGGTACGATCTTTATCTCTTTGAATAGGTCGGCTTACACGAGGTTCTTAGATAAGTTCTATTCGGCTGACGTTCCGATATCGTTTTCCTCAGAGCCAATTATCCGAGTCGAGATGATGTCCACAGTCGTTCATCTTCCAGATGTTTATTTTATCGGTTTTCTCCTTTTATTCACAATTTCTACTTTAATGACATTAATGTGTTCCCATGCTTATATTTAATTGTTTCTGCTCTCATTACATTCTCCACAAGGTCATCTATCTCGAATACAACTCTGAAGAGACCTTTAAAGCTTTACTTGCAACTATAACTATACCAATATAACTCCACAACTTTACAACTCTGAAGAGGGAAACAATCAATACAAGTTTATGCTCTCAGCGAAGGGATCTACTTGTTCAGATCCAGGATAATAGTGATTTTCCTAGCTAGTTAACGTAGTTAAAAGAACAATGGCAAACTTCAGTGTTAAGGAACTTAGCAGTTTAGCGTTTCGTCTAGGAAAAAAGGACCAGTTTTCGTTTCGCTAACATGCTAATGTGTTTCCATGCTCTTGCATTTTATTGTTTCTGCTTTCATGACATTCTCCACAATGTCCTCCATCTCGAATACAACCTTGAATAGACCTTATGAATAGGTCATTTTGCCAGAGGGAAAGACAAAAATGGAAGACCCGTGAGGTCAGCCGCCCCTCTGTAACATAAACTTTTCAGTCATTGGGTCATTAACATTACGTCAACTTGCTAAGGCCTAATCACTAAACAAAGAAATACTTTGTTTTCTATCTATAAAATCGTAAGATCCATATTCCTATACTGAAAGTGGTAACTTAACAGGGAGAGTTGTGGTTTTACGTTGTAAGTTCTGTGTTAGTGACTTGTACTTGTTAAATCCTTAATAGTTACTCTTTAACACTAGCCTAGTGGATGAAATTCGTCTTAAGAAAGTGATCGAAAAGTTCTATCTACATTCTGTTCCAAACTCTACCAACCCTTGCTCACCTCTCAGCATCCTTATCGTTGTATCTTGCAAAATCCTTTAAATAACATTATTATTATTATTATTATTATTGTCATATGCTTTGTATTTTTACTATACAATATTTTACTTAAATGACAAAAGACTAAGAAGTAGGTAAAAGTGAAAACCTTGCATCAACAACTTTACATGCCGTAGAAAGGGTGCCGATTAAGTGCATAAATATGTATTCAGTCAAGTTTTGTTATGTTTTTTTTCTACGTTATATAGTTCTGGTGATGTTTTCTGATGTTATTACTAACCCCTACCAACATAACGATTGCAATATCAGCGGCGCGTGACTCACATATGATTCACGCGTGCCATTGTAGCAGGTCAGTAGCAATCGTGTTGATAATCTTTTTTAGCTGACAAGGCTTAGCAAGGTCAACGTTCTATCCTTTGCATAGAACTCTTCTCTCCTGGGAAACACCAACATCATCACTTTCCGTGTATTCTGCTTAGATTATCAAGGTATATATAGATTTACTGCAATGAGAAAGAAATGAAAATGGTCCGTTATAAGCAGGTCCATGTTTTTTGTAATTGTAGTATTCTATCTATTTCTTAGCACGTTCCCGCCTTCATCACCGTTTTGCCGAGGCGTAACGAGGCGGGACTACCGGTGGTGTATGGATGCATGGAACTCAATGCCAATATGTTAATTAGTTACTTCCGAGTCTCGTAAGGAATATATTATCATCATCACTCATATTTCCATTACCAGTGTGCTCTTACACTTTTGTTCTTATGCTTGTTACCGTTCGAGTATTGATTGTAACTGCTTTAAAGTATGAATAGAACGACGATATAACTTATGCAGTTGTTTTTTAAATTCCTATTCATAAAAGTGATAGGAATTATAGATGTCACATTATGCATCGGGAATCACTGCCACACTTACTACGGAGAACTTATGGCGCAAATTTCATCAACATACTACGGAGATGATCGTCACTAAAAGTGGACGGCAAGTTCATTTCCCATGTAATATATTCTAGTTAAAGCTAAAGGGTGAAGTATGAAGCTCACGGCGTTGATCAATCTCTGAGAAATACGCCATGCATTCGACTTCATTAAGGATCGATGGAGGTGATTTAATGCATATCTGGCCTTTAGAATGACTCGCCGTGGCCTACCGATGTATCTAGCCAGTGTTGCTATCGTCCCAGATAGGTATGGTACAAATTTGCCGACCCCCAGAGGGACGGAGGACTTAGCGAACCTGTGGCTCGGGTTCGATCCCACGTGTATTGAAGGGCACCTCTGACCAATGCGCTACACACGCACTTTTTATATTTCAGCTAATGCCTTTAGTATAATGTTCTCTGGTGTCTCTTCTTTCTATTTCGTCAGATGAATCTCAGCTATAATGCTAAGAAGCTATTCCGATAACAGCGTTTTCCTGGTGACCCTTTAATTTACTCCCACTTTAAGCTTAGCGATGATTGATGACAATCACCAGCAGTTACTGTTCGACCTGACCTTAGGCAAAGGTATAAGAGGGGTTTAAAAAATTTTTTTTTAATTTATTGGTTAATTACGACCTATAGTCATGAGTTTCAAATCTTGTTCTTCTAGTGAGAATCTTTAGTCTAATTTTTCATTTATCTTCAGAAAAAATATTTCCGAAGATTGAATATAAAATTCAAGGCTTAAATCCAGACGAGACTTATGCGATTATGTTACGTATCGAAAGAGTAGACGACATGAGGTTAGTTGGACTAACCATTTACTACATAGTATTTTGTTGAATTGTACCTTTCCATTTAAGCCGTGGTCCTTTAAAGAATATTTAATCCTCTGTGTAGTTCTTATGGGCCAGCTATTGGTATTCGTGTACTAAGTCTAATGAAATGGTATTTGAATTCTAGGTACAAGTTTAGTGCAGGCGACTGGTCGACAAATGGCAAAGGAGAATCGCAAACTACACCTCGTAGTATTCCACATCATGACGGTGCTGTCGACAACGGTAGGGCTTGGATGAGCAAGACAGTGGCCTTTGACAGGGTCAAAGTTACTAATAATCAGCAGGATAACGATCCCTTCCATGTAAGTGTTTTTCTGGATAGGATCTTCTGTGATTTTTCCTGAAATTTTGCCAGGCATACTTAGATGATGAACGAAATCTACGTGGAAAGTTTCCTCGGTGTTGTACTCGGGAAGTCCTTCTTACAGCAAATTCACTTGTTTCTTTAATTACTACCTATTTACTGCATATGTTTGTTGCTGATTTGCGTGCTGACTTTCTATATTGCTCTGACGGACAGGGATGCCTAATGGATCAATGAATATATTTTGACAAGTCACCACAAATCCGTCATTTATAATACCCCCTGAACTTCACAATGAGGCGATATGTGGTTTCCCATGGTTTACTTTTCTATCGTCCATGGTCAGTATGGTTTTGCCAATGGGCAAAAAAGCCGATTACTAGTCGACGATGCTGATGGATATATTCGCAGCGTCTTACTCACTCATTGTGTTTCCTCTGGTAACGACGAACAAGGTCATCGCATAGCATACGAATGCTGTCACATTGTGTTCAAAAGATGTACTTGTTATCAAGACACTGAATGTGATAGCAGTAAGGTCTGAAAGACTCTGTCAAGAGAAGAATGCCTGGAAATGGTCCGTGCAAAGTACTCTGTGGAGATCCGAAACTTAAAGACAAGAACAGGACGCATTTGTTCAGTATGAAGCAGAAGATCAAGGAATTATTGGCTTTAAGTGTCGTTACTTCGCTTATGGGAACCGCAATAGTTTTTCAGTACTGATTATGTTAGTGTAGGATTATGCGGACTTAATTATTCCATTAGTGAGATAAGATCTAAATCCGGCAAGTCAACGAGGGAATCGCGAAAGATGCACTACAATATTTTATGAGCGCGTTATCAAACCTCTCTATTATGTTTACTACGTCATCGCAAAAAATAGAAGGGCTTATCCAAAATCTGCACTATTATCGGTGAAGTTGTCGAATAAGTAGACATCGATAACTCTCAGTTTAATAGGTCAAGTTACCTGCGTCACAAAACCCTCAAGTTGTTTACTGTTCAGGCAAAAATTAGAGACTTGAACATAAGACATCTTTTAAAGTTGCTCAGAATATCTTACTTCTAACTAGGCTTTCCGTTGTTTTTTTGATCTAGCGTAAAGCTTTCGCAATTCGTGCAGTCTTTGTGTTTTCAATCATGTGAAAAGGATCTAAGAGTCTTAGATTGTTACAATTAGGCAATATTTGATCGCATAAGTCGAGTATAATTTAGCCTCCAGCATCCGGATTAGGTAGCGGAGATATAAGTCCGCTATGTTCAATTCCAAGAAATGATTTATCCTAGTTTGTAGTTCATGGAAGCTAAATAACATGACACAAATCTTTGTTTAGGTAGTCCTACAATCAATGCACAAATACCTTCCTGTCCTCTACATATACCACATGCCAAACACAGTAATGTGGATGGATCAGACAACTCCAGCACTGGATACGTCATGTCTTGTTGCTGTTATAAGGTGACTGAAATAGTTAGTCACTCGGTTTTATACGAACTAAAATGAAGGCATTGCGAACGGCTTGAAATGACCATCTCTCGAACTCAGTAGAAAAGTTGGAAACCATCGAAATATGGTTGCAATTGAAACTGTATTGCTACTAGCACGATATATGAAGACGGACCATCAAATAATAGTTGTGCTAAGTGAAGAATAGCAGGTGTTTAGAATAATTACTGACACATCCATTTAGTTCCGGAGGCTGGTATTAGCGAGCTGATCTCTGGGTAATTTACGACATAATGAAATTATCCTTTATTGTCCAGAATTCTTCGAATTTCTAAGTATTAATAAGTCGGTGGAATACTACGAAATTAAGTTTTCTTAATGCAGGGTGTTAATGTCGGCTTTGCAACCCCTTTTCCCTCAGACTGAACGTTGGAGTCCAGTGTATATTAGGATTACAAGCTTTATAGACCTGGAACAAATCTGAATAGATACTAATTATCGCTTCATTAAGGTACGATTACACGGCGTTCATCGCAGTGACAGCCTATCAAAATAATGATGTGACACAGCTGAAGATCTCACATAATCCTTTTGCGAAAGGTTTCCGCGAAGGCTCAGAAAGGGATCGGAAGCGCACATCGGCTAGCCCTGCGTACAGTGAGCCGTCGCCGAAGCGCATCTCACCGATGACGTCGGACGTAAAGACGAAATGTGAACGTCAAGCCGGGAATCCGTTCATGCTTCCATGGACAGCAACAGGAGATCCGAATTTAACGAGAAGTAGCGAACAAATTCCTATGCAATGGTATAATTATTACCAGAACCCTTTCTATTCATCGTTACCCTACTATTGCTCTTACATGCCAAACTGTTACTCAACGCCAACTCCAGAGTGTTAAGGCCTTAACAGTCTCTCAGTGAGCGTTTTATGAACTTAGCTGTGAACGCATATCACAAATGAATATAATCAGCAGGGATATATAATATTTCTGGACTTCTGGATATGTGTTTTATATGTTACAGTATTCTTATTTATTATTGCATTTGATTACTGTACAACATTTCATAGATCAGAGGAACGTTTCCATAGCGAACAGTTAACTAAGGTGATTCGAAAGAAGGATATGGGTGTTTTGTTCACTATAGGGTTATCTTCGCTGATGGAAGCTAAAAAAGTTCAGTGATATTTTGGCTGACACTAGTTCCCAGTAATAAAAATAACTGTTAACTATGATAATAATCCACAACACTGCGGTCGATCTTGACAAGTTGAATCACTCAGGGTTTGATTGTATAAATTCAGAAAAACCTTGTCAATACTGTAATTTTATGTGTTAAGAGTGTTTTGTTAAGTACGTTGTGTGTCCCACAATTCAGAATTTCTTCGAAAATTTAACCTCAAAGGTGCCTCAATCGGTGCTGTTGACGTCAGTGTGCTTCATTTTCTGTGTATGTAAATATGCTTATCGGTTGAGAATAAAGTTCAATAATAAATCTTGGTAGGCTATCCTCTAAGCTGCAAACTACATTGAAAAAAAGAAGTCTTGTGGACAAGAGGTCGTGGTTCAAAGGAATATTTGGGACGATCGCATGGAGGGCAAATAACAGCGCTTTCGGCTTTGATCACTCGATGAGGGGTGCCATGCATTCGACTTCATCGTGCAGGAATATTAAATACATATCTGGCCTATACAGTGACCTAAGGTGACCTATGAATTTGTCAAGCCACTGCTTTTATCTTCTCAGAGAAGTGTGGTACTAATTTGCCGATCCAGATGGGATGGAAGCATTGGTGAACCGAGGCGCTTAATCGAAGCAACGACCACGTCGGTATGGCGGGGTGCCTCAGGTTACCACACCCCCTGAAAAGATAGTAATTAATAAGAATACGTAGAACCTAAGTGCTATGGGGTTTTCTTATGGGTTTTTTTTTAGTTTTATGCACTTAAAGGGGTGTGATTACAAACACTACGTGGAAGCCACAGAGCAATGCAGATGTCCAACGTCAACGACCACTAATAGTGTGTCTAATGGTTAGAGTTCCGTTTTTCCGCTATCCTTTCGTGGAAATGTTAAAGTTTAGGCATTTTATGTCAAGGGCAAAGACAGGCGTTGGAAGCTGTGGAATCCGTTGTAGGAAAATGTGCAAAGGCGAGAAAAACAGGCTTACGTCCTACATCATTCGTACTCATAAACTCTGTGGATCTTCCAATAAATTTGGGAGGTTTTGACACACTAGGAAAATAAGGGAAAAGCTTTCGACGCTGATCAATCGTTGAGGAATGCACCATGCATTCAACTTCATCAAGCAGCATAAGAGGTGATTGACTGCAATAACTGGCCCATACAATGACAACGTCGATGCGAATACTATTTCCGTCCTTGTCGACTTCATCGTCTGATTTAATGCTGTGAAACTTCAACAAGATTGTATTAAATACTTATGAAGCGTGCTTTAGCAAGGATGCTAGCAGACTAATGGAAGAGCTATCCAATAATTTTCTAACTATTGAGCTGACACGAGGTTGGTACGAAAGTATTCATTAAGCGCGTTCATCTCCTTCAGAGCCGAGGCGCCCAAACGTTCGCGAATAGATATTTTTTATACCAACCGCTGGTCAGCTCCATTAGTTGGAAAATTATTGATTTCTGTTACTGATATTTTTTGAAAGTCGGTTTTTAAGATATAGGAAAGCTAATACTTCATCGTTTGCTGCAGTTAGAAATATGCTCGGCCAGGGTTTCTACAGTGTTTATACAATCCCACCCGCTGGTCGGCGATCTTGCAAAACAAAAAAACTAAGGCGATGGGTAGATGCTGTTCTTGAGGGACTTCTATTGCTGTACCTACGGTCTGATTTTGTCCACATGTCAAAATCCTAGTCGGAATTTAGCTTGAGGAGTACTTGCGAAGGGAATAAAAAATGGACTGAAAAAAATTGATCAGGCATTTTCCAGATTTTCGTTGATAACTTCGACGAGCATGGTTTTTGCTATAGGCCCTCTTCTAAATTCGGATGCCCAGATTTTATTGTCCTCCCAACGGTTTACTGCCTTCATCATGTCTGGGAGGTGTTCCTGGGTGTCGGACTGCGATGAACAACGGGGGTATTCATACCCACAGCAGGGTTTCCAAAGCTGAGTAGAAGTCCGAAGTTTCCATCAGGAATCCTACGTAAGAGTAAACAAATACTAGGATCCACCACCGTTCTGGAATCAAAGTAGGCGCATGGTGGCAAATCCTCCCTCTGATCCACAAGAGCGGCGACTAACTATAGTGGTGACGACCTGGGACAAAGTTTGACCAGGCTGACCTCTGGACGCCAGGGAACCACAGTGGGTAAACCAGCAAAATTCCGAAAAAACTGAGATTTTGCAGGTGTCCGCACAACCAATGACAACGGGCCCGCCCAAGTATCCAAGTAAGTAAGATTTTATTCTACATACTTTGAATCATAACTTCTACCTCATGATGAAGAAACCGCTGTAGTTCTTCGGCGGGTATGACGAGTGGTTTTGCAGAGATGTGGGAGCGGGAAAGGTTTAATCCAACAAATACTTCACTACTAATTCCTTGTCACAACGGAATTTCTTGAGAACTCAGATTTCTATATAAGCTGTGCATTAAACTCTTCACAGTAACTCATTAGTGAGCTGGATCCAATACTATTCTTTTGCATTGTAGGCATTCCTACTTGAACTTGCTTGAACTTGAACTTGAACGGCCCGTCCTCACTGATTGTGCAGGCTCCACCATAATCACCATTTTTCGAAGATTTGCTGGTTAAGCAGTTGTGGTTTACTGGAATCCCGAGGACAGCCTGGCGAAAGTCTGCCCCAGGTCTTCACCACCATAGGCAGCCGCAGCTTTTGTGGATCAGAGCGGGATTTGCCACCAAGCGACTTTGATACCAGGTCGGTGGTGGATCCTGGTATTGGCATTCCTACATAGGCTGCAACTGTCAATCATTGGTTGGGGTGCATTACAGATGTTGGAGAAGAAGGATAAAAAAGAATAAAGCTCTCAGCGTTGATCAATCGTTATGCAGGGTGCCATGCACTCAACTTCATAGAGGTGACTGAATGCCCATCAGCCCTATACAGTAACTTTCGGTGGCTTACCGATATTTTTAAGTCAAGATTTCTATCTTTCCAGATAGGTTTGGTATCAATTTACTGAGCCCGGAAAGATGGAAGTTTTTTGTGAGCTCAGGACTCGAACTAGTATTTCAGGGTAGCTCTAATCACTGCGCTACACGTGCTCGCTGATGCTAGAGATGATATTTGAAATTCTTAACGTGGAAATGAATCTTACTAGCAAAAAAATGTTGCTGAAATTCACATTTTTTCTATTTATGAAAGGATTGCAAGATTTAGAGCGGTTTAGAGTCAATTTCCTAGCGACCTCGCTCATTTTAGTCATCTCATAGCTATGATGTCGAAGCTAATACCGTGTTATTGGTCGTTTAGATCCATTTGGATGCAAGAGATGATCTTACTATTTCGACTGTGCAGGATTTATCTATACGTTCTGTATAAACACACCTGCCACTATATTGATCTATATGTTCCTATCATGTGCTTCTGTGTCTGTAAATCTTATAATGCAAGTCGACCTGTCGAGAAAACTGAGACCGATGGAGTAGGATATCCATGAGAGACGGTTCGAGGTCACCTCCGACAGATAAGGGTTATGTCTACTTTGGCAGAAGTAGGACAAGATAAGCTCAATGTAAGAGTACTCAGCCTTCACGACAGAACCCAGTATGCTACTAGCAGTTATATTCTCATCAAAAAACTGGTAAAACTGAGGTAGCCAATACGAAGAATGTCATGCCATTCATCCCTCTCGAGCGAGAGGAACGAGGAGAGAGCAGGTTTGAACAGGAACCTCTGGCTGACAATGTCCACTTCATATCACTCGATTAACGAGGTCACAGGTCATCGATAGTTCCGGCAATGTTTTCACTAGAAGCAATATACACTTATGAATAGGATCAAGTCCTCTTATATGGTTTCTGACTAGTCAGTTTATCACTGCATCGCAGTGAGAGCGGAAAAAAAGCACAAATAAAACTGAGAATAAGACTAAAGTTCAATCAGTATAGTTACCAGACAAATGGGGATGTTTAGAAAATCATTAGATGAGGAGTGCTGAAAAGAGAAAGAGGGATGAGCTGAAGATATCACTGGCTATGTAATCTAATTACTAGATAATTCTTGAGAAGTAGTATTGAATGGAGTAGAAAAAGAATTGATTGGTCGACTTATCAGGACGGCACGTCATCCTGAGAACATCTGCACAAAAACAATTAATCACTGACTTTTCGGTGATACCTATGAAAGTCGGTTTTTTCTTCTTCGGTGTTTTTTCTCTGAGGTTGTTATTCCCTTATGTCGTAATGTTTGTCATCATTTTTAGTCTGGTTGACGAGCATGTCATAACTTTTGGTCTTATGTTCTCCGATCTCCAGTGTCTTTCCTATTCCTGTCCTATGCGTCATGTCAGAGAAAATGTTGTTTTCGACGTTTCCGTGGTGATCCATGCGATGAAGAAAATCCCGGAAGTTGTGTAGGTTCTGGGAGGATATTCTGGTGTTTAAATATAAAGAATAGAATCGTTAAGATTAAGATAATCGGTGTATTGCCGTGGTTCAGAACCGATCGAATTATACAGAGTGCAAGATTTTACTGCAACTTATTGGTTACTACGTAACTCATGCCAATCGATGTCGTATACGGCAATCAGTCGGCCTACAAGCTACACCGTATTATGGTCTGCCCATCGCCTTCACTCTCACTCGCAGTACGTACTGATATACCGTATTATGGTCTGACCCTATCTGTCTTTGGGTTTGGGTAGTGTTTGTGCTTGTCAGGCCAATTTCGGCTCAGGTTGAGGTCCTCTGAGGACCCATACTATTTAGTTAACGTATCCTTTAAACAGCGATGCGTGTTACTTTGCACACCACCGTACTCCGGACCGCACCGGAACGGAGCGTATGCTTGCCAACTTTAGTAAATCCTATGGATAGATTGGTATTCGACTAAATCCCACAAAAACGATTTTCATGAGGAACGGATTAGTTTCGTATGCCCCATTCACGCTCAACGGAACGAATATCTCCGAATGCTCCAGTTATGTCTGTCTAGCTCGGGAAATCAACATGTTGAATGATTTAGCTCCAGAGCTGAGCAGAATGAAACGAGCGGCCTGGGGAGCCTTCAACAGCATCAAGGATGTAGTGAAGAGGACAAAGAACACCCTACTCGTTGCCCATCTTTTCGACTCAGCGGTACTTCCTGCTCCAACGTATGCGTCGAAGCCTGGTCGTTACGTAAGCAGGATGAAAGATCACTCAGCGTTATCGAACGCGCGGTCGAAAGGACGATGCTAGGAGTATCCCGTTTCACAAAAGTAAGGAATGGGATCCGAATCTCCGACCTGCGTCAACGATCAAAACTCAAAGATGCCGTTCTGTACGCCAAACAGTCGAAGATAAGGTGGGCCGAACAGGTAATGCGTATGAATGGCAACCGATGGACAAAGACCGTTTGTGACTGGATTCCTCGGGATGTCAAACGTACTGCAGGAAGACAACCGACCCGATGGTCGAAGTTCTTCACGAAGAGCCTAGAAGAGAAATATGATGCCCGACGAGTCCCTAGAGCGAGCAGAACCTACAGGCCTACTCTTGCACGCGACAGAGAAAAATGGAAGATTTACTGGCGCTCGCTCGATTCACTTGACGATCAACGGGACAACACGTGATACAGGTGATGTCTGACTATCGCCTGCACTCTCACTCGCAGTACGTACTAACCATCGTAAACTCTAAAGATAATATCTTCTCGGATTTTTTTAAGATTACACGAGATTGTTACACAAGTCTTATTCGGCTAACGTTTCGACGTCTTCGTCTTCACCAGGGCCGATGGTCCGAGTCGATGGAGTCGATCCGAGCATGACAATCGAAGAAGGTATTGGTATTGATTGTTACTACCTAGGTTAAATGACGGTCGCTTTGAAATTTCTAAAGGCAATGGTGAAGCTAACGTTTTCTGATCAACTATTTTTTAGATCAGGATCTTGTTCTGTAAAAGCATAGGACTTTCATTCGATGTGAGCTAAAGATAAATCTTTCGACGTTGATCAATCGCTGAAGGGTGAGCCGCGCATTCGACGCCATTCGTACAGGCGACTGTATACATATCATGCCTACACAATTAGTAGAGGATGCAAACCGATGTATCCAGTCAGTGCAGCTATTCTCCTATAGAAATCTGCTGCCAATATGCTGATTCCGGCAAGATAGATTGCTTGATGAGGACTAGGGCGCACGATCGAACCAGGGCACACGTGTATGTCACAGGGCACACCTAACCACTGCTCTAGAAGCGCTCATACGATCGGTAATAGCCGTGGAAAATGGTTGAAAAGATAGTTCAGAAGACTTCTCGTAGCATAACAGACATCCAAATACGTACGTGATGCGTCTTCAGTGGAAACTTCCCTTCTAACTAATTTATAATCCATCTTGCACGTCTACTGTGCGTATCCCAACACTCGTTGCACTAGAATTTTCCTCGCATGCGTAATCGACGAAGGTCTTCCAACTTTTTGCGTGTGGTTTCGAGTGGTGCATGAACATTTTTGTTCTATTCATGAATTGTGTTGAATACTGGTGGTGACGACTTCCCCTGGAATCCTAAGAAAGCCGTTATAGGACGTTACCATATGGACTAAGGGTTGTAAGGTTGTCTCAGACAAGTTGCAGCAATCTTCCGACCCGGAAGGGAATGACTTGGTGTGACAGGTGCGTAGTCGTATTAGCACTGTGCTTGTCATGATCAGCATCCCTACCATTGCGCCACTCTTCTAACAACCTATCAATCTAAACTGTCACAATGGAATGAACACATAATTTTCAAGCAGTTTGATGGAAAAACCATAAAATACGCTTCAGATTTTTAACGCGTAACCGACGATTTGGACGTGTAGTGTCCATTTTTCCTCCCAACGGTCTACCGCCTCTGACTGGGGAGGTGCTCCTGGGTGTTGGACTGCGATGTACAGCGGGGATTCATCCCCCTGGCAGGGTCTTCCAAGCTGAGGGAGTCCGGCGTTTCCATCAGGAAGCCTAGCCAAGAGTAAACGAATACCAGGATCCACCACCGTCCTGGTATCAAAGTCACAAGTTGGAAAAGTCCCCTCTGATCCATAAGGGCTGCGACTGCCTGTGGTGGAGAAGACCTGGGGGCAGACTTTGGCCAGGCTGACCTCGGAATTCCAAGGAACCAGAATGGCTTAACCAGCAAATCTCCGAAAAATGAAGGTTATGCTGGGGGTCGCACAACCAGTGAGGTGGGGCCGTTCAGGTATCAAGTACCAAGTGAGTAAGTGCCCATTTTCAATTGAGCGATCTATTTGCATGATGGACCACAATAACACTTGGCAAACAGTAACATACATAAGGTACACCCCCCATAAAATGATACAGCAAAGTCTCTTCTACAGTCCTATCGCGTTCATAACCCCTCAAGTCCTTTGGTTATCGAAAAGTAGCGCTTAGTTCCGGAATTGTAGTAAGTACGGAGCGTAACGATATTTCAAAAACCAACTTCCTTTTAACCTCGGCATGATTAATCAATACGCATTCTTGACCCATGACTCGGTAAGACGACGAAGATATCACATCGAAAGTACGAAGGACTGTGGACATCGTCTGCAGTCATCGGCTCTGATGAAGACGAAGAGGTCGAAACGTTAGCCGAATAAAGTCTATTTATCAACCTCATGTTAGCTGATCAATGGAAGGATACTAGTAAGTTCTTAACGGCCTAGGACTACTGACTTCACACTTCGGTAGACTAAACCCTCCTCCTCCGTCCCACACCAAGTAGGAAAGAATGGCAATAAACTTGGTTCCTCCGTCATCTGTTAAAGGTACGCAGTGCGATGACGAACCTTGGGTCCTACGACGAACGGAATATCAGCATCGCACATGGGCGCGGCTTCCGAACGCCGCATTCGTCGTGAACCCGGTATGCGAAGTGGCCTCACGGAAGTTGTCCAAGTGTCGTCGTCGCCTTTTTTTATTCACCAAACACCACCAGAGGTAGTTGAAAGCGTTTTTTATTCAGTACTTTGTCGTTCAGTTCATTTACGGGCTTCGCAGAACTCTAAGGCCTACGCAAGGGACTTAAGTGTTTTGTTTATGGAGATATCTCTGCTATATCTGAAAGCATTTTGCGCCAAATCTGTCCAGGAGAACGCTGAATGTGTCTTTTGGCGATAATATTGAAGTACTCGAAGTACTCAAATAAGCCGATATGCTTGGAATTGGTGAGTGGAGAATTTGATAGCGAAAACCTGCGAAATAAACAGAGTGTCTTATTTAAGGAATGGTAGACTTTTTCACATTGGCCCAAAGCGCTACCGCCAAAGTTGTGTTCAGTTAAAGGTCAATCAATAATTTTTCGCTGTTAAACTACCGTAAGTACAATAGAATGCCCTACTATCTTTCGTTCAGCGCCTATCGATTGTTTCGTCAAAATACGTCATGCGTTTTCGATGTCCAGTAAAGGAGGATTGCACTGTTATCGTTTTTATGCTTATTGGTCGAAGAAAAGAATGAATCCTTTGGGATAATAACATCCACTAATCAATATTTAACTAACGCATTCCACCTTTAGTGGAGGAAGAGTTGCTAAACCTTACGAGTCCTATCTGTTGTGTTGCTCTTAATCTTAAGAGACGTGCGGTTTCGCACTTGTAATAGCCCTTTTTTGTGTTTCTTTGTGATTGATATTTGCCGTAGTC
Source organism: Angiostrongylus vasorum (assembly GCA_018806985.1). Lineage (NCBI taxonomy): Eukaryota > Metazoa > Nematoda > Chromadorea > Rhabditida > Metastrongylidae > Angiostrongylus > Angiostrongylus vasorum. Next base: position 172,337 of record JADANN010000140.1, on the reverse strand, counting down.
ATCACCATCTTTTCCTCAAAAAACCCGTCGACAAACAGTTCGCCGATCATTATTTGGCGAGTTAGTGACGTCATCAATTTTTAATTACTGAGCTTTTCGGCTACTTAAAATAGGGATTTGAAGTTGTTTCTTGTGCATACTGTTATACTCTGGACTGCTTATCTTATCTCTAGGTGTTTCTTCTGTTAATCTTATCTTTAGGTGTTTTTTCTCCCCCGGTACATCTATCTGGCAGGTTAATTTAATGAGACCAAGTCAAGAGCTTAGAATATTAAAGTATGTAGAACTTGATTTCCACTTTTCTTAAACGGTTATAGGCCAGTTTTTCTTTGAAGACATAAGTGTTGGGCGAATATGTACTTTACTAAGAACTTGTTTCGAGTGTAGGACAGAGTGGTGGTTGTAACATGTGTGTGGTGTGTGGTTGTTTACTTTCCGGTCTGTTTTTTTTCTCTAGAAATCGTGTCACTATCTCGGCCTAAGACCTTAGTTCTTATTAAATACTCAGTTTTTTCAGATCCTACATGACATTTTAGTGGTTTGATATAAAGCTAAAAAGAATAGAGCTCTAGGCGTCGATCAATCCCTGGTAAGACACCATGCATTTTTATCCATTTGTAGCATCGTTAGAGGTGATTGAATGCATACATGCCGTATACAGTGACTCGAGGTGGCCTTCCGATGTATCGAGCGAACACTGCTACTATCCTTCCAGACAAGTCTGCTACCAATTTGTGTGCCCTGGCGGGTAGAAGGCTTGGTGAACCTGGGATGGTTTGATGTATAGGAACTAAATTTTGGTAACTGATGATGGAAGGCTGTTATAATTCAGATCGAATAGCTTCTTATCTCCATAATAATAAAGCAGAGAGTCCTTCTCAAGCCAACAGTACATGGTTTTGAGGGCAAACCGCTCTTTTTGTGCCTCGCAATCTCTTTATCAGCTATGTTCAGGAATGATCATTGAGAGCTAGTAGAGAGGCAGTTCATTCAATGTTACTCTTACTAGGAAGTGAGTACAACCCTCACTCTTCCATCCTCCTTCTCCCTCCCCTTCGTAGTATCATTTGGTCTTTTGATAAAGTGTTTCATTTTATTCACTGATATCATAATTTCTTGAAAAGAACTAAACATCCTTACACTATGCTACACTGTTTATTTTGCTTCCTGTTGTTTTCCGTGCTGGTGGGATTCGCTAAGTGAGGGTGTTTCCTGTAAGTTCATGTTTTTCAGTTGCGATTAACGGAGTTCTTTAAAGCAGGAGTCTCATCAGCAAGTTTTACTTTGTCAGTGCTTTTCTCGTTGTTGGTATTAGTGGATTAGTGATGTTCCTTTCCGTTTTTGTTGTGAACTAGTATGGCATTGTGTCAACTAACAGAATTAATTTGCTAGCTACTGAGCGTTTTTAGCAAGTCTGCTTCGTTATGTTGTAAAATTAACAGCTGTCTGATGAAGCTAGTAATACTTCTGTACCTTCTGATGTATCTTCTCCAGGAAGAATATTCCTTTACGTCTTAGTTAATATGGACTGAAATGCACTTCACTGAGATATCTGGACACTGTGTGGTATGTGAGAGTGTGTTAAGGTGTGGACGTGATGTTTAACATAGGTGGTCGAACAGCTTGAGGCAGATTTTAGTTGTTGTTTGGATTATTTTAATTAGTATTGGAACTGCTGTGCTTAGACTTGTACAGAGAATAAACAGACGGAAATAACCGAAATGGTTTAGCAAACTCAAATTTGGTTTGCCGAGTGAAAAAAAATGCAGTCTGGTAGAAATCACAATGTCATCACTTTTATTTACTGCATAGTCTTTTTGAATGCTAAGATATATGAAATACAACCACAGTGATGCCGAGATTTTTTGCAAAACTCAGGACCGCTGGTGTCTGCGGTTAGAATCGAGCACCCTATTACCCTTTCCGTGTGCTCACGCGTCCACCACCTCCCCATACGTGCCCTTCGTTTCGCCTTTCTCTCGGCCTTGTTATGGACCTATAGACGCTATCAGTGGAGTTTCGCAAATATCTTAGCATCATTACAGTCTAGTATGTTTAGTGAAAGAAGATCATGTCCTTCATTCTTATATTTCTAGTACTGCATTAATACATCCAGAAACATGTCTACACGTTTCAGATATCGTCTTGATACTTTGAAAGTATCTCGCACGTAGAACGTTACGCTACTGTGGAGCTAGTAGGTAGCAGCAGAACAACGCTGGGATGTCAGACGATTTGAGCGCGTTTTTCGCGAAGAAAAAGGACAAGAAGAAACGGAATGTCGTTAAGATGGAAGATGTGGGCCATATACTTGAGTTGAAAGTCAAGAGACAGGTTAGGGTCTTTTGTTTTTTCGCTGTGCAAAGATATTTACGAGGTGGTTAGATCTTTCTAGTATGACAAACATTCCCATTTACTCACTTGGATCTTGGATGGCCTTTATTCACTGGTTGTGTGGGCACCAGGGTAATCTTTGTTTTCTCGGAATTTTACCGGTTTAGCCATTATGGTTCTCTGGAATCCCGGGGTCAGCCTGGCCATCTGCTCGAGGTGGTTATCACCACAGGCAATCGTTGCCCATGTAGATCAGAGGGAGATTTGCCACCATGCGAATAGTTTGGTGCCAGGGCGGTGACATATCCTGGTACTGGTTTACTTTTAGCTGTGCTTTCTGATCAAAACGCCAGACCCTTTCCCATACTGAGAGGCGCTGCCGGGAGATGACTCGCCCGCTATACATCGCAGTCCGTCACTCAGGAACACCTACCTACGATGAGGCAGTAAACCGTTGGGAGGTTAGCATTTAAGAAAGCTCTCGTCGTTGATCAATCCGTGAGGGATGCGCCATGCATTCGACTTCATCAAGTATCGTCGGAGGTGATTGAATGCATATCTGGCCTTTACAATGCCTCGCGGTGGCCTAACGATATATCGAGCCAGTGCTGCAATCCTCCCAGACAAGTCTGGTACCAATTTGCCGACCCCGGAGGGATGGAAGGCTTGGTAGGCCATGAGCGCTGGGATCGATTCCACGTGCGTGTCGCAGTGGCGCCTCCAACCACTGCACCACGCGCGCTCTTAGGAGGTTAACATAACATTGCTAATTACCTGGATATTTTCAGGAGGAAAATGATCAGCTTCAAATGGATGCTGAAACTCGCAACGTCGAAGACAATGAGTTTCAAATGCGCACACGTGGTAACAGTACTACTGGTGGAGCAACCAGTGGTGAGGAGAGTGAATGGATCGACTATACTGATACTAACCAAGGACGGTGCGTTCTTTCCTCGGTTGCCTATCGACTTCTAGTGTTTTTGTCTTAAGTATGTCGTGCATATCATTCCCTCGCTATTCTATTAGTCTGTAAGTGTTGTATTTCCAGTGCAAGTTCTGATCCATATTTTTTGAAGATCTTACTTTCTTTTAAGCTTAGAAGGTCTGAAAATCAAAGACATGGGAGCAGATAGTGGTGACATAGCGGAAGACGACCACGTCGATGATGAGGACCAAAAGGTCCAAACAGAATCTGTTAGGACGTGGGGTCAAGTAGAAGTAGGCAGTTCCTTATATGTTCTTTTTCAGAGTAATGTTTTCCCACTGTTTTTTTTAAATCAATTTCATTTAGAAGAAAGAGGATGATCATCAGAATGATGATCATTTTGCGACGCTGAGGTCCAAGTCTACATATGTTATACCAGCCCAGAGACAGTCACAAGCGGTGGGTTATCACTTTTCTTTGTGAAGAGTTGGCGATGTATTGTTTCGGTCGTGATTACGCAGACTAACAGAGCTGATATTTCATGCTGGCGTATGTTTTTCCTTGGTTATTTTGTCGGTGAGACTTAGCAAAAGCATAAACCCCTTGCTCCAGAGGTTTCTGTCAAGTTTTTTCTTTAATCGAAACTGTATTTCAGATGCGTTCTTCTCAAAAAGTGGACATATCGAACAATGAGATGTTCCCCTCGCTTGCTGATGCTAGCAAAATCGAGAAAGACAAAAAAGAAGAGGCAAAATCTGGCGGATGGTTGAAGACCGGCAGTAACCAAAGTGCCGCTTCAGAAAGTCGTCCTCTATCAAACACAAATCGCTGGAATATTTCTTCGGGCCCTCCTCCGAATGCTGCTCGTGAACGTGATAACGCAATAAAGGTGGTGGCTGGATGTGCTATTTACTATTGATTAATCCGCATCAATTCATGTCTTGAATTTGTATGATAAGTAGTCATTTGAGTTATTCCAGGCTGTTGCTGCGTACAATGCGCAGAATTCAACGCCAACACCAAGTATACGTGAAAAAGAAGCAGATACACCTAAGCCGGAGAAGTACATACCACCACAGTTTAGGAACAGAAACTAGTTATTCACATAGTTTGCTGCGCCGATTTCCTTCTGGAATATTCTGAAGGACTTTGATTCTGTTTTACTGATGCAAGCATTTGTCACGCTTTCGTAAACACCATTAACATTTGCACGATTACTTTTGTTTTCCCTTTGACTGTTTTGTTTTATCTGGGAAAGGTCTTTTTTCTAGATGAAGTGTGAGTTGGGTTACTTTAAATGTCACGGAGACGTTGGGCATATTGTTGACGTAGTACCACATAACGTGTTTTTCTATTTTTCAAGACTGTTGTCTTCCCTTATTCTTATCAACCGATTCGTTACCGAAATTAGGATTACTTTATGTGTAACTGTTGTGGGTTCCCCCTCTGGCGTTGTTTACTTTGTGTTTGTTAAGCAGTAAGATAGCCGCGGATGTTCATTTGAGTGTTTATTCAGCACATAGCTTTTCGACTTGCAGATCGTGTTATTTTCCTTTTACATCTGGAATGTTTTTGATGTTTAGCCTTCCAGTAGTACTTTGCAGTTGTGATGGTCACTTGCAGCCATCCCAGAGCACAAATGAAGATGATGAAGGGTTGAATTTGTGTCTGTGGAAAGATCTCGATGTCCATCTACAGTGCAGTTCTCCCCCGTTTTTTCCTTTCGCTGGCAACTCGATTGTATCTGGACATTGTAAATCGGGATCCTACAACTTAGAGAAGCTGTGAATACATTTTATTCATAAGAAGACAGCCATATCTTATATGAAAAGTAGCCTTATTGCCACAAATCGTCGTAGTGTTGGCAGTTCTCGCTGTAATAAAATACCTTTGATATCAAGGCTGAGCTTTTGTTTCTTCCAAAGCTTTTAGTCGTGACGCTGCCAAAGTAGTGGGGTTCTTAGAATCGCCGCCAAGGATTTCGGCGTACAGATCATAGTTATCATTCAGGATTTCTTTTGCTCGGAGATATCTGTAATGAAGCATTTGGTGATCTAAGCGACCCATCATTAGACTTATTCGCTATTCATGATGTCTTACGGATGTTATACTTACTGTTTAGACACCAAAAAGTTGTTTAACCCCTAGTGAACGAAGTTGGTTTTCCGCAAACTGCTAGCAGTTTTTCGATGAATAGAATACTTGTGAAGTTAGTAACGTGGACCCTGTTATTGGTTTACTCTTAGCTACGCTTCCTGATGAAAACGCCGGACTCCGTCCCAGCTTGGGAGAACCTGCCGAATCCCTTCGCTGTACATCGAAGCCCAACACCCGGGAACACCTCCCATCCACGATGTGGCATTAAAACGTTGGAAGGTAGTGAAGAATAAGTACAAATAAATATTCTGAACGAAATTCCGACAGAGGTAAAGATCAAGAACACATGTTAGGACATCATAATGTTCTAATGGACGAAATACCTCTGTTTAACCGCTTTTGTTTTTGAAATACGATCTTTGACGAAAACAAGTGCACAAAATACATCTGTAGAGCAGCTGGAAATCAGAATTTTATTGCGGCAAAACTAGAGACCTCGCAGGTAAAGGTCTTCAGATTGTTTTACTTTTTATTTCCCGCCTAGTACAATTTTTACGGCAGGGTATTAAACGAAATACAACCACAACGTTGTTGAGATATTTGCAAAACTTTGGACCGTAGGTGTCTGCGGTGGGGAACGAACGCGCTATTACCCTTTGCGGGAGCTAACGCATTCACCACCATACCATGCGGGTCCTTCGTTTGGCCTGTCTCTCAGTTAGTTCAATCGATCACATGGTGTGGTAGTGAACGCGTTAGTCCCAGGAAAGGGTAATAGCGCGTTCGTTCCCCACTGCAGAAACCTGCGGTCCAGAGTTTAGCAAATATCTCAGGGACGTTGTAGTTTTCAAATTGTAAAACTTCTCACTGTAATTAGTAAAGTTCACTGTCGGCTGAGACGTGTTGGTTTAAACTTGAGAGCTTCCCTTGTATTTGCGCAGTGTGAGTTACAGTTGATTGCACAATGAACTAGTTGATTTCTAGTAGTTTTCGATTTTTTTTTTCCACAGCTGGTTAGAGTGTAATGCAGGCCTGTTGTTAATCCATAACTTGACGGTAGGGGCGACGACATTAGTCATAAATGACTAATGGATTTAGGGGCAAAGTGCAAACAGGTAGCATGAGTCACGCATGACTCATGTTCTTTTCGGATGTTTATTTTTGAGGTACAGACTTGTTTTTGTGCAGTTTTTTTGCATGTCGAAAACGGTACACAATAGAAGAAAAAGGGTGTCCGTAGTATTCTGCACAGTATACGGTTTCGTTTACGAAGTCAGACAAAGGAATTATTGGAGGTAATCAGATGTCAGGACGAATGTTGTCAGCACAGTACCGGAGCAACGCGTCTCACATTACTGACATTACTGAGATTTATTTCCTGCTTTGCACCTGTGACATTAGAAGAATCTACCGAGACAGTGACATCTACGTTCTTGACGTCTTCATTTCCACCAAACTCGACATTGGAATACGAAGAAACGTCGGAAAAATTGCCCTGCGTATGACCAAGAGCCCGAAGATCGATATAAACCAATTTGATGGTCATATAGGAATAATCTTGTCACGAAATTTTGATTTTTGTGAAGTACCTGTTCGTCAGATTCTCATGAGATTCTTTCACATTAAGTAGTAGTTGTATAAAAGATAAAGGATGAAGCTTCCGGCGTTGATCAATCCCTGGGGGATGCGCAATGCATACGACTTCATTAAGCATCATTGGAGGTGACTGAATGCATATCTGGTCCTTTACAATAACTCGCAGTTGCCTGCCGATGTGTCGAGCCAGTGCTGCTATCCTACTAGACAAGTCTGGTACCAATTTGCTGACTCTGGAGGTATGGAAGGTTTGGTGGGCCATGGGCGCTGGGATCGATACCACGTGTGCGTCGCCTCCGACCACTGCACCACACGCGCCCTTCGTAGTCGTTGCATGTATCTAATAATCATATGATAAAGAGGTTATAATCAACCATTACTCACTAACCGGCACAGATTACGAGAACAGATAAAATCAGTTAGATCAGATCAGTTCAAAGAGATGATCCTTTACGGAAATTCTTCCTATAAGTTAATTGTTGTGCACATCAATGCAAGAATAAGAATGGCCTGTAAACGCGAATAGAGGAACAGAAAGTTTGATATGAGACCAAAAAGACCACGGAAGCCGTCTTGCTGGGCGTCTGTCCACTTCCATGGAAATACATTTGTCGCTGTTTTGGGAAGCTCTCCGTTCCGCAACTTGCGTTCCAGATCCCAAAAACATCGAAAGAGAAAAACTAACCCAGGTTTTTCTCTCTGAAATTCGTTTGCGGTCGAAATTATGAAAGAAAGCACTCCAGGGCCAGATAACATCATAACGAGGTGTTTCTAAGCACCACGAACTAAATGTACTTCTCGCAAGTCATCATTGAACAACTTATTTTCGATGGAAACACATCGGATGAGGAAAGGATCCAGCGCACGATCATCCTGTCTGGTGATAGTGACCAAGGAGAGCTATGTAACTCTCGATGGTCCATGTGCTCTTTAAGGACTATTTCTTGGGGTGTATGAGGATTTCTGAATAAAGATCAACCAGCTAAGCAACTGCAGCCTTTGTCAACCCAGAGGAACGTCCGATCACGTGAACACGAATTATACGACCAGCTCATCGGTTAAATAATGGACCGTCCTATGCGGGCATTCTGTAGAACTGCTCTTGCAGACGCGCTATGAAAATACATCTCTTCCATAGATTCGCACCATGTCAGAAGGAAAAATTTGTGCGATTGGCGACATCTTCTCTAAGCTGGATTATCGTTCTAATGCGACGAAAAGGACGTTCATACGCATTCATGGCAAATACCTGTTCCCTACTAGTTTTGCTGATGATATTACCTTCACTTCGAAAAAATACTGATGAAAAATAGACCAGGGAAGATATTCAAAGAGTTCAACGAAGCGGGACAAATGACGGAGCTGTAAATTTATCGGAGTAGAACCTAGTTTACGGAAAACCCACGATGCGTTGAGGAACAAGTCAATGCGAATGATTGATTACAGAGACCATCACATCGTACAAATACATAGGGGCGATGTTTAATGAACATGGAAAATGAGAAGTAGGAGAGCACGGCTCCCGTTTCGACTTCTAAGAGAAGCCGAAAGCAGAACACCAATGGATCGGTCGTGTTATGAGGAGTTTTGACACATATAAGGTAGTAACAGTAGTCCAAAATGTTGCAATTGTTTAGAACAACGGACTAAAATATAACTAGACGTGTTTGTGGATTTTCGTTAACCGGCTGCATTCGCAACCAGAAATAATTTGTGTATCACGGACCTCAACATGCAAGAAGCATATCATGGACTACGGGCCCGAAGGAACGAAATGAATGGTGGAAAATTTGCTGGTACATGCACGACACGGAATATCCAAGTAACCAAATGTTCATTTGTTTGTACGCCACTGACAGTAAGTAATGATAATTTTCTACCAGATGAGTTTGACGATGACAACTAAGGAGGTGTTGATTGTAGTGGGAAAATCTTACCAGCTGACTCCAAGTATTCTTATTTCATTAGGTATTAATGGGGGAAAATATCCTGTTATGTGTACGACTCGGCTTATTGGTCTTTGAATGGTCGGTCGATTAATTGCAGCACTCATCCCAAGCACAAGAATCTCTGCCATCGTGGAAGAATAGGAGTCATAAGACAGCAACATTCTCTCTTAGTCACAAAAGTCCGTTGGTACATGTCGTTGAGATCTTGGAGCGCTCTAGCAGGGCTTTCCAGGGATTCTAGAGGGAATCACGCTCAATCAACATGCGTCAGACGAGTGAAGAGGTTAACAGATCATCGGTTTGTAGTTAGACCCACATCGAACCCAGGAATTCGCTATAGGTGGATGAAAACACGTAAAAGTGGTCATATCGAAGTAAGCAAATATGCAAATATGTATGACAACGTCGACGATATGTATGACGTTTAATATGCCTTTAATATTTAGACATAAGTGAATATGATTACAGTTCCAACTACAAGCCAAATTGAATCGAACTGCTCAGTTTTTAAAAAATCTGTTAAAACCAAAAGGCTTGTCTTCAGAATTTTGTTTTCACTCTTCGCATAATGCTCTGCCGCCAAGTCATCGCTAAAAGGTGTTCGTGAATGTTGAACTGCGGTGTGATGAGAAGGTTTCATCCTCAAGCAGGGTCAATCAAGCTGTGAAGGAGTTCGATGTTTCCATTTGGAAGTCTAGTTATGAGTAGGACTAACCTAAGCCAGATCGGAGGCCAATGAAGTGCCCGTGGCTCATCTCTAACAGAAACGGTGAAATTGGATAGGATCATTGATAATGCACTGTTCTCATGTGGTACAATCCAGCATAGTCCTCTGAGCAACTCCTGTGCGCAAAGTGGAAGAACGGAGAATTTAGTGATGTCCACCCCGTCATTCGATGAACAACGGGATTACAAGAGGTAAAGGTAGTTAACACATTATTCTAAACTAGTTGTTCACAGCAATTTTTATACTGAATTCAACAAACATGAAAGCGAAATATAACTTTAATGATGCTGAGATATTTGCAAAACTCCGGACCGCAGGTGTCTACGGTTCGTTCCCCACCGTAGACACCTGCGGTCCGAAGTTTGCAAATATCTCAGCAGCATTAAAGTTATATTTCGCAAAATATACCCTGCCGCTAAAAGAGTAGGCAGTAAATAATAAGTCAAAATTGAAACATGAAAGCAAAAAGCTTTTATGCGGTTGGTTAATCGCAACTCAAACCGCCACATCCGTACTTCACTGAAGAATCCAGTGACTTGAATTACATTAAAAATTTGTCATTGCAAATACTATTGTTACTGAGGAGACCCAAACAATGAACAGTTTCAGGTCTTCTAACTTGAGCAGACGATTTTAAGTTAACCTTCCAAGGAACTAATCTAAGAGGAACGACATCTTACTGCTCCGCTCTATTCTGGTTTTATAACTTCTTGAAACGAAATTTTATTTAAGAAGAAGAAAGATTGAAGTAGCATTCCAGAATAGAAGACAGCGTAAAATGGGGTCTGGAATGGTTGATCTAGATGAGGCACTCGCCTTTCCTGCTCTTGCTACAGAGGACGTTTCTTACATGGAAGTCGTTTTCAGGATCGATTTCTTAAAAAAGGAAGTTTAGAGCTATCACAATATCACTCCATTGTAACAATACTACTCTAGTACCACTGTGTTGCAATGGGTTCGAACTCGACCTTCTTCGTGTGAAGCTTCAACCACAGGCTACTAAAGAACTGTCATCACTCAAAGAAGAAAGATAACTCGCTTATAATGGAGAGCAACTTGAACAAGGTCCTCTTCCTACATAACAAGGAAAGCATTCCAACGATGGTTATAAGGTGCTTGTGAAAGACTTTCAAGATTCACGTTCTCGGAGCATATCTCCACAGGTCTTTGCAAGAAGATAAATAAGACGTAGCTCTATGAAAAGAAGATATTATTAAAGCCACATGCCACATTCAAAGTCATGAAAGCATGACGATAGCACCATTTTCGTTTTTTGACAGTATCTCAACAATAGATGTTCAGTCAACAGTCGCAGACGATCGAATCACGCTTTACGTAAGAGCTCTAGCGAAGTGCACACACCTGCATCTTGACAGAGCCCTTTCATTGTCATGTTGCCTTCTCAACAGGGAAGGGAATCGAGCAACATGACACGATCCGAAGCCGTTCGTCTTCGCACTGTCGTGAATAATATTGGTACGACGGGCCTACGCATTGAGGTAAAACTCCTATCGTACCTTTGGCCAAAAATATTCCATCTTTTCGAACAGTGATAGTGACTGTATGTTGCAAAAGCCTTATGGATCTAAGAAAAAATTGCCATTGTGAAGAAACATTGAGAAAATCCAATGTAGATATAAGGGACAATAAAACATGACTTAAAATTTCTCATTCCAAAATTCCGAATTTCTTGCGGTCCCTAAGCATTTCTAGAAGCTCCAATGAACGCGGTAAACCACTTGAAGCAAGCGACAAGAGTAATATGAGAGGGTATCTTGAGGAGCGTGTTACGCAGTGGATAGAGGCGCCCTGCAGTACACATGGGATCAATGCCCGCACCTCGGGCTCACCAACTCCTCCATCCCTCCAGGGTCAGCAAGTTGGTACCAGACTTGTCTGGGAGTATAGCACCAATGGCTCCATACATCGGTATGGCCACCGCGAGTCATTGTAAAGTCAGATATACATCCAATCACCTCCAACGATGCTTAATGAAGTCCAATGCATGGCGCATCCCTCAGGCATTGATCAACGCCGAAAGCTTTGTCCTTCATTATTTTTTATCTCAAAGAAGTTTACAGCCAACTAAGTGAACTATGCTCTGCTGTTCAGTCCAATAATTCTTTTAGCGCCCTTCAAATGAAGCATGGTGTGATACGTCATTTACATCGAAGATAGCACCAACGAGACGTTAGTACATTTGTTTCCTGAAATATAAAAAAAAGATGAAACTTCTGGGTTTGATTAATCGCTGAGGAATGCTCTTTGCACTTGACTTCATTAAGTATCGGTAGAGATGACTGAATGCAAAGCTGCCTTATGCAATAGTTTCCCGTGGCCTACAGATGTATCAAATCAATGCTGCTGTCCCATCAAACAATTCTAGTACCAATTTCTCGACTCCGAAGAGACTGAAGGCTTGATGACCTCGGGGTGCGGGATTAGACCAACCAACACGTGTTTATTTCAAGGCAGCTCTAACCACTGCGCTAAATGGTTTCTTTTTAGAATATAACTGAGGCAAACAACATCAAATCGGACTTCATAGTTCAGATCGTCAAGAAATAATCTAGTCACCCCGATCCAAATTGTATATCTAGAGAGAACACAAAATGGGGTGGTAATGTGCTGAGAAAAGTCAACAACGATTGGTTGACATCCATGTATTCAAATATCTATATGTTGTTGAAAATACGCCCAATAATGATATCTTTCTGAACTTTCAAGCAAACTTTTAAAAACGATATTGTAATGGTTTTAGAATAGATCGACCTAATGAAACACAGATAGTAACGCCATTCATAATAAAACAAAGGACAACGGTTTCGACGTTGATCAATCCCTGAGAGATGCGCCATGCATTCGACTTCATTAAGTATCGTTTGGAGGTTGAATGCGTATTTGGCCTTTACAATGACTCGTGGTGGCCTATCGATGTATCGAGCCAGCGCTGCTATCCTCCCAGACAAGTCTGGTACCAATTTGCCGATTCCAGAGGGATAGAAGGCTTCGTGGGGCAGGGGCGCGGGGATCGATCCCATGTGTGTTGCAAGGCGCCTCCGACCACTGCGCCACACGTGCCCTTATCCCATAGGTCAAGTAATGTGTCTACGTAAATAATAATAAGCAGGGGTACGGATAGTTCTTTACTACAGGTTTTCGCACTGTGTTTGTTCTAGAATAAAATAAAATGTCGGTTGTTTTCTTCCCCACATGATTGAACACACCTTGATACGTATTTCCTGCCATGAGCACCATTGCTAGAATAGTTAGACATCATCGGTGTTGCTGTTTCATATATATTAGGTCGCCAATTTCGTAGCAAATACATCCAAGCTGTTGTTTCACTACTAGTTGAGAGTAGAATCTGAATTCAAGGCTTGTCATGAAGGTCCAAGATCGGATTCCTAGATATCGTATCCTCAATCTGAGATGCTCATGAGTGAAATCATTTATAGATCACAATTTCAACTTATTATTTTCTGCCTACTCTTTTTAATGGCAGGGTATATTGCGAAATATAACTTTAATGATGCTGAGATATTTGCAAAACTCCCGGACCGCAGGAGTCTGTAGTGGGAAACGAACGCTATTACACTATCCAGGAGCTAACGCGTTCACCACCACACCACGTGGATCCATCCGAAAGTTGTGATGATAACTAGAGCCTCAGCTTAACCGGATTCATTGCCGATTTGGGCTCCTCAGGTCAATCCCGCTAACGGATGATTGCTGATGGCACTGATCGATAGAGAACTAGCTGAGAGACAGGCGAAATGAAGGACCCTCATGGTGTGGTGGTGAACGCGTTAGCCCCCAGAAAGGGTAATAGCGCGTTAGTTCCCCACCGCAGACACCTGCGGTCCGGGGTTTTGCAAAAATCTCAGCATCACTTAAGTTATATTCGTAGATCCTTCTGATCTTCTGAAATCACTTACCTACTAACAGAAGCACTATTCAAACTAAATCAGGCATTTTCATACAATATGGTGGTTTTTTTACGAAAAAGTTAAAACTGGACTGCGTTAAATTTTAAAATAATTCACGAATCTAATACCTTCTCCTCTTGCCGCCAGTAAAATTTTGGATAATCTTCAAGCTTATCAAGAATATTCAGCTTCACATCATCAACCTCATACACTTCACCTTCAACTTGCTAAAAAGAAGTAATTTTATCGAAATGTCGCGATTCTCTTACATTTTCTTTGCTAGAGGGACATGGCCGAACATCTTGAAAGAGCTTTCAGATAAGGGCAAACATACTACCTATCCAGTCTATGTTACGCTAATCATACATCAATGATGTTCGTTGTCTGGAGCATTGCTTTTTCAATTACACAACGAAAACACAAAAACAAACTCACATATCCTTTTCCGGGTTCGTTAAGGATGAAAGGAATGTTATATTTCGAGGCGACAATGAGCGGATACGGTACTTTCGTCCGTCCTTCACCGATGAAACGATATCGTCCAGTGGTATTCGTTATCACGTCGGCATTTGGCTCTCCCCTTTTCAGAGTACCGTACACGAAAACCCGGAACGACAAACCAAGTGACATTTACTCCAGATAGTGGAGAAACGCTATACCTTAGAAGTGTCGCAGTCTATACAAGTACGATGGTAACTAAAAAGTAGGACGACGAGTGATGATGTGTAAGCAACGTATACTAGAATCGGTTTTTTCTAAGCGTTAAAGCGTTCGCTGTTGATCGAATCCTGAAAAATACACCATGCATTCGACTCCATTCGTAGCAGCGTAAAGGTGAAAAAGTGCATCTATGGCCCATAAAATGACTTGTTGTGAACTAGCGATAAATCTCGTCAGCGTTCTTACCCGCCCAGTCAAGTCTAGTACCAACTTTACAATCTCGAAGGGATGGAAGGCATGGTGATCCCGAGTAGCGGAATCAAACCAATATGAGAAAAAAACGCTTCTATCTACTAGGCTAAACACATCCAGTGAAGCTCTTAATTACTATGTTACTGTTATCATTTACCATTTAAACCCAACGGTTAACCGCCTCATTGCGGCTGGGAGGTGTTCCTAGGTGTCGGACTGCGATGTACAGCGGGGGATTCTCCCCTGACAGGGTCTTCCAAGCTGAAGAGTCCGGCGTTTCCACCAGGAAGCCTAGCTAAGAGTAAACCAATACCAGGATCCACCACCGTCCTGGTATCAAAGTCGCATCGTGGTAATCTCCCTCTGATCCACAAAGGCTGCGACTACCTGTGGTGAAGACCTGGGGCAGACTTTGGCCAGGCTGACCTCAGGACTCCAGGGAACCATAATGGCTTAACCAGCAAATCTGCGAAAACAGGAGATTATGCTGGGGCCCGCATAACCAGTGAGGACGGGCCATTCAAGTACCAAGTAAGTAAATAATCATTTTATTATTATTGTTATTATTGTTATTATTATTATTATTATTATTATTATTATTATTATTACTATTACTTTACTTACTTTACATGACCCGTCATTTCGTCTACACTGCGGTTTCCAGTACTAGCATTCGATTCGTTTCGCTCATATTCATCGTCCATCATCCACAAACGTCTTAGAATATTTCGCGTGTTGTTTCTGCTTCTGATTGAGCATTTGGCCTTCTTTATGAATGTCGTAGAATATCGGATAAGTCGATTCTTCCTTCAATTTGAGGGTGGGGTTTGAGGGGGGGGTGGTGGGGGAAGTTTCGGAACCAGCCCCTTGCACTACATCACTAGCCACTCCGTTAACCTCCTTCCCCTTATTCTTATTGTCATTATTATTACTATCAATATAAGTATCCATATAAGCAGCACACACAGCACAGTAGGTGAAGGTGCCCAGAAATATACACTTGATCGTTGGTTCAGTCCTATGCGCCAGGCAAACGAATTCCTCGATCTTTCCGCAGTCTGCATTTAGTGCCAGAATTCTTTGCGAAGACACCTCGAATGATAGTGGCCAGATATGCAGTAAAACCCATTTATTCCATGACTCAGGACTGGTTTTTTGATCAAACATGATAATTATTTGACAACTGACTTGGAGGTTTGACAAGGTGAAGGAGGTCCAGAAGAAACTTTGTTCTATTGCACTAAGGTTATGCCTAGTAGGTGTGTTACTATTTAGTGCATATTATAATAGCCCAACATGCAACCACACTGCTGTCAGTATGAGGAAGTGTTTTCCAGCTTACACTGAGTCTCTGTATTTTTTGTTCATGTTCCTCACCACCGCATGTTCAACGAGTCACTAGAGCGAGCAGAATCCACTGGGCTACTCTTGCACGCGACAGAGAAAATTGGGGAATTTACTGGCGCCCGCTGGAGTCACTCGACGATCAACGGGACTACAGGTGATACAGGTGATACCGTTCATACGATAACTATGATTCATCATCTGGAACCGAAACAGCACCCAGTTCCTAGTTAAATTACCAGTCCATTAACTTGTTTGAGAAAACGTTTTTTTGTACTTTTCTTAACAATGAACAAAGCCTATCCCAACCTACGCAATCCAAAACAGCTCTTTTAGATAAAATATTGGTTACAAAAACAGCAGCAAAAAACTCTATGGGGCAAAACAAACGAACCGAAAGAAAACGCTTCATGTATGACTCAACTCGTCCAATTTGATCAGTTGGCCATGAGTAATATATGACTCACCATGTTACCAATGCGTTAACGAAGTCAAATGCATAGCGCATTTCTAAAGGATTGATTAACACAGGACGCTTTATAAATTGCATTCTAATTGATGTATGTTAAGGACTCAAAAAAAAAGAAAGGTCCTCGTGTAGCGCAGTGGTTGGAGGCCCACTGCAATACACATGTGCTCAACCTTTCTTCTCAGGATCACCAAACGTTCCATCCCTCCGGGGTTTGGCAAAAATAGTACCAGGCCTGTCTGGAAGTATAGCAGCACCTACTGAATAGATCGGTAGGCCACCGCGAGACACTCTATAAGCCAGGAAAGCATTCAATCACCTCCAACGATAGTTAATGAAGTCGAATGCATGGCGCATCCCTCAGGGATTGATGAACGTCGAGAGCTTTATCATTCATCCTTTATATGGAAGGCTATTATGTTAGTTCTACAAAAACGATGAACGATAAAGCTCTCGGTCTTGATCAATCCCTGAGGGGAGCGCCATGCATTCGACTTCATTACACATCATTGGAGGTGATTGAATGCATGTCTGGCTTAAAGAATGACTCGCCGTGGCCCACCAATGTATCAAGCCAGTGATGCTATCCTCTCAGACAGATTTGGTACGGACTTGCCGACTCCGGAGCCACAGAGGGCTTGGTGGGCCTAGAGCGCGTCATCGATCCCATAAGTATTGCAGGGCGCCTCTAACCACTGCGCTACACGAGTCCCCTAGCGCTACACGGATCGTTCAGTTCCATACAAGATCGAAAACAACACTATCTGATTTTGCCTTCCTTCGACAAATTCACTTTCCAGATTGGCATTTAAGCCTTCGTTAAGTGGCTAATTTAAATCCTGAGCAATTAGTAGGTGTTATGTATTGCCAGTTAGTGAAGTTTATATGGTATAAACTGTAACAGAAATTCTATCTCAACGAGTAAACTCCACAGCGTTTGAATTAGGAACAGAATGCCAAAAGGATACGGTAGTCGGAGAACATTCCCACCACGTAATCGATATGGGTTAGTGGGCAGTCGAACAAAGAATGCTTGAAATCGTCCTTAATATAGAAAAATAGTGCTTACGTTGGATGTAATTCATACAAATACATGTAAATCAGAATTTCTACTATTCAGTGATGTCAGTGAATAACACTTAATGTAAAAGGAACAAATAAAAAATGAAACTTTACACGTGTTATGACGTCATCCGGCAACATTGCAGAGGTCGCCTGATTGATTGATAACGATAACTATTAGGACGAAGCAGACACTAACCGCCTAAGATTAGAAGCTGAATAAATTCCGAATATCAGCACGATTTTCCAATCAATCGATAGATTTATCGGATATATGTCCGAGTATTCGAAGAAATGAACAAATGAATCGATTTATTGCGAGCCAATGCAATATCATGATCCGTTCTCGGGAGTACTGCATTACTTCAGGTTATTTGTGATAACAGAATACGAAGAAGCAGTAATCCCAAAAATTTGTCCAACTTCCTAACTCTTTAGTTGTACTGTCAACCTGGTCAAGCTATTCGTACTTGTACATGGACGGAATGAAGGGGATACAATGCGTTACTACGGCTACCATAAATGTTGACCTACCGTAAATTAACGCGCGCGTTAATTTTAGCTTTAGAGCGCATTATTACTTAGCTGATCTCGGGTTGTCCCTTCTTATTTCTTGTTTTCCGAGTCTCTACTAGGAGCCTTTCTTTTCTCTCTCTGGTATTCAACTACTTGATTCGGTAGAAATATTGCTGTGGTGTACTCTTATGCCTGTTTGATCTTGATTCCTACAAATCTGATTGTTTGGTATAGAAAATGACGTTAATTGTAGATGTTTACATCAATTTTCGGTGAATTGCAGAGTGCTATACGTCCTATGACCTTAATTTCATCACGAGCAGTAAGTGAAGCTTCGATAGCATTTCTGCGGTTTTTTCGCTTCTGAAGGAAAACCGTTACCTTTCCAGTAAAGAGAAAAGTTAACTTTCGTGCTTAGGTGCGATCTGTTCCGCGTTCAGTTCCATCAGCCATGACAACGCCTTCAGAACCGCCTATGCCTGACAAGTTGTATAGGTTAGTAGCTAGCCAAAAGACCTTTTTCTTAGCGTCTTATCCCTAGCTGTGGCTAAGGCTCTTCGATTAGTACTCCCTTAACGTCATATCTCTAGCTGTAGGGTCTTTAGTTAGTAATCAGTGTTGAAAATCCGCGTAGACCTTTATGGTTTCCGGTTTTTCTTTCCCTTTTGAAGCGTCTTTTTCCGTCGTTGTATAGAAATGTTTCAGTTCAATTGAGTTGGAGTATCGTGGTCATGATCCAGAGGTGCTGAAGTCCTACACAAAATTTCTTGAGATAAGTTCTTATTTGTATTTACATGGGCATTCTGTTCTAGGTTGAGTTCGAATTGTCTTGTTAATGTCCCGTGCTAAGAATCCTTCCTTCTCGAAAATATTTTTGTCCGACCTCCCAACGGTTTACTGCCTCATCGTGGTTGCGAGGTGTTCTTGGGTGTCGGACCGCGATGTACAGCAGAGGATTCATCCTCTGGTAGAGTCTTTCAAGCTGGGAAAGAGTCCGGCGTTTCCACCAGGAAGCTTAGCTAAAAGTAAACCAATACCAGGATCCACAACCGTCCTAGTATCAAAGTCGCATGGCGTAAATCTCCTCCTGATCGACAAGGGCTGCGACTGTTTGTGGTGATGTAGACCGGGGCAGACTATGGTCGGTCTGATCTCGGGATTCCAGGGAACCACAATGGCTTAACCAGCAAATCTCCGAAAAATGGAGATTGTGCTGGGCCCGCACAACCAGTGAGGACGGGTCATTCAAGTATTCAAGTATGGAAGTATTTTTGTCCAAAAACTTTTTGTCTTATGTACTGAGTAGTGCTAATGGCACTGTTAGATAGAAAACTAGATGAGAGACAGGCGAAACGAAGGGCGTGTATGGTGTGGTGGTGAACGCGTTAACGTTCGGAAAGGGCAACAGCGTGTTCGTTCCCGAGTGCAGACAGCTGCGATCTGGAGTTTTGCAAGTATCTCAGCATCACTGTGTACTCACAGTATACTTCGCATCACATCTTGCCATGAAAAAAGAATAGGCAGTAAATAAAAAAGTTAACTGGTAATTCTACTGAATAGCTTTCACAGTGTCTGCACTCACCTAAATTTGACGCGTGGGCGTTTTCAAGTGATTCCGTATGTGCGATGGATTCAGCCAGCTCTACGATCGAAATTCGTCCATAAAAAATACAAATTACACTACGAAACTCGAACGCATATCACCATGTTTGAGGTGGGTTGCTACGTCCTCTTCGAGCTATTGATTTATTGGTTGACTGTTTCGGACATCACAAATTTCATGTTACTTTACAGTTCTCGACATAATATACTGCAGTTACTCCATCATCTAGGCTTTAATCTTTCTTTTTTCTAGGTACGGAATCTAACGGGCAGTACAGCAAGCACATTTTTGGAGTACATACAACGAAATATTCCTGAAGGTGTAGGTATGCGTGTGGGTTATGTAGAGATACAACCTCTTCCACCGACTATTAACTCAAAGGAGAAGATATCTTGATAGTTATAGTACTTCTCTAGGCTAATGTTTCTTTTTGGTCTTACTTACAAGTACACCTTCACACGTAGTTCATGTTGACTACTCATTGGGAGTCAGACCACTTTAGTATCGAAAGAGTCATAAGAGTTGTAAGGCTTAGAGACCTTGAGAGACCTTTGAGACCGTAAGCTAGTGAGGGCTAGGGACTTAGAGAATGAAACCGTCAACGTTGTTATTGTAAATGATAATGTATTTGTTAGTTGCTTTCTTAACGTCTTCCTTGTTGGAACCTGTTGTTTTCATTGCTAAGAAAAATGTTTCTATCATGATTTAGAGCAAATAGGATTGGTACTATTCTCTTGATTTTGCTGGTTCACAGTTGTTTTTCTTACGTAAATTCAATTAAAGATCGTTGTTTTCCTTTTCTTTGTCGTCATATGTCAGTCGCATCAGTAGTATTGAAAGAGAACTTGTAATTAAACAGGATTGCTATAAGAAGTGGTTCTGTCAAAGATGGTCGCTTGGTCAGAGAAGGAGTTGGATGACATCACGGATGAGTTTCTTTTAATGATGCTTGGTGAACAAGAGTTCTTAGATCGGTGGGCTACGAATGTAGAAGCAGAACTAGCCCATACGGAGGAAGTGTCGGTAAGCAGTGCTGTTCTTCTGTGCTATAGAATATTGTTGATCGCGTTGTGGTCGCAATTCTTAGTTGTGCTGTCCTCACAAGTTTGTAATACGAGGGCTAAGAGTAGTCACCTTGCATGTAATCTTTCTTTGATAAGCTTAGACGAGGTTGATATATTAATTTTCATTCGGCTAACGTTTTGACGTCTTCGTATTCATAACAGCCGACGATCCGAGTCAATGGTCCACAGTGATTCGTATTCTCGATGTGGTGTCTTCGTCGCCGCATCAAGTCGGATCTGTTTCGGTTGAGCACAACTCGAAAGCTGGAGCTTGTCTTAGCTAAAAGTAGCTAAGCTAGCTTACCAAATAATAGCTAGTAAGCTTGTCAAGGAAAAATTACGTATCGATCGGTCATACCGAGGTTAAAGGGAATTCGATTTTGAAATGTGCGGTTTTGTTAAGTTGTTGATTTGGTGCGATGAAGTTCGAAGTAGGTTTAGGGTGAAATTGCGTAAAGAAGGTATTAGATCTAGCCAATCTTTAGAGTAAAAAGTAGGTATATGACTTGATCTTCAGTTTAGAATGTCGACGTTTCGAAAGAACTAACCAAGAGAACTTACTCAGAGCTCCATTTAACGCTACTAAATTGTGCTTAGAGTGAGACAGAACGTTATATAGAGTACTTCTCATATTCCATGATTGGAGCTTACATTCGTGCAGATGGTGTATTTAGGGTGTTCCCGGAAGCAGCAAAGAACTTGCAAATGCAACGAAACGTCAAGACCCTCTGGTAACAATTCTTGAGGAGCTTACACATGCGTTAGACGCTTCATCACAAACGTTTCTGTCATCAGGTGATTCACTCATTCTTTGTTTTTTGTGCTTTTTGTATAAGCAAGGTTGCCGCAGCATCTAGTTGCGTTGATGGTCGGTTTTTGGGTGAAAGGTTAGGAAGTGTCAGTTTTTGGCTGTCTTTTTGCGGCATTTCAAACTTATTTTGCAGTCGATTTGATGATTTGCCATTGCGAACCGGAACATAATCGTGATGCATCCTTACTTTTCACCGTACGACTTCAAATCGATAGGATTTCATCGAAAAAAGTGGACCGAGATAGGTATGGTAGATGAAATATTACTTACTTACTTACCTGGATACTTGGACGATGCTTGGAGGTTTTCTCCACGAGGAAAGGCGTTTTTCGAACATGGGCAGAATTCTGATTGTATTGGAAAATTTAATATGTAGAGCTTTTATTGAAGTTCTATGCAATTGAGCTAAGATCAGTCATGTTGTGATTAGTTTAGTTGAAGTATTGTTGTGTTTAAGGTGCACTGCGTCTGCTAGACGTTTATTGCAGTTGATACGACTTTTTACGACAAGAATATCATCGTAAGTGTTCCAGCAGCTGATCACATTTTCTTTGAGTTGTTTTCAGATTTAATTAGGTCACGTGTAGCACACTGGTCGGAGGCGTCCTGCAATACACACAGGGCATCGATCCCTGCGCTCTTGGCCCACCAAGCCTTCCATCCTTCCGGGGTCGGCAAATTGCTACCAGACTTGTCTGAGAGGACAGGAGCACTGGCTCGATACATCGTTAGATCACTGCGAGTCATTGTAAAAGCCAGATATGCATTCAGTCACCTCCAAACGTTGCTTAATGAAGTCGAATGCATGGCGCATCTTTCAGGGATTGATCTACGCCGAGAGCTTTATCTCTTATCAATCTTTTTTACCTTGGTCAATGAGGAAGCATAGGCGTTTTTAATGGAGTTTGATCTTTTCCTCCACTTCTAGGCGTTTCCGTTCAATTTGTTCCAACCAAGTTTCAGATCATTTCAAGTGTCGAATACCTCTGCGTTTGCTACTTCGTTATGTGATATGCTATACACCTTCTGCGACAATGTTCTAAACTCTATAAGCATGAGTGAGGTGAGTATATAAACCTATTTTTAAACTTTCTTGATTCATATTTGAGGCCAAGGATTTACGTGAATTATGAGTGTCTAGAGGGTTTAGTATTGTATTTTCTTAAGTCATCAGTATTGTTTCGTATCTCACTTTATAGCAGAGCATGGTTTCCGATCTGCGGCGTGCAGTTGACGATTTTAACGAGATTGTCGTAGAGAAGTTATCAAAGGTTGGAAATTGCTCTGAGTTGCTAATAAATTCTACTTAAGATTTGATTTCTTCGAACCACCTCAGTTTTCGTTTCGTTGAAAGTTTTAATTTTTTTTATTATGCTATTGTTTCCTTAATTTTACTAGAAAATTGTAATAGCCCTCCCAACGATTTATCGCCTCATAGTGGTTGGGAGGTTTTCCTTCTCCATTAGGGAAACCCAGCCAAGATAAACCAATACCAGGATCAACCACCGTCTAGGTATCAAACTAGTCGCATGATGGCAAATCTGCCTCTGATCCACAAAGGCGGCGATAACCTATAGTGGTAACGGCCTGGGGCAGACTTTGGCTAGGCTGACTTCGGAACTCCAGAGAACAACACTAACTAAACCACCAGAACTCCGGAAAAAAAGTGGAATTTATGCTGGGGCCGCACATCCAGTGAAGACGGAGCATCCAAGTATCTAAAGTATTATGAATGTTTTAGAAAAAAAATGTAATTACCTTTTCAGCGACAGTGTACGATCTATTCTAGAAGTTTATAAAATATTCGCATTCTTAATCAGCTAATACTCGGAAAGTTATCCGCAGTTAGAAAAGAACGAACATGTAATAGAAGACAGGTGAAAGCGTTAGTAAGTATGGCCTTAACATTTTAGTCAGCGTTCGAGGCGCACTGTGCGTGGCACAATGTGATGAAGTCGAAGCATAAACCGTTCTTCAGTCCCCAGCCATCACGATTACGCCAACCACTAATTCAAATTCAACAACGGAGTCCGGGATACTTGCTACCTCGAGATTTATTGAAGGTATTGACTGGTATTAGTTCTGTTATGTACAGCCGATGTAGCGCAGTGGTCGAAGGCGCCTTGCGATACACATGGGATCGATTCCCGTGCCCAAGCCTCTCCAAGCCTTCCATCGGTCCGTGCTCGGCAAATTAGTACCATTCCTGTCTAGAAGGTTAGCAGCACTGGCTCGATGCATCGGTAGGCCACCGGGAATCATTGTAAAGGCCAGACATCATTCAGGGATTGATTAACGCAGGGAGCTTTATCCTTTTTATCCTTTTTAGTTCTTCTGTTAGTTTTATTAGTTGACACTACTTACGGCTGCTGACAAACCTTGTATATTTTAGAATTCTTTAGAGACTGTCGACCACTGACAATGTCGGATTTCACTGGAAACTTTGGCGACAAATATTTTTAGAAACGCCAAAAACTACTTCATTCTCGTGACGCTCCATCATTGATGCGACCAGTCTTACCACCAACTTTTGTACCATCAAAAAAGATGTCATCGAGAAGCGTGACAAACTTGGTATCGGGTAAGGGTTTAAATCCGGATGCTGTTGTCGTAGGGATAAAATCTTACATAGGAGAGGATTTGAGATGCCTTGAATTTTGTACGTCGTTGCTTGGTGATTGGTAAAGAAGTTTTTACCTAAAATCGCTACTGGAAAAGGTTAAGAATGACAGTTCGTTTTCCTTTTTTTTTAAGGAAAGGTGGATTGCAAACAAGATCGGTTAACCAATTCGGACAGGAATTCCACTAAAGTGATAGAAAACCAGGATGACACAGCCATTCGGTTGGAGTTTACTACTCAGTTATTGGCCTATTATTTACTTCTTGAAGGCTTCTAACTTTTAGCAGATTTGTTTACATCCTTCTAACAATATTATGCTTTCCACTTCAGTTTCAAAGAGAAGTGTTGTCTTAATTTTATTTGGCGTTATATAATTTCTTTTTTTTAGCCTCGCTCGGAAAATCAGTTGTGAAGTTGTCAAAGATTTACGAAAACGGTACGGTAATGTGGACCTTGGTATTTTAGGGATATAATCACCCAGTTGGTTTTTTTTAGACTGGGGCCTCACATAAATTAGCTGTCTTAATGATTGTTATCAAACTTATCTGTTTTAATGATTAATTATCCAATTTTAATTTGAAGCGCCGGATGAGCCGGTTGCTTTCAAGATTTGGAACACTGGATCGAAAATCGGGTCCAGTTCATCAATTTGTTGAATTTGATCTCATTGTTGTTGTAATACGGATAAGCTATTGAAGTCTTAGTCGAATTATTCTTTTTTTTTTAGCTATTTTGTTGCCTTTCACCGTAACTTCCCAGGTTAGTAGGCTAGTGTTTTTCTCAGTTGTTTATCCTTTATTTATAGTCCTGTTTATACTTATCCCAAACTTGTAACATATAACTTATTTAGTGATGAACTTTTTATCGAGGGCAATGTTTGTTTTTAAAACATAAGGTTAATATGTCTTTCCTTCCTACCCTACCTGCCAGTTCTGAAATGAATCACATCTGTGATGGTGTCCATTAATTAATTTTTTTTTACAAAGCTATGTTAAATAGACAGGAATATGTTCTACATTTTTAATTTACATCGACTTGCATGGAAAAAGGATTATTTCCTTTTGTGATGAAAGTTCTTCGATTCTGTTATCAGTGCTTGCTCAAGATGGTATGACAGACAGTTAAATTCTGACATAGGTAGATTGAGCCGTTACCAAAGGGGTTCGCAGTTCGATCCTCCCATGACGGTTTTTCGTTATGGGATAATAATGGTAGAGTGAACGGCACTTACACAGAATATTATTCTTGTGTTGGTTTACCAGTCTTCGTACTGTGGAACAATGCTTCATTTTGGGGATGGTCTCCTTTCTTTAAAGGTCTTGTCCATCGTAGTCTATTTTGCATCGTCGCTTTCAACTCTGGTATCGTGTATGTTCCTTTTTCGTAAAAACTCCCTTATAGTTTACTGCGCCGTAGTGGAAAGCATTGTTCTCTTGAGCACCGAAGGAACTGCGGTGTACGGCAAGCTTTCGTGGACTGTCAGTGTCAGTCAACCGAGGATTGATGTTTCCATGTAAAAGCCCAGCGAGTCGTAAACCTGGTCGATGAAATCCGCAAAGTTGCCTATAGTCACATTCTTCCCAAGAAGATGAAAGGGAAAAGTGCCATGTGAGGAGTTAGATGTTATTTGTGCCTCATAAATCTCACCCTGGTTCTTATCCTTTCTTCTTCTCAGGGACTTCGAAACATAAGCTTTTCTTTATTATCAAATTCATGCCATTTAATAAATAATATGAGTCTTTCAGAATTTTCGGTGGACGTGTGTGTTGGTTTTTGGGAATACAACGGGTTTTTTTATAGGCTGCTGCGCAACGATGGTGTTATGTTGTGAGAAAAGTTGTAAAGTAGGCCTTACAAGGATACGATCTAGGGGGCTGTGTCATGGTGTCATCGAGATAGAATTCGGTTGTGGATGATATATCCCTGTTTACAAGCAGCGACGCAAGAGAAAGGTGTTCATTTTACGGTCTTAAATGATTCCTCATGGTCGACAGAATAGAAAAAAGATCATCGGGTATCTTTGCGTGACTGGTAGGATAATAACGATGGTTTGGGCAGAGCTACTGCACCGAATTATTAATTAGTTACAAATATCCCTACGGTCACCATTCTTTGGTAAAGTGGACGGTAGCGAGTGTGTTCAAGGACATACTCCTCTTCTAAAAGGAGGGGGTGATAGGGTTGCAAAAAAACATCTGCAAAACAAGAAGAATCAAGAAAAGACCTCTGCTGGATGAAGAACGAGTTCATACAGGAGAAATAACAAGAACAACGCTTTATATATACAGAGGATGCAAACGTCTAACCGACGACCTTCCCTTTTGCATAGGTGATAGTCTTCTTATGGATCAGCGGTATTCATTGCTGAACGTTCTACCTCAGAAACATACAAAAAGTGTGTTTAGATCTTAAGAGTTAAACTAAATGGAAACCTTATGCTAATGTTAGGTATGTGTTTTGATTCCTTCTAAATTCCTATGAACTCATGAAGTAGTTTATTGAAATGGTACACGTTTAAGAACATCATGCACAGATTTCATGCCAACTAAGCTTTGCGTACAGGGAGTTCGCAGCGCAGTTGTTAGAGTTGTCCTAGAACGCACACATGGTCACTGGTTCATCCCACGCCCCAGGTTCACCAAGCCTTTCATTCCTCTGGAGTCGGCAGCTTGGTACCAGATCTGTCTAGGAGAATAGCAGCACTGACTCGGTAGATCGATGGGTCAACCTAGATCATTGCATTCAATCTGACGGTGCTTGGTCAAGTCCAATATATGGCGTATCCCTTAGGGACTGATCAGCGACGAAAGTTTCGTCCTTTTTGCTATCATTTTCACCATCGTAGTGATATTTTCTGTATCACAAAAAGCTCTTACGTAGTAGAGGCGGAAAACGAAGAACTGAGACTTCAGATGGAATTCCAACGAAATCTATAAGCACACAGAGCTAAATATAAGTTCTATTCGTTCCGTCACGGGTTTAGGGAATTAATCGTCATGTTTACGTGTAACGAAATGGTAGATGAAAGCGGAGGTGGTGAGAAAATATGTCGATTTGTCTAGGAAATGAAGCGTGTCGTAAGCCTGAGATTAGCGTGATAAACATCTCTACTGTATCGTGCCTTGTAGATGATTTTTGCAATTTTTATATTTTCTCCATTCACAGCTTGAAAGTTGTGATCCAGTTATTCGAGAGTTGAGTATGGTAGTGCGACGTGTTACTGCTTTTCGTACGGCTTTGTTCTGTGCGCAATCAGAGTAGTCACTGCTTGAGGTTGTTGAAGTGGAATGGAAGAGGCTTTCATCACATCCAGATTTTTTATCCATTTTTAGATTTCTTTTATTTGACCCATTTTCACGTCTACTGTGCGCTCATTGTCCACGATGTTCTTCCAACTTTACGTGTGGGTTCGGTTGCTGTTTAAGGATTTTCATCTCATCTTGAATGTCGTAGAATGCTGGTCGAGCAACTTTCTCTGGAGTCCTGAGATAGCTAGGCTGGAGCGTTCCCAACTGGATTGCAGAGAGTGATTTCTCCCCTACGGATCTCCCTCATATGAGGGATCTCGAGCCGGTTAGTCGCGAGGTTACGTGGCGCGTCCCCAGATGGCGGATAGGGGGGTTAATCGTGGACGAAAAAGCGACTCTTGCTCCCCTGAGACGCAGGTGGATCCAGGGTATGGACTCCCTGTTTCTGCTGAGCCCATTTGGCACGTACTCTCTGTATTTCGCTAGGCGCATTCATGCATGCGTGTGTGGGTGCGTTCTCGCTTGTGCGGATTGTATTCAACGAGTCAATTCGGCCAAAAACCTGCAATCAAGTGACAGGGAAGTATATGGGAGGCGGTTAGGAGTCGCCTCCAACAACTAAGCTCCATGTCCACTCTGGGAGAGCCTGGCAAGCTACCCGTGAGTATACCCAGCCCTCACGTTCAGAGTCCCAGCAAGCTATACGTGGGTATCAAAATGGTAACCACAGTAAAAAGCGGGCCTCATATCCCCCTGACCCCCAAAAAGAGCCCCCAATTTCGCATCGTTGGGTAGGACGAGTATGGAGAGGCTGCTAAAATCTCAGGTCCAATGGAAGCTGCCTGGATCACGAAGAACTATGGTGACGATCTGTACCTACAATGCACGTACGCTTTCATCCGAGTCCTCGATAGAAGACTTGATCATGCAAGCAAGAAGGATTAGGTGCGACGTCATCGGCCTGACGAGACGACGCCACCCATTCAACGCCGTCTGTGACGCCGGAGAAGAACTGTTCCTCGGAACATGCGACAGTAGAGGAGTCGGCGGCATCGGAGTTCTCGTCAACACGAGTTTGTCCATGAACATCGATTCATTCGAACAGCTTACAACCCGAATCGGACGTTTAGGATTAAAAAGATGTGGATCAATACCGGCTTTGTCAATCTTCGTCGTTTACGCGCCGACATCAAACTATGACGAAGAAGGAGTCGAGGCGTTCTATATGGACTTGGAGAAGTTCTACAGGGAAGACCATACATTGTTTAAGCTCATCATTGGAAATTTGAATGCCAAGATTGGACCAAGAAGAACGTCTGAACAACGTCACATTGGGACCGACGGATTAGAATAGAACGAGCAGGATGAGTGGCTACCCGAGTTTATCATGACGACCAAGACCATCCATGGTAACTAGCAATTCCAGAAGCCCCACCCTCAACGTTGGACGATGGAGTTTCCCAATGGAGAGTGCCATAACGAAATAGACCACATCATAGTAAATGGTAGGTTTTTGCATAACCGATGTAGCTGTTCTCCCAAAATTCTACACGGGATCAGACCATCGCCTCCTTGGGAACCGGAAACTAGAACAGGATCGAAGACATCAGTTATATTAGTCGAACACTTAGACACTTGTGAGTATTGATGAGCCCTCTCCATGTATCTGCGCGGTAATCAACAAAACTTCTGGTTTGGGCGGTATTGGATTGTTTGGGTGACGTTTTGGATTGGATTCCAGAGATCACTGTATGAAGACTGAAGTCGTCACGACACGCAATGGTCGACATTCCGCACTAGATCTGCTTCTTTATGAGTAAGATTCCTCCACCAGTAGAGCAGCGACTGTCAGCATATATTTACTCTTAATTGGGTTCTTAGCTAAAAAATAATTGAACTCGTTTTTAGCTGACCATACCAAATATCATTTTGAAGGTACATATATTTTTTTGTAGATGGCAATTTGATACTCAAGAACACAAGTGTTAAAGCACTGAAGATACTGCTTAAGTACATTGTATGGGTTACAGCATTAGCGTCGAAAGTGTGCATAGCTCGTATCCAGCCAGCGGACGGTTTGTTAAGCGCTCAACAAAAGTGAGCACCATCTACCGTACTGAGACACGATTTGAACTCTGCAATTGATTTGTACTTACCAGAAGTATTCGGTGGTCCATCTTCACGAATTATGAAGAGGTAGACTCTATCTCAATTTTCACTCGACTGGTATTTTGTTGATTGGGG
The DNA here is from genome assembly GCA_018806985.1 of Angiostrongylus vasorum. Taxonomy (NCBI): domain Eukaryota; kingdom Metazoa; phylum Nematoda; class Chromadorea; order Rhabditida; family Metastrongylidae; genus Angiostrongylus; species Angiostrongylus vasorum. Next base: position 142,887 of record JADANN010000140.1, on the reverse strand, counting down.
GAGATTTCATCCTTTAAGTGGTCTCGAAACCCATGGAAACTCATTTTGGAGCTTAACCAGATCGTCATGTCCTAACAGTCAGCGGTTACCAGGTGGTATTGATTTCTGGGACTACTACACTCTGAGATGGACTCCAGACAGGAATTTCGGAATTTTGACCTAGGAGACTTTGCTGAAAGACGGAACTCAGCTGTACGTCGCCATTTCGACACCCATGGACAAACAATCCAGCGAATAGCGCAGTGATAGAAATCCCCTTCCGTACTTGCAAGTCCATGCTTTGACCCTCTCTGGACTAAATAGGACGAGAAATTTATTAGGACTAAACTCCTGAAGCAGCAGCCGAAATTACACACAAAATCTGAGCGCAGTCGTGGATGATTGATACAAGGTATGGAGTGAAAGTAGGGCTCAGTCCCGCACAATATGGGATGTTGAATCATATAAAAAATCATAATTTTCTAATGAATACGCATGGGTGCGCTTGAGTGTGCACAAATTGTATTTTGCACGGCAATTTAGCAGAAAAGCTGCAATGAAATAGTCCTAAAGTGCAAGAGAGGCTTCCGACTTTTCCAATAGCCTACATTTCTCTATCGGGAGAAAACAACAAAGTGCTCATGAGTGTGCCCAGTCCCTATGGCGTTACCCATGGCTAGTCTTTATCTAAAAACGGTATAAATAGGAGGCCTCATTCGAAAAGTTCGATGCTCTTCGTGTAGCTTCAGCGACCTGAACCATCGGCAAATTCTGACATGCGGTGACGAAAACTGAGGACTTCACCGGTGCTCCAGCATGGAGCTGATCTGACACAGAAGATGTGAGTGAAAAAATAAATTACGGCCAAAGTGATAAGATGAAATATAGTGGCAAAAAATAGTGGCAGATAAAATAAGAATGAGGAATGACAAATTGTAATAATTATTGTTATTTCAACTGTCGTGAACAACTAGCTAAAGCTACAATCTACTCGGGCGCAAACATCCTTGACGTTGTTCACTAATAAGCTCAATACCTGCTTCTCATACATTAGTGGAAATTGATTGTAAATGTTACTTTCACCAAGTAGAAGCTTTCTTTCTCTCTTTCTCTTTCTTTCATTCCTTTTTTCTTTTTTCTCTTTCATTTCTACGCCACTGTTAGTATTCTCATTCATTAACCAACCGTTTCGATCGCTTCATGTGGTGCTTTCCATTACATATTTTCCTTGTTCATTTGTCGTTTCTTTATTTGAAAACATTCTTTAGTAGTGGTTAGTTTAATGGCATCCAGCTGCAAATATATCTGATTTGGGTCACCTACAAATGCTTCCAACGATCTTCTCAGTGATGCTTTTCGTGAATTTTTTGCACATCAGATGGATTCGCTCAACTGTTCTTCCCACTCATCTGCCATCTTTTCTCTTCTTCATGTTATCGAACTATCCATACTTTGCCTTAGATATTTGTTCTTTTAAATGTTGAAGAAGTGAATAGTTTTCGGCTCGATCAGTGGTCTTGTTCAGTGATCCCAAACGTCCAAAACTAGAACGTTCGACTTTGGTCAATTCCTTGTCCACACCCCAAGAATTCGTCCTCACCAAGCATTGTTAGGGATCACTGAATGCATATCTACCTACACAGTAACTTTCGGTTCCTTAGCAGTGTATGAACTCTATGCTGTTATTCTCCCAGACAAGCCTAGTGCTATTTTGCCAACCCTGGAAGGACGGAAAGCTTGCTGATCCTGGCGAGCGGGACCGAACTAAATACTACGTACGTACCATAAGAGACACCTAACGATTGCACTACATGCGCCCCCTGTGGGTATCGGTGATCATGTCCGAGTTTTTGCGCTTGTGAGCATCCTGAAGAGATCAGCTAGATAATTAAACCAGAACTCATGGAAACGAAAACTTGGCTTATACGATTTTTTTTAAGTGGGCCGTCATCACATATGCTGTGCTGATTCCGCAACTTGAATTCCATTCGATACCTCACATTCATCGTTCACAGTGGTCTTCAAACATGTCGCGTGTTCTCTCGGCTGCTGTTTGAAGATTTCATCTTCTTTATGAGCATCGTAGAATGTTGCTTGAGCCGATTCCTTTTGAAATATTGAAGATAGCCGAACTAAGGCGTTCCCACATGGGTTGGAGGAGTGGTTTATATTACGCTGTTTATTCACAGTAGCTAATATTTTGGCTATTTCGTCTTTTTCAAAGTTGTTTTTTGCTCTTACAGTTCTTCCTGTTATTGAAAGATATCGGCCGTACAGAGTTTTACGATTGAGGAATGACTGCCTGATATAAATGAATGTAATGATTAAATGAATAATAGAAATTATCTAGAACGTGATAAAATATGGGTAGCGTGAAACATTCCGGCATTGGGATTTAGGATTTATCATCCGATGGTTTTCTATCATCAGTCCGATTACAACTAAGATGATGCTGAGACATTTGCAAAACTCCGAACCGCAGGTGTCTGCGATGGGGAACGAACGTGCTATTACCCTTTCCGGAGGCTGACGCGTTCACCACCACACCATGCTGGTCCTTCGCTTCGCCTGTCTCTCAGTCCCATCAATCAACGTCATCAGCAATCACCCGTCAAAGGGATTGATCTAGGGAGCCCAAATCAGCAATGAACCCAGTTAAGCTAAGGCTGAAGTTTGAAATCACAATCTTAACCCTTTTTTATTTACTGCCTACTGTAATTTTTCACGGCAAGATATCATGTGAAATAGAACTAAGGACCCGCATGCTGGTGAACGCGTTAGCCCCCGGAAAGGGTAATAGCGCCTTCGTTCTCCACCGCAAACACCTGCGCTCCGGAGTTTTGCAAATATTTCAGCATAATCTTAGTTGTCTTTCACATGATACCTTGCAGTGAAAAATTATAGTAGGTAGTAAATAAAAACGTTAAGTCCGATTACAATTTCTGAACGACGACGAGGCGTTGGCTGTGTTTTGGTTACAAGAACTGACAGAGTGTTAAGAAATCGCTAAAATTAATATGGATATCTCAGAAATGCGTCGATCATTTTGAAGAACCGCAGTTTAGGACATCCGCGGCGAAGCCGGCTTTTTCTTTTACAACAGACGGTAATTCCTCGATCACTGGAGCCTTTCAGAGTTCAGGGCTGTGTAGTTTTTCAAAGATATCTTGCTGTATCGCCTTGAATGCATATATAGTTCCTATCCGTGTTTCTCTTCAAATTTAAATATGTTAGAACTGAAACTTTGAAAAAAATTGCCAATGAAATTTCACTGCAGAGTTTCCTAACGGAAAACCGACGGTTGAAAACATAAAGGAGACACTGGGAAGCACTATCATAACACATATGAGACAAAATCCCGCTTGTTCATTAGTTTTGTTCTATGAATATGGGCCCTTAAAGTGAAATAAGTGGGAGATATCTAAGTCATGAACTTCAGAAAATCAATGTTTCATCGCAACAAAACGAAGGAACCATTGTACTGAATCCGAAGATTTGTAGACTCCACTGTTTTTTTATGTAATTAATGAGATTACATATGAGCCAAGGGGGCGCGTGAAGCGCAGTAGTCGGAGGCACTCTGCAATACACACAGGATCGATCACCGGGCCCCAGCCTCACCAAGCATTCCACCACTTCGCAGTCGACAAACAGGCTTCTCTGAGTGGATAGCAGCATTGGCTCGACACATCGGTAGGCCAAGGTGAGTCATTGTGAAGATCAGACATGCATTCAATCAACTCATGCGGTGCTTAATAAAGTCAAAGCGTGGCAATTCCCTCAGGAACTGATCAACGGCGAAAGCTTTATCCTTTTGTCCTTTATGAGCTGAGACATGTTAATTTAAAGCCGAAAGCGGCCGTTGTTTTCTCACCATATGACTCCTATAGGACTCACAACCTCAATATGTTAAACAACGTGTGTTTTATTGTAATGAAAAAAAGTCTCCATACTCGATGTTTTCTCGAGAAATTGAAGAAACTTGGCTGAAATGGCGTTTATGGAAACGATACGACGTCTAGGATGTTGTTCGGAAGAAATTCGTAGAGGAGAAATCATTTCTATAAGAAAAATGGAGAAATAGATTGTAAGACATAAAGATGTCGATTTCAATCTTCTAGTTATCTGTGAGGTCTTCCTGTAAATTTCAAAGTCTCATCAATCCTTTCGGTTTTGTCAGCAAGCTGATTTGATACGAACGACGTTAATCCTTGCGTTTCACGCCGGAATTGTTCGACTGCTTGAATGTTCCACTTTTTTCTCAAATTCTTCCGGTTTCGAAATCGTGAACTTTTTTTCGGTCGCGTTTCATATTTGCCAGATTTATCGTACAAAGTGTGGTATTGTAACCGTCCTACTCCCGAATTCATGTGCTACCATCCCTTTCTCAGTTCCAAAGGACAAAATTTAGAATAGAGACGGACGTATAGCGCAATGGTGGTGGTGCCGACAATCACGAACACAGTGCAAGTTCGACCCAGCCCCAAGCAGATCAATTCTATCATTCCTACATGGTGTGGAAATAGGTGCCAGACATGTTTGAGCCCACGTATTCACTCTAATCAATGTCGGAGTGCTTTAGCTCGTGTACCCCCAAGACTGCTAGGAGAATCGACTTGATCAGCATTCTACGACAATCAAGATCAAATGAAAATCCTCAAACAGCAACCCAAGCCACACGTAAAAGTTTGGAAGATCTTCGTGGAAAATGGATGCTATGAAATGAACCGGGGAGAGAAGTGCTAGGATCCGCGCAGTAGATGCAAAAAGCGGGTCATTTAAAATAGTAGAAAAAAACATCTGAAACAATTTTTAATCTACTGTCCCATTTCACACTGCCGTGTCCTCTCCAATAGGTACAGCTGTTTGGATGTAAATGAATGTAAAACGACATGAAGGAGAAGGTGCTTTGAAGTACTGAGCCATCAAGGTTCACGATCATATTCTTCTTGGAGAAGTGGAAAGACCCAATCATATGTGAAAGGGTGATGACAGGAGGACAAGAAAACTGGTAGTTCAAGAGGACACAAGCGTCTAGGACATTAACCTGTCAGAAAGATGAATGTGTTTGGTCCCATGTCAACTAGCTGCATTTACATTTGAAAATGGTCCTTCAGATTATGGAATGACATTGACAGACATCATGGTTGAAATAGACTGTCATTGTTATGGACGCGAATGAAAGAAGGGAGCAAAGAATGCAATGTGATCCGTGTGATCCGTCAGGCCTTGGCAATCAAATGACCAAGTATTCAAGTACTACTTATTCATTCTCTGCGGTCCAGCTCTTTCACTACAAAGAAAGTTAGCGATGTCCATCCAAACGATCATCTCCCATCAAGACTGTGATGCAATTCGGCCAATCTTAGGAATTCTCTTCACACAGGCCGAGTGCTGTTGGTATCGTGGTGGTAGATCTCCTCCAAATGCTTGAGGAATTGCAAATGTTTGAGGTGACGATAGAGCTTATGGGAAGTCTTACCCATTCGTCAAAATCCACACATAAAAACGAAATCGTTTGTTTTTTCTCTTTGAGAAATTCTATAAATATTAATTCTCTACGCTTTAAGCATAATGATAGCCATGTACTGCCTATTCAAGTAGATACCATTCAAATGAATGGAAACTATGCTAAGGCTGGCGCGATTCTTCGTGACGATAAGCCATTCAATTATCAAGTGAATTCCCTGAGCAAATTAGATTGGAGTGCGAAAGGAAGAACACTCTTTGGTTGCCTCGAAATAAGGCACAACCTATCTGTAAGAAATAGATACATAACAATAAGATTGCCGCAGTTTTTTCTTCATGCTAGTTGTGGTTCATTAAAAAACAACTATCTTAGCATAATGCCTTTAAAGGACCACATGTCCTGTCAAGCCCTCACATCCACCTAAGCAAAAAATTTGGAAAATCACGACTTCATCATTGGATCCAAAATCGGATTTAATCTATCGTTTTGTTAAGCACTTGTGCTCCAATCAATCTTTGATTCCACCTCAATTATAATGTCCAGCGCGAAATTCAATTCTGGAAAATGAAGTAGATATGGGACGCAGCATTGGTTAGTTGATGAATCAATGTTAAGACGGATGTATTAAAATGAAAAGATAAAGCCAAAAAGCTTAAAAGCTGTCAGCGTTGATCAATCCCCTGATGGATGCTCCATGAATCCGACTTCATTAAGCATCGCTGGAGGCGATTGAATGCGTATTTGACCATTATAGTGACTCGCAGTGGCCCTACCGACGTATCGAGCCAGGGCTGCTCCTTCAATAGAGAGATCGTTTGTAATATTACCAATTCTTTATAGAGAATGTGAAGATTGCATTTGCATTTTACGCGCAAATAGGTTGCATACAGTAGATAGAGTGGACACAGGTCCTTAAAAACAATCTCGGCGATGATTCTATGGAGCTTTCCGTCCGAGCTTTTCCGACACACGGCGGCAATCTGATGTGCCGTGTTTTGTTGTTATACGAGCGTCACTCCCCCACTGGCATGGATGTCGGCAATTGCTGCAACACCAACAAGTGACCTCTGCTCAACACTAACTGAATCCACTCTACCAATGTTGCGCTGGACAGGTAATCAACTATTAACCGTTTAGTCCTCAAGATTTCTTTCGGAAGTTCGAGAAGACTGTTTGAGTTGTAGTCGCTGTGGGAACATGGTTTCTTGGTTTTGTTCAATCTGGTTAACAAAGAAAAAGTGCTCACTTTATCCCTGGGGATTCGGAGCTGCTTTAAGCCTTGTTCGTTTCGTCGATTCGTTTAATGAACTGTGATAATCGTTCTTCCACAGAAGCACCAGTGGAAAGAATTCTCAGAATGTGGGGAAGACGACAGTTTGAGATAGACGAGATCGTTTCCCGGTTATTCTAGAGCTATGATTTTAGGTGGGCCTCCATCAGTTTGGTAGTTGTTCATAGTTCTTTTTCTCGTGGTGAGCATCACTTTGACGAACTGGTCGTATCAAAAGAGGCAAAGAGTTCTTCATTTTCGGCCAAAAAACTGACTGTGGTGTCGAGGAACATATTCCCTGAAATGTATCTTTCCCTAAAGAGCACTTCAGATATAAAAACTCGTCCTCATGGGTTATTTCGCATCGATTTCCACTATTTCTTCCATTAAAAAGTACTTCTCATGCTTTATCTCCAGTTTTTCTGAAGTATTCATCAGCAGTATGGCATTAAACAGATGCGGCCTCTCTATTCTATAGCTTATCGTTCACTTTTCCGTGAGATGTTTTTTTGCCAGTTAATGCTTAGATATACTGCATTGTTATTTGCAGTTGAGCAAGAACAAAGGGAAATTAGTGTTGCAAAGCTTTCCAACACCCTTTTGAGTGAAGGAAATAGCCAACCCGGAAATAGAACACCATACTAAAGGTGCCACCAATTTGTTTATGATGACACCCTAATAAGGAACTGATGATGAAGAGCTCAAAATTAAAATGAAGTGTCTCCAATGTTTTTAGAATACTCTGACTTCTAGCAAACTTTTAAAAGTGTTCGTTGGCACATCGTAAAGAAACCAAATTTTCTAAGTTTTTCTGGATTTGAGTTGAACAACTTAGAAACTAAGCCAAAACTCCAAGCCTACGGCTATCATTTCACTACTCTGTGGGCACCATCGTTCACGAGTTCATTACGGAATTGATGTGGTTCACAATATACAACAGAGTCATCGATAGCATAGACACCATATAGCATATGCATATTGATCGAAAGGTGGTGAAAATCAATATGTTGGTCTGATTTCTGACTCAAATGCCGATGTGTATTTGTATAATTGAGGCTCAGAATGGTCCATTTTTTGGTGGATTTTCATCAAAATCCTGTGCTAGATCTACGGTAACACCCATTCACAGGAACGCAAGTGATCAGCGGAGCACTGCAATACATACGTGATCGATCCCGCGCCCAGGTTTACCAAGCATTCCATCGGTCCGGAGTCGCCGAATTGCTATCAGACTTGTGTGGTAGGATGACGACATTGGCTTGATACATCGTTAAACCATCGCAAGTCATTGTATAGGCCAGATATGCATTGAATCACCTGTAACGACGCTTGATAAAGTCAAATGAATGGCGCATTCCATAGAGTTTAATAAGCGTCGAAAACTTTATCCTCTATCCTTACGCATTTGTTCTATTGGAGATTCGCGTAGTTTTTGATCGTAATCAGTCTTGTTGGTAAGGATCACGCGTAAGCAACAGAACCATCTATGGGATTTCAGGATTTCTGAAGACGAGAAGTTACTTTTTATGGATACTGCGTTTCAGCGTTGAACAATTTTTTAAGGGTACACCGTGAATCCGACTGAAAGAAGCATCTTATGTGTGACTTAACAGATATTTGGCTTGCACATTCAGTTTTAGAGGTTCGTCGTTGTATCATATTAGTGTTCTCGTCCATCTAAATAACTTCAGTAGCAATTTGCTCATCCGGAATGAATGGCATGGTTGGTGAGACAAAAGAGCGGGATCGAACCAAAGAACGAGTGTGAATTTCAGAGATCTCTAACCAGTTCGCTTAGAGCACAATGTTGAAATAGTCCGTTAAAATTTATCTTTGAACTTATATTTGTATCTTAAAGAATACTGAGATCACATTGTGTGGATTTACCCGCTTACTGTTACCCACTGGCCGAACTGCGTGAGTTTTGCCGTGCTGGCAGTATTTCATTTATGAAGTGGACTACTAATCTGAGACAGGCAGTTCGTTAAGTGGAAGGATATACCTAGGGAAGCCGACTTTAGGATTGATAAGAGATTTCAGAAGATATTAAGCACTTAGCAGAAATCCCAATTCATAACACTAGGTGAAAAATACCCGGCAATACGCTAGCGCTAAGTTCGTTAGGTTTCCTGCATTCTTTCATGCTCATCAAGAATGCGGAAACATGATGGCGGAGGCGAAAGAGAGAAAGTGGACTGAGACCTTCATCTTCGCTCTATTGCAGACGTGACTATGCTCTTCATCCCCCCTCCATGAGCAACGCATATCTTAAGAAGTTCTTTTGAGCCTATTACTGTAAAAAAAAATTAAAACGGTACTTCTTGTAGTCGAAAGTTAGCTGTACAGTCATAGAGTTCCTCGTTTATCCTCAAGGAAATCTGATTTGAAACGAAAAATCACTCGACATACCTAAATGAAACACCCCAACCGTATTAGGTTTTTTTCCCTAGGATGCTTCCTCTTGAGCGTAGATCTCCTCTAAGGTCTGGAATTTCACCAATCTCAGAAAACGTGTGCAGGCATCAGAAACTTCATTCTTCCTTGGCATTCACTCTACGAATTCACGGTGCTTTATTTTTTTTTACATTTGAGCTATCACTTTCATTACTAACTTCTTTATTTACTGCCTACTATAATTTTCGTGGCAGGGTATTACGCGAACTCAACCACAATGATGCTGAGATATTTGCAAAACTCCGGACGCTAGGTGTCTGCGCTGGGGATCGAGCACGCTATTACCCTTTCCGGGAGATAATGCGTTCACCACCACACCATGGGCGTCCCTTGTTTTGCTTTTCTCTCAGTTGGTTTTCCTTTCCCAAATAAATCCTGTTGACGGGTAACTGCTGATGGTACTGGTAGATAGAAAACCAGCTGAGAGAAGGGCGAAACAAATGACGCATAGGGTATGATTAACGCGTTAGCCACCGAAAAAGGTCATTTCGTGTTCGATCCCCCACCGCAGGCACCTGTCGTCCGGAGCTTTGCAAATATTTCATTTTCATTGTTTACGACTCGAAAGTTACGTTTTGCAGTTGAGCTTTGCTGTAGCATAGGATTACTCCTAGCCGTGTCATGTCACAGAATGAAAATGTCGAACTCAGCCTGGTTAGGTTTGCTGAGGGATGAATCCTTTACCTTACATTGATGTTCCACTTGCAGGAACACCACCACTCTGGCAATGTTGATTCGCTGAATCATTATGCAGAGCGTTAGATAGCGCTGTGAAATCCAGGAGAAAAAAAGATGAGGGGAAGTTTTTTGCTAAATCGATTTGAAATGGTGCTATGACTTGTTAAATACGTTGAGGAAATGCCGTTTCCAGACAATAATGGTTTGTCTCCAGGGAGTTTGCGCGACCACAAGAATAAACTCAACTACCAATGCAGTCAGAAGCGCTGAGCGCTTATCGAATACAATGTATCATTCTGAATCCAACTATGCCTTTGATGTTGTCTAGTTTTTTAATGCTGAAATATAGCACAAATAAAACATTTGATAAAAGCAATAGCGCTTCATCGTTCAACCACCTTTCTGTGCAAATAGTAGTATGAGTTACAGCACGATCTCGTTCCCCTTAAGCCGTTGCTGGTCGTTCAAGATTTTCCCCTTGAAACTCCGGAAAAGCCATTTCAGGCCATGACCACGCGCATTCGTGTTCACTCGTGTATCGGCTTTAGATTTCCCACTTCGTGGCTGGTTCTATCAGAAAAGCGATAATTTATGATTTACCACTTTCTGGGAATCTACATAGAAATTTCGAACTCGTTCTCAAATTATCCCACGATGTCGAAGTCCCTGTCCAGGAAACCCTCTCTACTTTTGTTTGTTTGTTTTTCAATGCAGGAAATCCCCATCCAGCTCAGATAAGGGGATAATCCATTGAGACGACGAAAGCAAACAAAGATAGGTAGAACGGAGATGAAAAGCATGGATTGACATTTTGTGACTATCCGGACGTACTCTTGTTTTACTCATTGTGCAGAGAATCATTAAAAGGCATTGACAGAAATTTAGAATTCTTCCTGAGCTTTTACTTTCGTCGTTCCGCCCGTGATGTCTGATGTTTTTTTATCAGCTAGACAATGATTAGATTTATCATGTTACATTTTTCAATAATATTTAACACTCTGGCGACAAATGACACCCATAGGTGTCATAATGGTATTACAGGAGTGGCTGATAGAACACCAATAGGTCTCATTTTCTTTCTGGTGGTTTACTTTGAAGCACAGAAGATTGTCTCTACACTTTTTCTAATCAAGCGATAGCTGCTTATTGAACGCGGATGCTATGGCGGGCGTCGTCCGAGGGAGAATGTTTTCCCAATAATTTCTCGCTAATTTCTTTTTTGTGACGACAGACTATTGATGCTGAAGAGAGTGTCTAGCTAGAGACCGTGCCCCCTTGAAGAGACACAGGAATCTACTGCCTCAAGGAACTGGCAACATTACAGTATGGAGCATCATTTTTTTATAATCAGCTCTGTTTTCTAATGTACAATCACTTTGATGACTTACTATTTGGAAAGAAGGAATATCAAAACTGATGGGTAAACATTGTAATATTCCTTGCAGAACTTATACAACTTCCTTAAGTGCTGACAGCAGTACGACTGCAAAGTGGACGAGTGTTTTTGTTCACGCACAATCTCTTTCTTCTTTCTATTCTACCTGCATCAAAAACATAGTCAGCTGTATAGAAGAACATGGAGCATGCAAAGGATAAGAGAAGTGCAGAACTTTTCCAAAATGCAAAGAGAAACCGATTTATACAACGGAAATTACGACAAAAGGGACAGGGCCACATAAAAACTGCCGGAGTGACCGGTGTGACACCTAAGGGTGTCACAGTGAGCGCAGTGAAAATTTGAGCGTCATCATTCACCCCACATAAATGCGAAATTAGACGTCGTCGCGAGAGTGTTAAGTACTCGACTTTCTTTCTTACCACTTTTATCTGATTGCATCGGGATGTCGCAGGGCCTTCAGAGGACATGGCACGAAAATACGACCCCAGTAGGAACCGTTTGGGTCAATTTCCTCCTATCGATGTTTTTTTTCTTCAAAGTTTTCAAGGCGAAATAGATACGATGTGACAGAAGCGGCAAATATTTCGTACTAATAGTTTTTCATAGTAAGGAAGTTTTCTGCAAAACTGAGTGTTACTGGTAATTTCAGACGTCTATGCGAGATTTTCTAAAACATTATATAATTTATTCTATTCCTACTCGCATAGCTTCCAGAAGGAAGGTGCATTGTCGCTCAAAGCAAAGCATTCTTCGTTTTGGGGGCTTGTCCACATCTAATATGTACTCATACGATAACTGCCAAGCGAGATAATCTGAGCCATGCGGCCATCTCAGATCCTTCATAGTTGTTTCTTTATTTAGTTTTTTGCACGAAATCGATATTTCTGTCTAGCACGAATGACGTAGCTCATTGACGTTTTAGTGAAGAGCAGAATTTCGACATGCACATGAAAAAAGCCGAAATCTGAGACGGTATGAATCATATGTGACTCATTCAACGTGTTGGAGAAAAAGCCGTCTAGTTTCCAGGTGGCATCTTTCTAAAGCGTATATGGTCGTCATTTAGTTAATTTAATTTAATAAAGTGCTAGCAGTCACATCGGTTGCAGCAGTTTACCATCGACGTTATGTGATGTGGCAAAATTCCATTGTCAAAAGACCCATTCAACTAATGGATTTCGTGCGGGTAGAATTGCCATCTGAAGATGAAGATGCTTGGATGTCGAAGAAAATTAAACATGGCATACACTCGACAACAGCTTTCATTCTTTTATATTAGTTTATTAGATGATGGGATCCCTTATAGCTATCCACTCACGATAGCCACTTTTCTTCTGTTACTTACTTGAACTTTGTGTAACCCCTCTTCATGTACCGTATCGATCCCAATATTACTCGCATTCGTTTCATTCTCTTAGAACTGTCGTTTATTTGAGATGGTTAGGTTCAGATGTTGGTTCAACTTTAACTTGAGGATCTGTGCACTTCTTTCCTAATTGGCACTGTGAGCGCTAGTCGAGTACGATTTCCTCTGAAAGTCAAATATAGTCGTACTAAGGCGTGTCAGGTCGTCAACATGAATTGCGTACTAGTAAATTTCGTAGTCATTGTTGTTCTCTTGACCTCTGGACTTGTGTTATGGCGAGGCCTACTATATGATAATAATGAATGATCTGTTCTTTGGCGCGTCTCAGGCGAAAACAAAGTCCTTTTTTTTGAGATTTGAATCATTGAATTCACTATGAAATGACACGGCAGCGCCTTTTCATAAGTAACTGTCGACTTTCCATTCTAACTAGTTACGAACAGCTGACTCGTCTGAGAAATATGCGGCACGTCGCTCAGCGAACGTTGATGGCACGGCACGACCGAGCTCTTTGTTTTGAGTTTTATCTATGTTGTGTTGGCGTTCTACGACAGCAAAAGAACCGACCACCTTGGCCCGAATAATGCGGTGCACTTTGCGTCTGCTCGGGGTTGTGATTTGACTGCAACTTTTGAATATTGCCTTTGGGATCACATTTGCCTTAGTCTTTCTGTTTTACTTCTTTTTAATAGATGCTTACTTTCTTAGATACCCAGATGATTCGTCTCCATACGTCTTTGGGATACTAACACTTCTGCTATTCCTTTTGCCTTTATGGATCGGAGTAATGTTTATTACGTTGCGTCTGGAATTTTTTTTTAAGACGATAGCGAATTCTGCGACTAGTCCATTAACTTTTACAGGCTGAATGAATCCTTTCCTCTTTTAAAATATCTTAGTAACATCCAGTTCACCTTTGTCGTTCTTCATCCGCTGAGTTGAGGATTTTCCGGGTGGAATGTGTTGCTCCATAACTCTACTTCTCTTTACCTTTCGAATGACTGCGTGCCGGTTGCAACTTTTGCGAGATGAATATTACATTTAATTGAATCACTAGCAAAAGCTCATTTCATTCTCGAAAGGTCAATCGACATTACAGGCGTTTACTAGTTAATGAATGTAATCTTCTCACAATAGTAAATGGCGTTTATCGTGGGTGGCTGCTATTTGAATTACCAAGAATGTTTGTCGGTAATTCTTAATAATTTGAGTCGATGAAATAAAACGACCATTTTAAATTGACTCTTGATAAATTTATGCTTGGAATAGGACGTACTTCATTGCTATTTTGACTTATTATTTACTGCCTACTGTTTTTTAAGCGCGAACCGAAGGACCTGCGTGGTGTGTTGGTGAAAGCGTTAGCTCCCAGAAAGGGTAATAGCGCGTCCGTTCTTCACCGCAGATATCTGCGGTCCGGAGTTTTGCAAATATCTCAGCATCATTGAAGTTATACTTCATTTCATTTGTAATTAATGCTACTGTTACCATAATACTTTCATCCACCTCTTGGGTGGTGGTACAAAGAGTGCGAGTAGCGTAGTGGTTAGAGGTTCCATGCAAAACATGCACACTCTTTGCTTCTATCCCATTTCCCCAAATCACCAAGCCTTCCATCCCATTAAGGTCGGCAAAGTGGTACTTGTCTGCGAGAATAATTTCTTTAAATTTTGCATGACCCATCATCACATCTACTGTGCGGATCCCAGCATTTCTTGCATTCGATTCTCCCGGGTTAATCGTTTGCAAAGTCTTCGAACATTTCGCGTGTTGTTTCGGGTGCTGCTTGAGGATTTCATTTTCTTTAGGAATGTCGCAGAGTGCTGCTCAAGTGGACTCTCTTTGCAATCTTTAAGATAACCGAGCTAACGCGTTCTTACATGAATTGGAGGAAAGGGTTGAGGAGTGATCGAACCAGCATCTTGCTGCTTGAACTGCATCATTAGCTTCTCCACTAGCCTTGGTATGTAGTTATAGCGATCAGATGTACATCTAATCTGCCAAGAATCCGCTGGGAACAAAATCGAAAATGAAGATGTGTTTGAATAAGTTATAGTTGCCTGGTAAATTTTCTTTTTTTCCCTTTAGTACAAGAAATTTGTTGATGAATGAACTAATCGATCTTAATCTGCATATGGAGTTGTTGGAATAAACCCCTGGATGAACTTACTGTGTGTTTTCATGGGTGGATGTAGCGAAAACAAAGCAAAACATCCGAAGAAACAACGATCGACTTCATACGAAAAGTACCTAACTGTGATAGTGAAGTTCGCTTAAACTACCTATGTGATATTTTGATTCGATGGTTTGCACTACAGAACATTTTGAGTCGAGCGTGGCAGGGGTATTAGTTGCTTGGTGGTTAAGGACAAGCTAAAGCACTCATTCCAATACTCTATAAGATCAGTACGGGCTAAAACTTTTTTGAGAATATAAAAACGTTGCGTTTTTTCGTTTCGACTGTCTCTCAGCTAGTTCTATCGATCAAACCCATCCGTAATCACCCGTGAACGGGATCCCGCATGGTGCGGTGGTGAACGCGTTGGTCCCCGAAAATGATAGTAGCGCGTTCGTTCCCCACCGCAGACAGCTGCGGTCTGCAGTTTTGCAAATATCTCAGCATCATTGTTATTGTGTGCTTTTTTTTTCTTGTTTTGGAATTTCAACATTCTACCATAGGAAGTCGACTTTTCTAGAAATTCCGAATGCATCTTTCGAGGTTTATTAAATGTAATTTTACGCTTTCAAAGCTTGTTATTTTTAATTTAAGCGCAGCGCGTTACATATGGTAGAAGACTCACACCGTATGAGACCAGGGACTAAAATTTATCGATCTCTGAATGGAGAGAAGATCCACAGTTTCTTAATATTTTTTTTGTATTAGCACCCACTTCTTGGACCTTCAAAGTATTTAGGTGAGTATATATGTAGAAAGAAACGGGGGTTTAAAATCCTATAATTCATAACTATGGTTGGAGCACTACTACGGATGTTAATAATCGTCTGTGTCATTGAGGGTTACCGACTATCTCAATGGGATACCAGCAAGTCCTGCCACTATGAAGTTGTGAGCCATTGAGAGAGAACTGTGCTAGTGCTTATGTTGTAAGCTTCGATTGTTACCGTACTCGCTACTAGTTTTAAGGTTTACAATAACCCTGAGATTTTAGCAGACTCAACGCAATGAATGCGAACTTTTATCTTTTTTTCACCTGTTAATATGATTTGGCCATAAGTGGATTTTTTAGGCTCTTAACATTCCTCTCTTTCTGCACTCTACGAGCCTTTCAGAACTTTGAAGAGCTAATTTGTATGAACATCTACGAAGACCATTTAGTTCACAGCTCTTTCAAGACCATAATATGTTTTCTTTCTGCATTTCAATTAAATGCAGCTTTCATTGTACACGAAATGAAATGAACAACTTGACATCGAGAGATAACCGGGATAGTTTTATGATGCAGTACACTTAATACTGTCCACTGACTCAGAAATGGACATTCTTTTCCCTTCTCCTTTTGTCATGCGGACAATTTAGGATTAAGTCGAAAAAGAAGAGCGGCGCATGTAGTACGGTGGTTAGAGCTGCTCCAACAGGTACGTGGCCATTTGTTCGATCATGCGTACAATCCACCAAACCCTCCATCACTTCGTGGTTGGCAAATTGATAGCAGACTTGTCTGGAAAGATAGGAGGCACTGACTGAATACATCACTTGGCCACTTCAAGTCATTTTATACGTCAGATATGCAATCAATCATCTCTAGCGATGTTTGATGAAGTCGGATGCATGGCGCATCGCATCCCTCAGGGATTGATCAACGTGGAGAATTCTGTCCTTCAACCTTTAGGACGAAAAAGAAAGTCGAGTTCAAGACATAGGATTTTTACGGCGTAGAGATATTTGTTCATTCTACCATGGACGATTTCACTTTTATCAAAGAAAATTCCCTAGTGTTTATCATTTTTTCTGGTTGGATGGGTCGTTGGAAACTTGCTTTATGTCTGAACTTCTACTCGCTTATTGGTGTGACGCACCTCTTGGAAGCAAATCTGATGTGGTGTTTCCGATAAGGAACTAAAAATTCAGTTAGCGCACTTTTTAAATCTGCTTCAATCCATAAACTTTTCCCAAGACTAGACTTTTCCAAAGACTTTCAATGAACTTTTTATGAAAATCCGATTACAAAAGACTTACACTGACATAAGGCGGATCTTAGCAATTGTTGATGGTAGTCGCCTCAGCGGTTTTTCCATTATTTTTTTCTTTTTGTTTTTTTTGTATATTTCAAGAATATTCATTACTTTCCGCATAGTAACTGTTTGCCTTTATTATCGTCTTCTATCGAAAAGTATTTATCGAGAGTATTTATTCTTGATTTCGATAGATTCTGATGTGAGCTGTTTTCGTCTTACGTCGACTCACCCCATAAAGGGAAGTGGATGAGGTGATAGGAGGTGGGAAGACGTTGTTTATTAGAGAGTAGGCTGCTGTCGATGAGAAGAGGGAGGACATTGTTGTTCATCAGAGAGTGTTCTTCTCTTCTGGATAAAAAGGATAAAGGATAGAGCTCTAAGTGTTGACCAATCCCAGAAGGATGCGCCATGCATTCGACTTCTTCAAGCATCGTTAGAAGTAACTGAATGCATATCTGGCCCATCTAATGACTCGAAGTGGGATACCGATGTATAGAGTCAGCGCTGCTATCCTCCCAGACAGGGCTGGTACCAATTTGCCGATCCCGAAGAAGTGCAATGCTTGGTAAGACTGGGGTGCGGGTTCGATCCCATGTATATTGCATTGCATTACTAACCACTGCGCAAAAGGCACCACTGTTCTGAATGCGTTTTGGATTCTCGTATCTCTTTTTCACGTCTGGATTTGCTTCCGTTGTCCAATGAAACGGATCTGTTGTTGTTTATCGACAACGTCATGATAAATGAGTACAAAAAGAGCTTGATGATGATGATGACTTGAACTACAATTTCAAAGCTCAAACATCCCCTGTGCTGTTTGATTAACGTAGAGTACTTGAATACTTTGATAAGTAACCATAACAAATAGTGCAAACTTTAGCACAACGTTCGAATAAGCTCAGATTTTCATGGTGAGTTCTTACGCCATCACCATGGACATTTGTTCACTTTCTTAGTCAAAGCAGTGCTGACAAATTGCTCCTGTAACATCTGTCACCATAACGCGAACGGACTTTCTTTTCGGACAGGAACGTTGTTGCCGTTGGACTGGACTCATCATAACCACATGCTCCGTAACAGCCTGTCGCATTTAACTATGTACCTCCAAGCTAATTGGAAAGTAACTCCATATTTTGAAGTCCGTATACAATTTCATTTCTCAACTATAATTCTCACAAAAAAGTGGGTATGGAGGTCGACGAAGGCATATGTCATGGAGTTTCATCTGAAATTCTACATAGGCGCCCAAACGGCCCGCGAACCACATGAACTGACACTAGCAACTCTTGCAGGAAGGAAAACTTAACTTCGCTTATAGACTCTTCAAGTTTTCCAAAATAATTGCTTACCTCGAATAGATTCGTTTTGTTGACTAACTACAAAGAAGAATTTGTAGGATGTCAAGACTTGAACAATGGATCCCTATCCTTCGTAGCGTGGCGCTACCTGAACGCGCTTGTCTATGGTATGACGTCCAGCCATGTTTATAGTGCTTCCCGATTTTAAACAAGATAATCATTCTGAAAAAAGAACAGCCTGGATTATAAATTTCATACCTTAGGACCATAGACGAAAAATTGGGAAAAACATTACAATATATGAGTAAATAATAGTGTTTTACAGCGGGGAGTTCCTTTTCAATCAACCTGTGTTCATGTCGCGCACTAACGCGCTTCGACATTCTGAGAATCCTTTCGTGCCTTTACTGCATAAACCGTGGTTCAGACGAAGCTCTTCTGGATCAGTTGGATAGTTAGGACTGGAGACGATTAATGAAATGAATTCCACTGAAGTACTTTTATACGGTAAACACAGGATGATTTCTATACGAAACAGATAGAAGAGGAATAAATTTTCTGCTTAAAATTTAAATCTTCAGTTTTACATCTCTTCCAACAATATCAATGTAGGAGCACATTAAAGGAATTGAAGTTAGTCTCAGAAGAAAGCTTCGAGGCCAGCACAAGCCAATTAAACGTGGCTATAGTCATCATTAAACATTTTTTACTAAACAAACACATTGGAAGAGTTGGCCATCGGATGAACGTGCTAAGACGTTGTTGATTCGAGCGCTATGTTTTCTATATTTGATGTTGTGGTCTTAGAATTCATTTTAAGGGGAGAAGCCTTCAGATTTTCGATCTCTTAAAGCGAATTCGGACATGCCTCATACTCGTCACTGTTCAATTTTTTCTCCCTCAGGCTTTCATCTAACACTTGTACGTCGACAAAATTTGTTGTAAAGTTTTATTGAAATCATTTGTAATTGAAACCATAGAATACTTGACCGGCCCGCCTTCGAGAGCGATCATATGGGCCCAATACAATTTTTTTGTTTGACTAGTAATTCGCTGGTCGGACATGGTTTTCTTTGTGTGGATTCTCGATTCATCTATGATAGGGTTTTGAACTCTTAAAGACAGACAGTAGCTGGTCGCTGTTAGCCACAGAGAGATTTTTCACGCCTGGATGTGGCTTTTTCGCTGTTCTTCTTAGCTTGGGAGACCTTGATGTGCAAAAAATGTGTCCTATTTCTATGTCTCATTTCGACGCGTGTGAATAATTCCAGACCAACATGAAGCTAAAAACTATTGGAAACTACTTTTTATAAAATGATTGTCATTTGTTCCTACGTCATTCTAAAAGCAGACCTCTTGTGTTTTGCATCAATTTCTGTCACAGTTAGAAGAAGGTCCCTAGGAGAGAGCGCAGAGTAAGACTGACGTGTGGTTTTGACGAGTTTCTTGACGTTGAACGTCGTGATTGTTATCTTCCTGGTTTCTGATGCCAATCTGTCAACATTGTAGTTATGCACTTATGTTTTTGCGATGTGCAGTAGATGGTAATATCCGACGGTCAGTTCTGCATTGAGTCTCGAAAGAAAATTATGCAGTCCCTTTACAGGGTACAAATCAATGAATTCAATATTTCAAAGCCAACTTCCCTTTAACCTCAGTACTACTAATCAATATGTATTCTTTTTTTCTTTGATTAAGAAAGGTATAGAGCCGAAGATCAATGAGCTTCATCAAGGAAATGAATACTCATCGAATTCTCTTCAGCACGATATATTTCACTTGAGGATCTGTTGATGTTCTGTTAACATTCGGAACAGTGACGAGCTCGTCTAATGCTGATATTGTCTATAAAGTGCAAAACATACGTTTGAGCTTCGTTTAACTGCACAAGCACTACATCGTTCAACGTCCGTCACTTAACTGACAACTTACGCATCGCTGTCAATTCGGCAGCTGATTGAGCACGTGGTATTTGTTTTGAATCTGATTAGCCGTATTGCGTTGACGCTCTACGATTGCATCAGAGAACTTGGTCGCTCAACTACACTTAGCTCAAATGCGATACACTTGGAGTGATCGGCTTAGTGTTGTGGTTTAATTTTACTTCCTGGAAATTCCCTTTATAATCAAATTAGTCGGTATGTTCTACACATTCCTAGTTTTCTTTCACTTGACCTCTCTTGACATCTAGTTTTCTGATCCCAGCACTTCATACACTCCATTAGTTTTCTCGCATCTATCAATCATGGAGGTGCTCGCACTTTTTCGCACGTTGGTTTGGGTTCTGCTTGAGGATAGTTGTCCTCTTTACGAATACCGTTGAATGCAGATGGGGTCAATTCTTCCAGGAGTCCTGGGGTATCCGTGCATAAGCGTTCTCACGTAGATTGGAGTGATTGTGTTAATCGCAGACAAGATTGCTACCAAGGGACAAGTGGCTTGGCGGACCCGCTGCGGAGGTTTAGCCAAAACCATGTAACAGCATGACTGGTACTGCGCTACTTGCTCCTTTTGTTACTAATAACTGTTCTCATTAATTTATTCATTGTCATATGTCATAATGGTCCCAGCACTTCTTCAATTCGTTGGTTCTTCGTGGATTGGTAGGAAGTTTGCTACGTAACATGGTTGTTTAAAGGAGCAAAACAATTCTTCCGATCAGTCAACTTAGCTTTCTAGGACCACGTCACCGGAATGTCGAGGACCTTTGCTATGAAATGAAATAAAGTTCCTGTAACCCGACAATCTCTCTTTCCTTACCTTATCTCAGAGGCATGGAATTCGCTTCATCACTACAATATCCTTTCCATCACAGATACACCTTTACTTTAGTCTGGTGCATTGCTTAGAGATCTCGTTCAATGGATACGGCTGTGGTAGAGCTCACATGTCACGCAAAACTCTAAAGTATGCAATCATCCCAGGTCAGCCAACTAGTACAGGACTTGTTATGAGAGGATAAAAGCGGTAGCGGGATGTAGCAAAAAATGACACTGAGATGGCAAAACTCGGAACCATAAGTGAAGTGCGAACCCACGATAACCCTTTTTTGGAGTCTCGCGTATTACCCACTGCACCACCGAAGCCCTTGATTTTCCTTTATCTCAGCCAGTTTCTAACAGTTAGTAACAGTTAGTAACGGGATACATCGATCGGCTACCGCAAGCCATTTTAAGGGTCAAAATATTAGTTCGATCACTTCTAAGATAATTAAGAAGTCACTGGCTCGTAGCACACTTTTGAGGGAAACGTCAACGTTGAAGGCTTTATCTATCGTTGTTTACCACAGGGACATCAGCGTGTCCATTTCAGTTTAGCAGCCCGATTTTGTTTCCTTGCCACCGTCATCCATTGAAGTGGTCAGGTTTGGTTGTAAGGTTGGTTCCACATTGATGTTCCTCAGATTTCTTTCCTCAGTAAAATGTGGACTGATAGCCGCGCGTGATCTTCCCTAGAATCCCGCGAAAACTCTGCCAACTTTGTTACCGAATCCTCACCATTGGTGTTTGCAATCCTTTGTGTATCGGAGAATGTCCTAGGAGTTTTCTACTCATTGCTTTAAGACGAATGCGATTCCCTGGACGCCTGTTAATCATGAGGTTAGTCTCCTGACTGTTTGAGGAGGACGAAGCAAGTGGAATCCTTAGTAACTACGAACAAATTTGAAAGCCCCTAAAAAGTAGCACAGCCAAATAGATAAGTGAAGGGTTTAAATTCTTTCATTGGACTTTGTAATAAGGAAATAAATAGCCTTGGTGACTACTAGCCGATTTTTCTCAGCCTTTGACGTCAGATATCTTAAAGTCAGTGCCGGAAGGAGATAATTTTTTGGCTATACAACGTGTTTTTCCCAAGAAAACCTAGACAGTGAACTAATCTCTGTAAAGGAGAACTTGGTATCAGGAATGTTTCACTTCCAATTTCTACGACATCAATGACTGCTGTTGGTTGCACTTGTACACGACACGGGGGTGGAATCATCTCACATCTGTTTGAATGACAGGCAACCTGATTTTCATCTTTGATTTCTTATCATTTCTGCTTTTGTCCTTCATTACTTTTGTTGCTAATATTTATTGCAGGATAGTATTAAGGTAAAGTCACCTTGCATACGTGCAAAGTCCTTGTTCAAGCCCACCCAAGCAAGCAAGTCTTCCGTTCGATTGGAATCGGGAAATTGTTATTATACTTGTGTGGGAAACTTCGTTCCACAAAACTGGTGGCTGATTGTGGTAAAGACCTGAAAGACCTGAAAGTGCCCCAGCAAGGCTATGCCAAGGTTCCACGTAGAATTTACTCGGCCAGCATTAAAGGATATACATAATGAAGACCACAGTCGTCATGCAGCTGCCCAAGCTACACTAAAACACGAAAACCTTCGTGGGTGATGGATGCGAAGAAAAGAAGCGAATCAAAGGAGTGTTAGGATCTACACGGTGTGTAAGCGCAGGTCACGTGAAAAATTATTTCTTGTAAAGTCACAAAAATTCGCCTGCTGTTTTCTTTATGCAACTACTTGTCTTTTTTAATCATACATGAAAATCTCTCTAACACTTTCTCATTGGAAAGTTGCCTGAACTCTCCATAGGTTCACTCGACCTTTTGTTTTTTTTTCCTACTCTTTTCCATGTGGTTCCTATTCTCCATTCCCCAATTTTTTCCCTCTATCGTCACGTATCTCCGTTTTCGTCGTTTCTCTTCTTTTCCCTCGTTTTTTAGACATTATGCCATTAATCTTTTCTGACTGTTTTAGAGGCTCTACAAAAGCCTTTTTTTCCCAAGTGCGAAACTTTCCAGAAGCGTACATCGGTTAGGGAGTGCTATGCAATTGGTCTTCAGTTCGAGCTCACGTTCCAGGCAAATGAACTATTTTATCTTTTCCGGGTCGGAAAATTGACAA
Organism: Angiostrongylus vasorum; assembly: GCA_018806985.1. Taxonomy (NCBI): domain Eukaryota; kingdom Metazoa; phylum Nematoda; class Chromadorea; order Rhabditida; family Metastrongylidae; genus Angiostrongylus; species Angiostrongylus vasorum. Next base: position 119,876 of record JADANN010000140.1, on the reverse strand, counting down.
AAGACTTCCTTGGAGGGCAAAGGCACTGATGTGGTACATCACTGGGCTATCGCAAGTCACTGCATAGCTCAAAATTACATTGCATCATCACTGTGATGCTCACTTCATTTCATGAGTGGAGTAAATGACGAATCCATAAGGGATCGAAAGATGCCAAATGCTTTTTTCTCTTTATTTTTGAGGGTTTTACAACAGGCGAAGACGTCGAAACATTAGCCGAATAAAATTTATTTATCAACCTCGTGTAAAGCTCAACGATTAAAATACATGTTGATTAGTCATACGGAGGTTATAAAAGAGCATCTCTCGGTGAGATGGTCTCGTTTGAGCGGTGTTCCAATGACGAAGGTCCGACTCGATACTACGACGAAGCCACGACATCGAGAGTACGAAGAGCCGTGGACATCGACTCGGATCATCGGTTCTGAGGAGGACGAAGACGTTGAAACGTTGGCTGAATAAAGTTCAATTGTCAACCTCGTGTGAGGTCAACAATTTAAACACATGTTACAACAATTCAGTATTATGCAAGAAAACCAGTACTTTTTCTGTATGAAATCGTTTTTCGTAGTTGTTGCACACTCACTACACCATGCGTTTACTGGCTCGAAGCTTAGGAGATACGTATTGATTAGTGCCGCGATCCAATCGATTTGTGAAGCGTGGCGTTATGGTACATCTTTGCTAGGAAAAAATTATGAATTGCAGCCTTGCTTGGTTTATTTTTTTTAAGCTTGGTTTACTATCGAACTTTGTGTATGCGTGAAATTTTTTTGTTAGCTGAAAACTTCACAATAGGAACTCCGAGAATCTGAAAAATAGATAAGTACGAATGTCCTAATGTTGACACATCATGGTGAAAGCTAAGTGCTTTTTCACTAATCCATGGAAGCCTCTTGTGTTCAGAGCAGCTTTTGCTTTTGCGCAAATATGCCCTTAATGGTGCTCAGAGGTCGTACTTGTCTCGTGGTTTCTTAGAAGGAGCCATCGTCATAAAAAAATATGGATGCCATTCGAGGACCATCATCACTCATTCATACGATTCCGCCCATTCATAGTAGATTTCGGTAGACGACTTCTTCAACGTCAAAATGATGGATCCAGTTGCTTTTTAAGATAAAAGTGATGAAGTTTCTCAGTTAAAAGAAGGCAAGTTTTTTTTTCAAGTTCTGAAAGCGACATTGATTTCATGTGCAATTAACACTTTCCTAAGAGCGCAGATTCTTCACTGCGGCAGGGATCAATCTCAATTCATAGCGACTGAAGAGACCTCTCTCTTCGAAATAATGATATTTTCATATCTAAGCTTTTTACTTACTGCCTTATTTTTTGTGCATGGTAGGGCACTATGTGAAATACAACCAGAAGAATGCTGAAATATGAGCAAAGCTCGGAAGCTTTGCGGGGTTTCGGACTCACGACTACCCTTACCGTGGCGAAGTGCTTTCCACCATACCAACACAAGTCCGTGCTTTGCTTTTCTCTCAGCTAAGTTCTTAACCTATTGGTACTCTCAGCAGTCAATGATATCTTGGCTTCATTATCATCCCTAAGTGCTCTGTTTCTACTGTAAGCGTGAACTTTCCAATGGGCTCAAAGCGACGATCGAACCCGTCCACTAATGCCGAGTACAGGATCTGTGGGATGACGGTCTATATTGTGCGAAATATATTGCAGGTGAAGTTTCTGCGGTAAGACAAAGAAAAGAAGAAGATTTATTAGCAGAAACGAAGAGTGTCCGCAAAATTCCCACTCATGCATCGAAATGCGTTCTGTTGCAAACCTGCCAGTGAATGTAACTGTTTGTCAAGTTAAACTTAAAGGGCATACAGAGAAATTTCCAGCTGCGTTACAAAAATAGGTGTTGCCATGATAAGTGCTAAAGTTGTATCCATTTACACATTCGTAACCACGTGGCCTCTATGACCTCTATAGGAGTCATGTGGGGCGAAAATAGCGGTCCCTTCAAGTTTAATTTAACATATCTCAGCTCATAATGAATTTTCCTCACTACAATAAAAGCCATCAAAATCATACCTACAAGGCAAAAGTTTTCTTATTCTATTACGGGCGAAATTCCGATTTCCTAGAACCTATTCCATAACATATTTCTTCCAGCTTATTCCTTGTGGCGCAGTGGTCGTAGGCACCCCCGCGATATACACGTGGAATCGACTTCCGCGCCCATGGCCCACCAAGCCTTTCATCCTTCCGAGGTATGCAAATTGGTACCGGACCTGTTTGGGAAGAAAGCAGCACTAGCTCGATACATCGGTTGGCCACAGCGAGTCATTGTAAGGGTCAGATTTGCATTCAATCACCTCCGAACGCAGCTTAATGAAGCTGAATGCATGGCGCATCCCTAAGGGATTGATCAACGCCGAGAGCTTTACCCTTTATCTTTATTTTATTCCTTCAAGGTTCGTATTTCGAAAACCAAAAGTGGATTTTTCTTCAGGAATACAATGTGTTCGCAATATCTCATCCATGTTTTCATCTGCCGCTTTTACATTGCCAATTTTAGACCTTTTAAACTTCTTAATTTCTATCTACTGCCTATTAAAGGTTCTGGTTCGACCACTTCCTCAAAACTCTTCTCCAATCCGCGTGGGAACGCCTTAGTAATCGGCAGTCTGCAAGACTGCAAGGGAGAACTGACTCGAGCAGAACTCTACGGCATACATAAAGAAGGCGAAATCTTCAAGCAGCATCCACAACAATACGCTAAATGTTCTAAGACCACTGTGGACGATGAATGCTAGAAGAAAAGAATCGTATGCAAGAAGTGCTGGGATCGGCACAGCATGTTGGTAAGGGGGTCATGTAACAATATATAAATATATATATATATATATATATATATATATATATATGTATACATAAGATTGGGCTATGTAGCAAAGTCTCTTCCATGAATCCACGGGGTTTTGAAGCCCTAAACCACTTTCTTGACCGAGAAGCTATCGCCTGCCGTCGAAAAACGAGCGCCATCGTAAATATGTTCATCGTCATTGCGACTCATTCGGTATCTATTATTTTCACTGTCTGTATTATACTAGCAGGCTGAAACACCTTTCCATTCTTGGTCATCTGTCCGCTGTTTTGTCTTCATCCATCCCTCCGACATTGATTATTGGGTGGAGTACTCGTCTGAAGAGAATAGATGTGCTCCGTTTACTTACGAAATCATTGTATATTTACTTAATTGAGTTATTAAATATTGGATTTTCATCCATACTACTATCCCCCACTGGTCTGCCACTACATCGTGTTTGAATAGTTTTCCCTTGCTGCTTTAAAGCGGGGTTCATCTCACAACCATAAAGCAGTTATAGGTGTAAAAAAAACTTGCAGAGAGAAGGGCAAAACGAGGGTCTCAGTTGTGCGGTGGGTAACAGATGAACCCCGAAAAAGGTGATCGCAGGTTCGAATCTGGCTTGAGTCTTAGCTTTGCAAATATCTCTGCATCATTGTGGTTGTAGTTCATATAATTCTTGAGCTTGAAGAATAATAGTTTGTAATTAAAACGTTATACATTGTTAAAAAATTTGTTGTTTGCTGGCCGAAACACAGCTAAGAGAAAACTAAATTCAGAAATCAGTATCGTTTTTTTAATAACTTTCTCATACGGTGGAAATTCTTCCACAAGGACCAGCGAGCACCATTGGTCAGCAAACAGGAAACCCTAACGGGTCCTCTTCAAAACTCGAAAGACCTTACCCAACCAACACATAATCGCACTAGTGGAAATTTTCCTGAAGCTCTCTACTTATCCAAATATTCTAGCGTTCGTATTATTGCCATCGTGACTGTTGAAAGCAATATAAGACCTATTATTATTTCTATTACCATGTTTTTTCTTCTCGCCATTCTCTAGGCAAGGAAGGCAACAACTTTTTCGATACATCGGGCCCGTTTTGTTCGTTTCTTTTTCAAAGATATTTTTCTTTGCACTTTGTGAATATTGATCTACAGCTATCTAATCCACTATATTAATTCCAAAATCTACTGCCTGCCATATTTTCGATTTTGTTCTGGTTTTTTTTTCTGGAAAACTCGCCGAAACTACTGTGGACGAGCCAATCCAACACTTCGTCCATCTTTGGCGTTGCTGCAAAAATTCTATTAGGTGAAGATTCATCTTCGTATAGTTGTCATTACGCATGCGTTCTTCCTTGAATGGGCATGTCGGATAGAATTTCCTTTCGCTCAGATATGCCTACAATCGGCACGAAAAATATCACGTGACGGAGGGAAATAAGTCTGGTCGACGAACAGCTAGATACCAGAAGAAGAAGAGGAATAACAACACTGCCAACGACGGAGTCACTTAGAGTAGTCTTCTTGGTTTCCTCGTAAATCTCCAGAACCATTTCCGCCCACTTATCTAAATAGATGAATAGCTGAGCAGAGTTCTTTCATCTGTCTAGCAGTGGCTTCGGCCTCATTGCCACGACTGGGGGTGGATGGGTAGTGTTCATGGTGATTCGACTTTGAAGATGACCATGAGTTTTATTCTCACAACAGAGTCACCCAATCTGCTTAGGAGTTCATCGTTTCTACTGGGATGACCAGAAACGAGTAAGCCAATGCCACGTCAGAGCTCAGCGAATGAGCAGTAGGTGTATTTTTCTCGTCAACAGCCCTAAAACGGCCCCCAGAACCCAGAAATAGCTCAAATGTGTGGAACGATTGGTAACTAATCGTAGTCTGGCACGTAGAAGTCCAATTACGACAATTATCACCTGTATCGTCTGTAGTTCCGTTGATCGTGGAGTGATTCGAGCGGGTGCCGGTATATCTTCCATTTTTCCCTGTCGCGTGCAAGAATAGCCCAGTGGATTCTGCTCGCTCGAAGAACTCGTCGAGCATCATATCTTTCTTCTAAGCTCTTGGTGAAGAACTCTGACCATCTAGTCGGTGGTCTTCCTGCAGTGCGTTTAACATCCTGAGGAATCCAGTCACCATTTACGACAATTACCACAGAATAATAATTGTAAGATAAAATAACTTGTTGAATGCCTACGCAGTTCATTGCCGGAACTGTTCAGCTCATCGACAACTTCCGCTCAAGCACATTTGGTGCCACCCACACCAAGGACAGCTGTGGACCTCGAATGAGAGTATTACGTTGTTAAAACCTTCTTTGATCTCAAACTCTCAAAGTTTTCTACAACCCTAACAAATTTTTGGCTTTTTTTCTCATAAGGAAAGGGATATATTCATAACTTTCTGAATGGATGATCTAATAACCATCTTCATTTCTTTTATTGCTGAGATCTTCAAACCTTTTAGTTGACAATTCAATTAAAAATCTAAACGTTCTACCCAATTTAAAGACTGGAAGCTTCGAACGGAATAAACCGTGAGAAATGTTTGGTGAACCAAGCAAAAAAGTTAGTCTAATCGAGTAATGATAGCGTCCGCCAATCCTTCAAGGATGCCCTGAGGGGGATAGAGGGCCTAGTTAGCGCAGCGTCTTCAAATAAGAAGCATTACCATTCTCGTGACGGAAAAAAATTCTCCTTTTCTGAAAAACCACTAACCTTGATGGAAGAAATTCAGTGTTATGATGATTTTCTGCCACTTACTTTGCCTACAACAAAAGCCTTACTCAACATATTAGCAAAGAAAAATTGTCTCACCTCACTTATAAAGATAGCGGCTGCGTAGATGAGAGAAACCTGCAATGCTACAGAATGCCACCATCGATCTAATTATTCTCAGACTTCAAGGCAACGATGACTTCCACGAGAACGAACCATTCGTGCATAAAGAGAAGGATGTTCGTAAGACCATCGCCATCGTCATCGTCGTCCACCGTCGACGTTTACCCATTGTCGTCTCGGTTGCACTTCGCACACCAATACGCCCACGTTATTATGCGATGCTCACGACGATAAGGTATAGCAAATCTTGTTGACGTCCACCCACCTCCCCCACACTGATTCTATTTAGTCAGAATCCAGTAAGTAAATCTGTACTCTCGCATTCCCACACGTCTAGGATTTCTCCATTACGCATAAATGCGCTCGTAAATTTCATTGCTGTCAACTATAGTTACTTTTTGTCACATTAAGTGATTATTTCTGTTTATTTACTCAAAAAGTATCTCTTAAGTTTCCTAGATTTCGAATTGGGTGTGCTTAAAATCACCTGAAAGCTTGCGACAATCATTTATCACAGAGTCAACCTTTCATTCATAATTTATCAATCTGTGGGCGGCCAGCGAAACACCACGAAGTGAAGTCGTTTGATATCAGCCCATTAAAATTCTTCTGGGGTTTTCTATTAGGGATTACTTTCAACTACTGCTTATTACCTTAGCTGTCGTAGGGTTTCTAATAATTCAGCTCTGATGCCTCCACTTTTTTCTGATGTAATTTATTCAATGTCCACCGCTAGGCTCATGGGACACTAAGTGCAGCATACGTTTCGTATTAACGCCCTTTATCTGCGGTGTGCTAACGATATAGCATCCATGAGTATCATATAAGGCTCTCACAAGGTAGATTTAGGTGTCATTCGTTGAATATGATTCTGAATAACTTCCCACACATAGGCATTTCTGGGCAGTCATTGCTAGATTACCGGCTTCCTCGGTCATTTCTGGATTACTGGTCTTTGGCCGGACCGATGTGTGACACTCAAGCAATCCCACATATATGAGAACACACACATACATATATATATACACACATGCACATACATACACAAACAAGCATACACACACAAAAAACACACACGCACGCACACACGCACACACATACGCACACATACACACGTACACACATAAGTACACACACACACACACACACACAGACACACACACACACACACACACACACATACACACACACACACACACACACACACACACACAAACATACATACACGAGAAACACAGACACGCACATACAGACCGCATTAAGTGAAACAGGTACAGCAAAAAACAAGAAAATCCTTCTTTTGGCTTTTCTGTGTCTCATTTCAAGTACGCAAACTATTTTTTATCGTTGTTTAACACCATTTTCTAGAAATAGGGACGCACAGCTGAATAATGGACTAGATATATTTATGAATTAAGCCTATTACGTTGTCTACGAAGCAAACCATCTTCCGATTCATGAGAGTGGTTGAACGCCTATGATGAGAGCATAGGAGCCGCCTAACATGCCTAGCTAGGGATTTTAGGGAAGGTCATGCGATCATGTGGGTAAGCACAGAAGATAATAGTTCTTTAAGCTATAGCTTTATCTCAAAAATAAGCAATATATCGCGACTATTCGAAAAATCAGCATTCTATTGAGCTTCGGAACGCTAAGAACAACGGCTAGATATGATAAGTTGGAACATTTGTTTTTGTCATATAGAACACTTTTCTCTGAAAGAGCTCATCGACTTGGGTAATTTGAATGCTACTTGAATAGGCCATGTCCATATCAGAATCTTAGATTGTCGGAATCTTCGTCAAGGCAACGTCTGGTAGTGGCATCGTCTGTGATGAACAACATTGTGACTTATCTTTCGGTTCGATTGACTTGGATAACTTCGTTTATGCTACATAAGTTACCATAGTTCATTAATTGCTTCTATGTGACTTCTCTACATCATACACGTATAAAAGAGAAACAATGAAGAAACAAGAAAATCAATCAATAGTGTAAGAGTAGTGTCTTTATACACTAGTTTAATTTCTTCCCTATTGTTCAGTCTTTCGTAATCCTTTAAAATGCATTTTTTTCATTTCGTTAGAGTAGCCCTACAGTTCTGTGGTCGAAGCGAATCACTTTAGTTATCATCTTAACCTTAAAAGGATAAAGGATAAAGCTGTCGGCGTTGATCAATCCCTGAGGGATGCGCCATGCATTCGATTTCAATAAGTATCGTTGGAGGTGATTAAATGCATATCTGGCCCTGACTCGCGGTGGCCTACCGATGTATCGAGCCAGTGCTGGTATCCTACCAGACAACTCTGATACCAATTTGTGGAACCAGGAGGGATGGAAGGCTTGGTTGGCCATGGGCGCGGGGATCGATTCCCACGTGTGTGTCGCAGTGGCGCCGCCAACCACTGCGCCACACGCGCTCTTAGCATCTTAACCTTAGCACTAACTTCTTGAAATACTTGAGACTTCACAACAACGAAAGCTTGTCGATGTTCACCATCCTTTTTTTCGCCTACTCCTCTTGTTGTATGGTTCCTTCATCTAGTCGTTCATCTGTTCTTGAACATCTATGCTCATCTCCCTCTTATTTCATTTCAAATATTTTTTACTGCTTTATTTTATATGCACAGATGCCACATATTGTGTGGAGTTGAGCACTTCTCTCACTCGATTCGTTTCCTCCCATCCACGATAATCTTCGTCTTTGTGTATGACTTCAGCTGCTACTCAAGGATTTCAGTCATCTTTTTGAATGTCCTGGAATACTGGTAGAGTAGATTCTTCCTGCAATCCTGAATTAGCCATGCAAGGACGTTCCCAGTTCTTCTCCATAAGTCACCAGTTTTTTTTGGATCGGAGGGAGCTATTCCCATGCAATCTACTGGACTAGTGTTCAATGGAATTTTAAAATGAATACCAAAAAATCCTCAAGAAGCATGTGGATCCACACCGAAATACGAAGATCTGCACGGACGATGGAAGCGAAGAGACAAATAGAATGAAAAACTGCTGGAATCCGAAAAATATATGGTTTCATCTAGTGGATGCACAGTGCGGCAGGAAAAACAAAAACGAAGGGAAGAGGAATAAAAACAAAAGGCATAAAGACCGAGAAATGATGGATTGATTGAACTCACTAATGCTGGCCAATGGACTTTCTACCTGGGGTTGTACGACGCGTCCCACGGCTTCTTATTCAGGACAAGTTTATCAATATTGCCAAGGTTCATGTGAGTTAAATTGTAAGTTCATGATGATAAAAAAGTAGACATGACAGATTTTGGAGGTGCCGCTTATTCTTTAGCCCAGGTTTAGCTTCCTATTTATAGATTCTTTCAAAATCTATTTCGACTCCTGGTTTTTCATGGCTTTGTTTATTGGTGATGATCATTTGAATTTATTACGATTCGATTACGTCACAAATGAGATAATCTAACATCGAAACGGCCTCTAAAGAATTTCATTCGTTCGTTTCAAATGTTGTTCAGCCCTAAGCGATTGCTTTTTTTTTACTTCCATACGACATTTTTTCCTTGGGGGTTCGCATAACTGCTTTTTTCTTAAAGCTCTTTTGCTTACAATTTATAAGACGCATATAGCGAAACGGTTAAAGGTGTCTTTCAATGCATACCTGGTCTTTAGTTTGATGCTTGCCGCGGCCAAAGAAGGCGTTCCTTCCTTACGGGGTCAGGATTTCGATGCCAGAGTTTTTTTACGAATCTGAGGAACACTGCCTTGATGAAGCAATGAGCTACCGGAAGTCGTTGTTCCTCTTAATTTTCGATATGTTGCTAGACGTCCTAGAGCTGAACGTTTTCTTAACCAAATTCTCCAAAATTATCTCCATCTCATAATGTATGGGAGCGGCCATGGGCGTAGCCACCTTTAGTTGCTTATGGAATGGAATTCTTGAAAGAAATGCCAGTTCTAACTCCTAGTGTCCTTTCTAGAATTCCTCACTGATCACTCATCTCATAAAAAACTGAATTCAAGAAATCTCTGTTTTGAGATTATAGTGACGTTTGAAAGAGTACCGAGGCAATATAGCTGCCGTCCACGAGAAACTAAAGTCTTCAGTAATCATTGTTAGTCGCTTGTCATTTTGCACATTCTTCGCTTCTAAATTTAAGGAACAAGAACATTCCCACTTCTTTAGGAGTTTTCGTACCTGTGGGTACTGTAGCCAAATGAAGAGGAATCGGCAGTGTTGAATAATTTCAGTACATTGTAAACTTTGTTTGAAAACTCATCATTCATCGCCACCTAGCGAAACACTTCTATGGAGGAAAAAATTACTCTTTACTGTTTTTCATCTGACTTTTCTCGTCATATCCTTATGGCTTAGGCAACCACTCGTCCTTTCTTGTTTCCATTGCACTGATCTCGTCTAGCCGTTATCGTTGGTGAGGCAACTCGTACTTTATTGGTTTCGTTTCGCTCATTTCGTCTTTCCTTTACGCTACGAATGTTGGTATTTTTGTGACGTCTTTGCAGAATACAATAAGTCTATGCTTTCAGAAATGGGAAACGAATCATCAGTGTTGGAGAAGTTACGACGAAGAAGCAGCGGCAATGGGCGGTCGTCGCTTATCATCGAATGTGATGGTGAACGTAGGTAGGAAAATTCTCGTCTACGAATTGAAACTCATCTCTCATTATAGTGTAATGTTTTGTTTGTTTACACAAAATCCAAACTTTTACTTCGATAGCTTTCTTTCCCGTCCCGTGTACCGATCGTACTTACTGTGATCGATGGCGTTACAGCAGTAATGTAATTGATTATATGCAAATCGATCGGCGACAGGAATAAATTCTGGCGGTCATTATTACTGACATTTCAGTGCAGCGAAATAAAATGACTAGATGATTAGAATATATATTCAGTTTCATAAAAAAACATAATGGGCAATATAATTAAAACAATAGCAGTCGCCCAGCTGGAATTCTTTCTTCTCACAGAAGCTCTTACATTTCCGTGATGTTTCTCCAAACAAGAAAAAAAGTCACTTATAAGGTATTACAAACTTAATAGTACTTTACAATTAACTTTTCTGTTATATAGAGACTTTAGGAAATGTAGACTTTCTCCAAACTTTCGCTAAAGCAACCAAAAAATTTAAGGCGGTGGGCAGGCAGTGGTAGTGATGCTGTTCATTACAAGGACCATACGATCAGCGCAGGCGCTAGTTCGACGGAGCTCGGAGCGCGCCAGGCCCCTTTCCTTCCGCGGTCAGGAAGTTGCTACGAGACTTGTCTGGAACAAGCTCACTGCTTTTAATTTACGTGAAAACGGCATAGCACGACCATCAACGACTTTATGGAGAATCAATTTGTCTTGCATTCAACGAGAATTCTGAAGGTCAGCAGAATCCACGCGTTCGAAGACCTCAAGAAGTGCTGGGATCCGCACAATGTGATGCATGTAATATCTGGTTCTGTAATAATAGTATTTATGATAATAATACATAATTATCCCTTGTCCCTTTATGATAGTAATAATGATAATAATAACCTTATGCGACCATAATCAGCTGTTCTAATCTTCCTCATGGGAAGGCACGTAAAAAAAGCGGCTCTGAAGAAGGCGATACTGCCGAAACGTCAGCTACTGTTGTATTGTATTGTGTTTTTGTATGGAAGTAAATGTATGCTGTTTAACAACCTCGCGATTGCTGAACAAGAAAACGACGCATTCATAAATAACAATAATAGTAATAATAATAATAATAGGATAAATCTCTTGGCGGTGATCAATTCCCTGAGCTATGCACCATGCATTCTACTCTGTTAAGCATCGTTGGAGGTGATTGAATGCATATTTGCCCTTTACAATGACTCGCTGTGGGATACCAATGTATCGTGCCAGTACTGCTATCCTTTCAGACATATTGCACCAATTTCCCAACCCCGGAGAGATGGAAGGCTTGGTGAGCCTGGGGCTCGGAATCAAACCCATGTGTATTGCACGGCGCCTCTAACCACTGCGCCCCGTAAAAAATAATAAATTTAGAAAAATGTGGGAGGGAAATCTGTGTAGAACATGTCTTTTTTTCATACTGAAATTTCTTTCTTCCATACGACGGTTGACTAAATGGATTTTTCTACGAGCATATTCCAGTGGACAACATTTTCAGATGACGTATGAGTAGTTTAGCGCAATTAGGGGGCGCTGTGGTCGCTGGTCCGATCACAGCGTACAATTGCGTTATTGACGCATTGTTACGAGTAATGTTATCTGGGGAAGGTTTAATTGTGAGCAAAAAATGCAATAATATTTAAGAGATAGTTACTGAAAAAAACACATCATTGTTCGCATCGGAAATATTGGCTATATTTATGCACCATTAGGTAGACGCGCCAATTTAAAGCAGTTTTTTGTTTCCGTCCCTGAAAATTATGCCATCTTCGTTTTAAAAGGTTCCTTATTTCGACGATTCTTAAAACTACTCAATTATACACATTATTTTCATAATGATGTGGACACCGTGCCGATCATGATGGTCCACTGTCGTCTTACTGTAGATATATGTTGGCCCGCATGTGGCGCAGTGGTTGGAGGCGCCACTGCGACAGACACGTGGAATCGATCCCAGCGCCCAAGGCCACCAAGCTTTCCATCCCTCTGGGGTCCGCAAATTGGTACCAGACTTGTCTGGGAGGATACCAGCACTGGCTCGACACATCGGTAGGCCACAGCGAGTCATTGTAATGGCCAGATATGCATCCAATAACCTCCAAACGATGCTTAATGAAGTCAAATGCATGGCGCATCCCCTCAGGGGATTGATCCACGCTGAGGGCTTTATCCTTTATCCTTTATATGTTGGTCCGCAATTACAGCAGACCGCAAGTCCAGTTCCCCACACAAATGTCCGTTGGAATTCTGAACACTTGTTGACTTTAGTGTGTAGACATTTCCATGCTGTGCAGGACACATCCTTTTCAGAAGCCATAAGACGCACAAGCGCGGTTATTTTTTTGATAATATTTCTTTATTGTGATTTTTTTTTGGCTAGAGGATTATTTAAATAAACTAAAATGTTAATAGGGACTTTCCAAATAGATGGAATGTGCCTTTGAAAAACTTAGACTGAAGAAAAGCGGCGCCTAGCATTAGGTTGTTCAGGAATAAGTGGGTGTTTTTTAATTATATTATTTAATATGTCGAAAAGTGCGCCAAAAAAATTTGATTAACTGAAATAAAAAAATTTGAACTTACACATTTTTGCCAACGAGAAGCAAGTTTGATGACTACAGTTGCCGAGAATTCTGGGGTTCTGGAAGCGATGAATTCGTTGAAGACATTCTTTGCGTCATTATGGTCGGTGAACCATTTCTCGCGCACGAAGTTGTCAAGGTGGTTGAAGAAGCGATAGCCGGTAGGCGAGAGGTCTGGTGAATATGGAGGATGAGGCCGGGTTTCGTAGCGCAATTTTTTCTACTTCTGAAGCGCTAGTTTCGCTAAGACAGGCCGGGCGTTGTCGTAAAAAGGATTGGTCCTTCTCTGTTGACCAATTCCGGTAGTTGTTGTTATAGTTTACGGTGCCTATCGTCGATTTCTTGGCAACACTGCTCTGCCGTAGTCGATTCAAAAAGTTGTGATGAATCAGCCCGGCTGCAGACTCCTAAACAGTCACCATAACCTTTTTTGGTGCAATTTCGTCATTGGGAACTGCTGTGGAGCCTGATCGCATTCCAACCATTGAGCTGAACGTCGCAGGCTGTCGTACAGAATCCACTTCTCATCGCACATCACAATTCGACCAAGAAAAGAGTCGTTTTTTTATTGCGCAGAATAAGAGCCGACGACACTTCAAAACTGCAGTTTTTTTAAATTATCGTTTAATTCGTGCGATACCCAATTGTCAGGTTTTTTTGTCTTTCCTATGCGATTCAAGCGAGTGGAAATTGTTCCTGTGCTTACGCCAAGCTGTTCTGCAACCCCTTAGAACAGTGCACGTGTTTGCTTTCACCCACTAGTGCCTTCAATTCGTCGTCGTCAAGTTCACTGGGGCGTTCTGCGGCCTTCCTCGTTTTCGAGGTCGAAATCACCGGATCGAAATTTCTGGAACCATGTTCGCACTGTTGATTCACCAACATTCCCTTCATCCCAAACGTCATTAATGTTTCGAGCAGTCTCTTCTGCACTCCGACCGATTTAGAACTCATAAAAGAAATTTTTGTCAGAATTCATTTTCGACATCTAAAATTACAAAGCTCAAAATTAGTTAAAAAATTTCTATTGTTGCGAAATACAAGGAAAAACTTTATTTGTAAAAAATACGTTAAAACAATAAATATCCTAAAACGCCCACTTATTTTTGAACAACCTACTGATTCGTCATTCCCTCATGCATCGATATAAATGCGTAGTGCTTCGAATGTACCAACATTTAAGTTCTAGTTATTCGTGAATTGACATCCACTCATATAATGTAGAAATAGTCCAACTTTAACAAACACATCTCGGTTTAAAGTGAATTTTATTGAATAAAATGGAAAACTTTTGAATCTACAGATCCTTGAAAATAAGAGACCTCTTATTCTACCAGGACGAAGTCCCTAATTTTATGGGGCCCAGAGGTCGTATTTTTTGTCACTTCTTGAACGGAGTCTCGTATTTCGAGAATGAAAGTGATTAGACGGTCTCTCGTCGATTAGTACACGATATTACCTCAAAATGGGTTGCCCATGCTTGTAATGCTGCTGGGATTTCATTTATGACCTTGCAAGCTTAAATTTGTTGTTAGTTCTGAAAAAGTTCCGATTTTTCCTACGTATATTGTTTATACGTATATGTTTATTGTTTACTTGTCAATTTCGAATGATATGTTGTTATCGCCGTATCTATTTTTACTTTACAAAAAAGGAATAAATCAAACAATAACACTATATAGAGATTAACAGATATACGTAAACACACATTTCATGAACACACTGGCGCGGCATTTCCGACGTTACATATCAGAATACAGGGTTCCTACTTAACAGAAGACCAGCAGGACCATGTTATAGTTTAAGAAGGGAAATCTGTACGATATTCATAACCACCGCACAACCTGCTTGCTGTCTGTGGTCTACAAACTTTCCACAAAGTCATCCTAACCAGGATTGACAGAACACCAGAAAAAAGGACAGCCCAAGCACGGTTTCGAAAAGGATTTAGTACGATAGACCACATGCAGACGATAACAAGACTCATTCAAGCATCGCGAAAGTACAACAGGCCGTCCTCTCTCACTTTCATCAATTTAAAGAAGGCTTTTGACTCAGCTCAGATAAAAGCAACGGTGGAAACCCTGGACAGCGAGGGAGTCCCTGCTCAGTGTATAACGATTCTTTGTGAGCTATGGAAGTGGTTACGTATTCACGCTCAACGGGATAAATATCTACGAATGCTCCAATTACGCCTATCTAGTTTGAAAAACCAACATGATGAACGATTTAGCTCCAGAGTTGATCAGGAGAAAGCGGGTTGCTTGGGGGAGCTTTCAAGCGCATCGAGGATATAGTGGTGAGAACAAAGAAGACTCCCGGCTCCATGTCCAGCTTTTCGACTTCACTATTCTTCTTCCCTTAACGTATGCGTGAGAAACCTGGTCGTTACAGAAGGAGGATGAAAGATCACTCAGCGTTATTGAAAGCGCAGTCGAAAAGACGACGCTAGAAGTGTCTCCCGCCACACAAGTGAGGGATGGGATCCGAAGCTCCAACATACGTCAATGGCTATAAATTACAGACGTCGTTCTATACGACAAGGTGTCGAAGATAGGGTAGGCTGGATACGTAAGGCGAATGAACCACAACCGATGATTAAAAGTCGTTAGTGCCTGGATTCCTCGGGATGTCCAACGTACTGCAGGAAGACCACCGAGCCGATGGTCATAGATCTTCACGAAAAACCCTAGAACAAAGGTATTTTGCTCAATGATTCTCTAGAGCGAGCAGGACTCACCGGGCTATGGTTGCTCGCGACAGGGAAAAATGGAAGATTCACTGGCGCCCGCTCGAGTCACTCGGCGATTAACGTGATGGCAGGTGATACGTGCACATGCAGATTTATATTAGAGAGAGAAGCCTGAAGGACTGTGGAAGCGAAATAACAATATAAAAACCGCACTTTTAAATAGAGAGAGCATCTCCATTCTATAAGCCATTCACGTGCTTGACTCGTCGGATTTTCTTTCATCGAAAAGAAAAACAGCAGTTCGTGAAAAACCGCTTTTTGTTAAACTCCAGCGTATTTGTGCAAAGGTATCGTTGTGTTTAAAAATCTTTTTTGTGTGCGATCCAGGTACTACGCCGTTTCGGATGGCTGATAGAAAAACGCCTACTGAAAGACTTGGCTCTTTTCAGAGTAGTAAATAAAAAACGTTTAGAACGGAAGGATAGCTAAAACTTGCGAGTCCGTAGTATCCTCGTATATCACGATTTCTACTTCTTTTTCAGCGTTACATCGATTACAAAGAAGAAATCACCACGAAGTCTAAGTCACACTCGATACGTCAGTAGTGGGCACAGGTCGTCTCCACCAAAATGGAAATTGGAAGTTGATACCGTCTCCATTAAATGTGCGTACCAGTTTTATTATCGAAACTTAGTATTATGATATTGTGAACTTCCAAAGAGGTGTTGTTTGGGATAGTTTTGGACGTTACTTAGTGTTCAATCCTGAAATAAAATGCGTCCTCAGCTTTTCCGTACACCACACCTGTTAGTAACAAGGTCACCTAAACTACGAAAATGTTTCACATTTCTTTAGCAGCTGGCAATACACATATGGTTCAATAGGTCCCAACGAAATGTCCGCGACTTCACTTTCGTCAAAGATAGCAAAAAGAATGGTCCCATCTCAAAAGTGTGATAGTGTTTGTGATCTTTAAATGAATTTGCCCCATTAAGCAGCTTTGGATCGTAACATAAGCGATTGAGATGCGAGACAATGAAGCGAGTGGAAGAAGTTTTGGGAAACGCGTTACATTTAGAAAGGGTCATAAAAATAAAAAAGACATGTGCTCTTATTATAATGACTTCAATCATGTATAACACATAAAACGTTTCTAATAATGACTACAAATTTCTTCTATGCGGCTGACTACCCAGTGCACTGTAAGACTTCGGAGACAAAGGATTCAGGAGATTAGCTTCTTGTCACTGTAGCGCTCTCTACTTTACCTAATACTTCTCGCTCATATGTAATTATATTCATATGTAGATTCATATGTATGCTTGTTTGTGTATGCAGGTTGGACTCTATCGACTGAACTGGTTGCTTTGAATCAGTTGGCTAAGAGATGAATAGAAAGCCTTTAGGAATCATCTCGTATAATTATTAGACTCCACGTCTTAAACATCCAAGTTAAAAGCTAAGGCAGATCAAGTATCCGACGCTCATCAATCACTCAGTGATGCGCCATGGACCGCAGTCTCCCGCAAGTGTCGTAAAGGAGATGCGTAGTTTATCTGGATGATTTGTCGGAGTCCTCTCGCGTTTTTTCTCTTCCCAGGCAGGCCTGATACCAATTAGCCGACTATTGATGGAGACAGGTTTGAATGTGCCTGATGTGCTGGGCTGGATCAATTACCAGGATACCTTTAAACACTGCGCTACAAACATCTTTCAGCGCCAAATTTGAATGGATTAAATCTCAAGTGCAATAAAATGAGTCGTTCCAGCAGGTGTACAACGAGTTCATTTGTCAGTAGACGAACCACCTGAATTGTCACCATATCCATCACCATCCGATCGCAGACGAAGCCGAAGTGTTTGTGTGCCCCAATCTATTCACGAATCTCAGGTATGCGATCCTCTCAGCAGTGGAAAGCAGAAAGTGTCTTTTTTCCTATTATTCTTTTTTTTCATCTCAATTTTACTGGTACCAACGATGACGCATTCATCCATTAAGGATTGTCCATATAATATTTGAGTAAAAAAACAATCGTAAAAGGATAAAGGATAAGGCTGTCGGCATTGATCAATCCCCCGAGGGTTGTGCCATGAATTCGACTTCATTATGTATCGGTGGAAGTGACTGAATGCATATCTGGAATATACAATGACTCGCGGTGGTCTCCAATGTATCGATCCAGTGCTGCTAACCTTGTAGACAGAGCTGGTACCACCACGTCGAGCAAGAAGGGATGGAAGGCTTGAACAGCCTGGTGAGTGGGGTCGAACCCATGTGTACTGAATCCCACCTTTAACCACTGCGCTATACATGCTCTAAAAAGTTATCGTATGCGATCCTCATATGTTGCTGAAACTCACTCCAGTTTATTAGAATTAGGTTATTTGTTAAAATTCACCAGCGGGATAACCTGTAATACCGATATCCATTCGGATACAAGATTCGTCATATTACTGATTCCCCCATGTTTCGAAAATTAAACGTAGTCCATTGTTATATAAAGTGTGGTGTTCCTTGTCCAGGTCTCTGTTTAGTACATCTTCATGATCATTTTTTACACGACAACCCTACCCTTTCGGTATGTTGAGTTTGACAAAAAGTGAACGTAAATGCTAGATGGTCAGTAAGAGGACATTCTCAAGAACAATTACCACCACGGTGACGATTTTTTGTGAGCCTCCTTGGCGGAATCGACACGTCTCATTATACGTGGAGTACTACTGGAAATTACGGTATTTGATATTCAAGGAGAACACTGCCTCCTCGCTATAACGAGACGATAAACATTCCCTGAAGAAGCAATCATTCTAACATGTTGTTCTATTTATGAGCTTACATGACATGGTTATAAAACTCTTATTCGGCTCATATTCTACGCCTTCGTCTTCTTCAGAGCAAGCTTAATAATATAAAAGAGTGTAGGAATCAATAAAAAATTTAAAGACTTGATGCTCTGAGTACAGCTTTTCGGAGGGTAATAGTTTTACAACTTGGTGTACATTTATGAACAGAACAAAAAAACTACTGAATTTCCATCCCGAAGCAAAATGAAAGTCAGTTTTTCACAATTATCCTGTTAAAGGAACAAAGGATAAAGTGGTAAAAAAACGCTAAAAAGCTCTCGACGTTGATCAATCCCTCAAGGATGCTCCATGCATTCGACTTCATTAAGCATCGTTTGGAGGTGACTGAATGCATAACTGGCTTTTAGAATGACTCGCGGTTGCCTACCGATGTATCGAGCCAGTGCTGCTATCCTCCCAAACAAGCTTGGTATCAATTTGCCGACCCCGCAGGGATGGAAGGCTTGGTGGGCCATGGGCACAGGTATCAATTCCACATGTGGGTTGCAGCGCGCCTCCGACCACTACGTCACACACGCTCCTGATAAAATAATAATATTTCAAAAACCGTCTTTTTTTTAACCTCCGTATGACAAATCAACATGTGTTTAAATTGTTGAACTCACACGAGGTTGATAAATCAATTTTATTCGGCCAAAGTTTCGACGTCTTATTGTTCCTGAGAGCCGATGATTCGAGTCCACGGTTTGAGTCGGATCTTCTTCAGTGGAAACCGCTCAAATAAGGCAATCTCACCTCGCGATGCTCCTTTATACAGGGTGATTGGTATCATACAAAATCTAAAAAAATAAGCAGATAAATAAATAGACCCACTTATCGAACTCGTGCAAGCTCAATAATTTAGGATTAAGTGTTCAATGTGGACCAATCTTTTTCTGTATGCATTCAACTTCGTTAAGTATTATAGGTGACAAGGTGACTGAACGCATTTTTTTGTTACATACTTGACTTTTGTGACCCACCGATTGCCAACGCGGCGTTTTTTATCCTCGTAGTTAAGTGTGGTACCTATTTGCCGACCTTGGCGGAATGGCTGATTTGTTGGTGCTGTGGATTTGACCGTATCAACGACCAGGTGTATCGCAGGCAGGCTTCGTAATAGCCTTACACAGGTTATGTCGTCCTATTTGTATTTTACATTTTACATGACCCGTCTCCACATCTACTGTGCGGATTGTAGCACTTCTTGCCTTTGATTGCTTTCTTTAGCATTCATCGTTCACAAGGGGCTGCAGCTTGAGGATTTCGTCTTTTTTGTGGTAGAATGCTGGCCGAGCCGATTCTCCTTACAATCTTGGAGAGAGCCGAGCTGGAAGGGAGTGGAATTACCACCTTGTTTCCTGATTGACAACATTACTACTTTCTCCCTCATCTTTTATCTCATTAGGAAACTAATATAACATTTATGCATGTTTTGTATCCACTCGTTGATTAATAGACAAAATCCTACGAGTATGAATATGAGGTGTTTTGCATTCAATGGAAAGTCATCGGTGATTATTTGTTTACTTCTTTGTCAGTTTGCTCCACTACTGGAGTGACATAAACGCACTCGTGCACACACACATACACGTATGAATATATATACACACAAACACAAACACAAACACAAACACAAACAAACACACACGCACACATCTCTCATTCGAGCCATACTTAGAAGGTACAAATAAGTGGAGATAAATTGCATTCTAACGGTAAATAATTGACAGGCAATGGACCTGACGACAAAATCCAGCGAACCTGAACTTAAAACAATGGATGTTACCCCTACAAATACAGTAACGAATGGCGGAGGTGGACGGAAAACATCGACTGGTTTAGTTCCATCACTGAATCGGCTACGAATACAACAATGCTTCAAAGCGGCCAGGTAAGTGCACTTATACGACTGATATTTCAAATGTAGGTTGGATATTGCCTAAAATTCACATAAGATTTTAGCAGCATTATATATTTGAAATATAAATTTTCTTCCATCATACTGTGCAAACTGCGTCGCTAAGCTATCATGTATAAATTAAAAGAATTCTTTGGGCAAGTTGAACTTAAGAATGAAGTAATTCCTTCCGACGGCATAACTCGTCCCGCGTAGGTATCGAAGGAGGAGCGGTGCACTGTTTTTTCCCACACAAGCACTGCAAGATAACCTTTATGCTCGTATTCCTATCCCTGCAGAAGTCATATAATTCTAATCACTTATCGATCAACAGTAAAAACAAGTATTTTTTGAATTTTAATGGTCCCCCATCCTCTTGCAGTGCGTTGGAAATTCACGAACGGTAACCTCACATTACCATCAAATCTTTTGCTGTCTTGTAATGTCTATTCGGTCTGCATTACCATGTGAATTCGATAGCAAACACAACAATTACATATTCTATAAGGTTAGGATATATGTAAACCAAATTTTAACTAAGCAATTGCGAAAAATGACCAAATCGATGTGGTGACTACAAATTTGGGAAGACGGAAATGAAACCCATCAAAATACCAATCAAAGTGATAGAGCCATCGCATAACAGTCCTCTGTAGATAATATCGTTAGAGAAGAAAATGTTAGAAAACAATAAAAATTGAAGAACATTTTTTTCAACGATTGGAGGTCATTAGGTATAGATGAGATTAGCTGTATTAGCACTCAACTACTTTTTAGCCTGACCCATCTTTCACATCTCTTGTGCGGATCCCAGCACTTCTTGCAGCATTGGATTCGTTTCCTCGCAATCCTCATCCACGAACGTTTTAAAAATTTTCGTGCGTGAGTTCGACTGCTGCTTGAGGATTTCGTCATGAATGTCGTTGAATGCTAGTCGAGTCAATAGGACGACTAGAGCGTCCCTACTTGCATTCCAGAAAGTGGACTTTTCCCAGACAAGTCTGCACCAATTTCCCGACTTCGGAGGGATAAGAGGCTTGGTGAACCGGGAACTGTGTCTAGCCAGCGTAGTACTCGTGGAAAATGGCGTCAGAAGCACTGCGCCAGCCACTCCTTCATTCAACTATTGTAATAATGTAAATAATAATAATAACCTAACATAAAGTATGTGCGATTCACATTGTACAAGTTTTTTCGCTCTCTATTGGTGACATTAATAAACTGTAATCAGTTCACCGAATTGCCACTTTTATCATCAGGCTATTTGATGTCGCGTGATAACTCGTCCACTGCATCCCATCCTTGAAATTGCGTCCGAGATTTCATTATTTGCAGATATTCCACTGCAATTTTTATTTCGCTGTATTTTATTTTTGTACATAAACGACCAATTAAGGCAAATTTGCAAACGGAAAGAAAAAGCCGGCTGCTGATTTAGTAGGCGTTACGCATTTAGACCGACAATCGGTGAAGCAATCCTGAAACGTGCCACTAGCAATCGCCCTGAAATGCGTACATTCATGAACCGTCTCACTGAACAACAGATTGAGCTCATGGGAAAGCAATTCTACACGCTTATCGCTCACTCAGTGGAGAATATCGAACGGCCCGAATTGGTACGGCAATTCGCGTTCTTTTATTTGCAATTTTCCATTTTTTGTTGTTAAAAGAATGATTTGAGCACGGTTTACGTTAAGGTTCAACAACACGCACGAACACTTGGGGAAACGTATGCGGCATTATGTCGACTCGGCTTCAGACCCGACTATTTCACATCGCTTGCTGATGCCGCAATTGCAGAATGCGTCAAACTTGACGGAGGGGCACATAAGAGGTGCTGTTTGACGAGACACTTTTAGCCAGTACAATAAATCAATATCGGTGGCTTTGCTAACCAATCCATGAAGGAGGGCGCGAACTTGCGTAAGTAGCAGGTCGATCAATAACTGGCTCTATCCACAACACAAGATTCTCATGACCGGTGAAAAAAACGGTTGACTAAATCATGAGTTATCAACGACGATACCTTGAAATGGCCGCGTTCCATATCCTAGGATACATATTTCCTTTTCTAAATCGTCTATCAACTATTGGGTGTGCATAGATATGTGTGAGTGTGTGTGTGTGTGTGTGTGTGTGTGTGTGTATGTGTGTGTGTGTGTGTGTGTGTGTGTGTGTGTGTGTGTGTGTGTGTGTGTGTGTGTGTGTGTGTGTGTGTACGTATGTATGTATGCATACATGAATGTGTATGTGTTTTAAAAGAAGAAGTGTCGCTCTAACACCTTGCTCTACAAAGTTGTTCCTAAGCCAGACATCAAGCTTAGGTAACTAAACAACTATGTAAGAAATATTAGGCCGACCACAACAGCATAGGGAAGTTAATGCACTTGCACAGAACCCTAATTTGTGCACCGTATACTCAACTCAGTCAAGCATCGTTTGAGGCTTTTTGAATGCATATCTGACCTGTACATTGCCTCCTGGTGACCTACTAATGTTTCCAGTCAGTGCTGATATACTCCCAGACATGTGTGGTCCCAATTTGCAGACCCCGGCGGGATAGAAGTCTTGCTGAGGTTGGAGTGTGGGACCGAGCGCAAGGGTATTGCAGAGCATCTCTAACCACCACTGCGCTACACGCACTCTTCGTCTATCTAAACAATAAACGTAAAAAGAATAAAGAATATTCTCTATATCATGTGGCCAATAAATAATTTGTCGTATTTGCTGTGAACATCGATGATCTGCAGAGAGAACATCATTTACACTCAGCGATTTGCACCTCTTGTACCGATGCTTGTGATACTTTTTTCTTCTAGTGATTTTAATTTCCCACAGCAGACTCTGCACTCTTATAAGTAGTATATGCCTAGTAAAGTCTCTATTAACGCAAATACGGTACCAATGGTTTTTTTGACGAATGTGAGTAGAAATTAAACGAAAGTGACTATTATTGGAACACTGAGAATGGTCAGTGTACCGTCGAACTCGTTCGGATCTTTGGTCAACTTCGACCACTTTCTCGACTGCTGAAAGATCGTGCTTTTTTAAGAGTTAAAAATCCATAGCATACTTACTTAGGTAGTCCCGCTTTTCATGTAGTACGTTTTCTAGCACTCTTACTTTATAGTATTAGTCATTAGTTACTTACTTTAGTTATTTCCTCGCCATGCACCTGTCATTGATGGAAGTTTCCAGCTTCGTGTGTAAATTCCGACTGCAGCTTGAGGATTTATCTCCTCACTGACATGATTAATCTGATGAGGCATAGATTTTTTCCCTGAATCCCGGATTAGCCGTGCTAAAGCGTCCCTGTTTCACCTTTTTCTACTTCAAAGGTCCCTATATTTGAAATCTATCGTTCTTCTAAAAATGGTCTGATTAAGTGAATGGATGCATTTTAGAGCGAACTTCTTGTTGTTCCTGAGACAGTGCCATTACAATGTATAAAATAGTATATTCAGCTAGTTATAAGAAATACAATACTCTAACGAATCATTGGTTCTGGTTGCATTAGTCACAATATGTTCTTCAGTTCATGTCCAATTATCCCCATTTCTAGCATCGTTCGCAAAACGTTGTCCGTGGATGTACTGTAAGACTAAGAAGAAAGCAGCTGTTCAGTGTCGTTTCTTCAGATTTCCGTTTGTCATCTTGTCATTCTGCGTTCATATCTACGTTCTTCCGATGAGTCTAGTTCCTTTTTTTCTCCTCTTCACTATTCCACTGCTGACCGCCACTCGTTTCCCGCTTTGTTTTAGGCGCACGAGTGTGTGTGTGTGTGTGTGTGTGTGTGTGTGTGTGTGTGTGTGTGTGTGTGTGTGTGTGTGTGTGAGTGTGTATGTGTGTGTGTGTGTGTGTGTGTGTGTGTGTGTGTGTGTGTGTGTGTGTGTGTGTGTGTACGTATGTATGTATGCATACATGAATGTGTATGTGTTTTAAAAGAAGAAGTGTCGCTCTAACACCTTGCTCTACAAAGTTGTTCCTAAGCCAGACATCAAGCTTAGGTAACTAAACAACTATGTAAGCAATATTAGGCCGACCACAACAGCATAGGGAAGTTAATGCACTTGCACAGAACCCTAATTTGTGCACCGTATACTCAACTCAGTCAAGCATCGTTTGAGGCTTTTAAATGCATATCTGACCTGTACATTGCTTCCTGGTGACCTACTAATGTTTCCAGTCAGTGCTGATATACTCCCAGACATGTGTGGTCCCAATTTGCAGACCCCGGCGGGATAGAAGTCTTGCTGAGGTTGGAGTGTGGGACCGAGCGCAAGGGTATTGCAGAGCATCTCTGACCACCACTGCGCTACACGCACTCTTCGTCTATCTAAACAATAAACGTAAAAAAGAATAAAGAATATTCTCTATATCATGTGGCCAATAAATAATTTGTCGTATTTGCTGTGAACATCGATGATCTGCAGAGAGAACATCATTTACACTTAGCGATTTGCACCTCTTGTACCGATGCTTGTGCTACTTTTTCTTTTAGTGATTTTACTTTCCCACAGCAGACTCTGCACTCTTATAAGTAGTATATGCCTAGTAAAGTCTCTATTAACGCAAATACGGTACCAATGGTTTTTTACTTTAGATGCGAGACACTTTTGGCATGGAGTCAATTGATCGGCGCTATTTTTACATCGGTTCGGGACGGGTATTACAATCGTGTGCGCTATCAAAGGCGGTCAGTTCTCTCAAATTGCTGCTCACTCTCGTCTTTTTCTGTCTTTTTTTTCTTTTTTTTGCTTAAAACTGCATAGAAGCAATGAACTTTGTTGAACGTCTTTATATCTGGGAATAAAAAAACCCTCCGAGAGACACCAATGATGCGCGATTGTACGGTAGCCAACGAACAAATCAATAAGTTGCAGATTTATGTTAATCTTTGTGTCTTCGGAGAAAAATCACTGATCGTACAGCTTCTATTCCAATAGTTTATAAACGCCAAGTTTCAGGTCATCATTACCGCAGACTGTGGTTTCGAAGCAACAGTGTACAGAGTTTTCAATGAATAGCGAACATGGGACCTATATACAATAAATATCTATCGATTTTTGGGTGCACTAAAGTTTTGGTTGGTTCTGTAGTTCATATGACGGCTGAAAAAGAGATACGGTATTCGCCCATGTCTATGTTCTTGTTGGTGCCGGAAAATGCGACTTGTCTAGGTTTTGGCTTCCCTTGCTCTAATATTTCGTTTTTGTTCTCGTTTCCTTTTTTTCTCAGTGGGTGTCATTTGTTGCTTCTAGAAGTGCTCCCCAGTCCTTTAAACTCTCGATACAAGACGATATCAACCCTTCTAATTCATTTAATGAGCCGGCTTACAAAACCAAGCTTAGTCTTGCTGTTATCTTTGTGATCATTCACTGATACTGTTCATTGAAAGTCAAGCATAGGCTTTTTCCACCTTATGATTCCTTGTTCTCTCGATTTGTCTCATATTTGTTGCTCTTCAGAAGAGTTATTTTAGTATAAAAAAATTCCTGATCTGTGTGGAAACGATCTCTCGCTAGTGATTCAATTGCGATCGCATTTCTTCAGTGGCGTTTGAATGTGTTGCGTCCGGTATACATAAATAGTAAACTGCATCCAAATGGTTATTTTTTTATCTGTTGTTCTCTTCTTTACAGCAACCGCGAGGTTGTTATTCAGCACACCTTTACTTCCTTACAAATATATCACATGCAACACAACGGGTAGCTGACGTTTCGGCAGTATCTCCTTCTTCAGAGCTTGGAAGGGTACACTAATACGTAATTTACTAAGTCAAACGCTTCAACAACGCAAACAGAAAGATGAAAATCTGAACAATAATTACACGATCACCGGCTTCTCGAAAAACCCACCGTTTTCATCTGTTTTCCACCAAGGAAGAACAACCGCTCAGAGTCGCATATGGTTGACTACTGCACCACCCCACATCAAAAGAGAGCAGGAGGAGATGGACGAATGCTCCGAATTATTGAACGAGCAGTCTGAGTACATTAAGTTCAACCTGGAGAAACCGAGAAAAAAACTGGCTTCCGTTTTTAAACGTCCAGATAAGCCTATCAAGTAGCGGTTACCTGACAAAGTGGTACCGAAAGCCAAGTAACAAGAACATCCTCGTTCATTCCCTTTCTTCCCACTCTTCACACACAAAGAGGACATTTGTGAGAAACATGTTCTGAACAGCCACCTCTGTGTGCACAAGCACGGAACCAAAGGAAGAATCGCGCAACTTGGCTCGGGAAATAGCCATCTCCAATGACTACGAAATAGTCACCCCACGAGATAAGTTTGGAAGGAGAATGACGCCCCAAAACGAAGAATTTGGAAAAAACAAAACAAAATCCCGTTTATCTTGCTTCGTTTATCTTCATTAGCGGGTGAAGTAAGTGTAGCGACAAAGCAGTGCTTAAGAAGGGCAGATCTAGAGGAATCGGTAGCGATAGTTAAAAAAACACCGGATACTCTACGTCGTCAGTTAGTTCGTAACCGCCTTTATGACCGTCTATGTGAAACACCAAATTGAGTAATTTGCCCTTATGACAGAGACGGTGAGTGACTGCATGAGTTCAGGTACGATATACCTGATCTCTTTTAGTATTTGCGGAGACGAATATATCGGCGAAACGGGTAGACCTTTATGTATCCGCATAAAAGAACACTTAGATGGCAAACGAAAATCAAAACAAGGCACGCCACTAGGCACGCATAGAATACAAAAAACATAGCGAAGGTTTTGATGTAAAAGTCGCTATCATCACACGGGAGAGCAAAACACCAACGCGCAAGTTTTTCGAGGCCTTTTGGATAAATTCCAAAAATCCGAGAATGAATAGCAGGGAAGAATGCCCTGAGATAACGCGTGACCTAGCCCCGTATGATAGAACTGATTTTTGATGTGGGGTGGTATAGTAATCAACCATATGCTACTCTAAGCGACTGTTCCTCCTTGGTGGAAAACAGGTAAAAACGGTGGGTTTTCCGAGAAGCCGGTGATTGTGTAACTATTGTTCAGATTTTCGTCTTTCTGTTCGCGTTGCTGAAGCTAGTAAAAAGCTTTGACCTAGTAAATTACATATTAATGTACCCTTCCACGCTCTGAAGAACGCGATACTGCCGAAACGTCAGCTGCCGTTGTGTTGTATGTGTTATATTTGTAAGGAAGTAAAGGTGTGCTGAATAACAACCTCGCGACTGCTGTAGAAAAGAGAACATTTATAATCCAATTCCGTGGTTAATAGAAAGTCGATCTTGGGAACTGCTATTTTTTTATTTTCACTTACCGATCCATCTCAGAGTTGTCCGTCTAAAGGCAGCTATTTATTGATATTATGTTTGAATGCGGACAAAGCAATCAATACAAGACATTTCAGCACTGAAAACCGTATCTATCTACAGCATGCGTGTACTTTCAGGGCGAACTGCTCTTCTGCAGCACCACTTCGGGATGATTTCACCAATGAATATTCACCGAATCGATAGTTATCGACGTGTGCCTGAATCAGGAATATGATGATTGGAGATAGAACTAGCTGCAACAGTAGAGCCGCCCATACGTGTCTGAATGGTGGGGGGCAAATGACGATGACACGCCCATTTTTTCTGCAGCGACTGTTTGGCTGTCTTCGTCTTGAACAGACAGTACTTCATTACCTTCAAATTAGTTGTAAACCTCTAATATCTCCAAAAATTCACTGCCTCCGCCGGTCCACGTCTTATCCATAAATAAAAGTAAGCAAGTTAAGCAGCATCTTCCCAAAAATTCTTCTACCAGCAAATTTGATATCGCTCTAATCTTATAGAAGTACCCTTAGAAGATATCACTACCACTATGAGGAAAAAATTCTCTTAGTTTCCGTGCTTCACAACTATGACAAAAGCAATTTTACCCTACCTGATATGCTGTAATTTGTGTGAACGATGGTGGACAATTACCCAGCGCCAAAATACAATATCCTTTATCACTGACCAACCAGCCTGTAGAGATTTAATAGATCCTGATGAGTAATACCAATAACAAAAGACTTGGATTGCAGAATTTTAGCTATTCATGAATCCCAGGGGACAACAATCATACCAGGTAGACCAGGAAGTCCGTCTTTACCAGTCTCGCCTTTTTGACCTGGTAGACCTGGGACACCCTGAAAAGACGAACTTAAAACCTATTCACAACTTTAAAGGCCCTTAGGTGTAACAGGCCTTTGATCGAAAATGAAGAAGAAAATTTTTTAAAAAAACTGTGTGATAAGCGGTAGTTGTCTATCACTCGGGATGACATAGATGCATTTTTTGCGACTGCTGCGCTATTTCACTGGTTTCTTTTTCCGCGATAGGATACGAAAACCCATGGCTGTTATTCCCAAGATTTGCTGTGGATAATTGGCATGCTTACTAGTTTCTATTGGAATGGGCATGAGGAATATTTATCGAAGGTTTACATGCCTTTCATATGTTCCCAAGTTATGTAATCGAAGGCTTTCGGATGTCACTCTTTGGGGATGATTAACCGACACTGGGAACACGCTACGTAATGTCGTTGCGAACCAGCTTGAAATCACCTTATGACAGAACCAAATACGGTCATTCTGGGCAACAAACGACTTGTTAAAAGCTTGGAAAGCGCAATGATAACAGAAGCTATCGCATTGCATGTGCGTTTAGAATATAGATGAAGGTGAATGTAAGGTAGTGAAGGCAATGATCTGAAAACGCCTTAGTGACGATCCTAAGGTTTTTGCAAACCTGCTTTCATTTAACCTCAAGATGGAAAATCGGGGCCTTTCTCTTTTCATTGATAAGCTGTGACGAGGTTTATCTAGAACTTTATTTGGCTGACTTTTTGGCTCATTTGCTTTTTTCCGTGGCCGCGATGAATTGGGTCGATTGTGCACACCCGTAAATTTTTTCCAAAGTGACTCTTCCTTGCCGCGTCAAGTAGGCTACAATGAAGTATGGAACTGTTCGAGTGAAGTGATCCTACTCTGCAGTGCAATCTTATTAAGCTTATCGACAAAGCAGTATAATGATTATCAAAGCATTTTAGGAGGAATTTAATAGACCATTTACCAGGCTATTCAAGCCTTCCACTCTTGCTTGGTAGGGAAACTGCTACCATACTTGCTTAGCAAGAGCTCTGACTCATCCACATAACCTGGTGGTCGGCTGTGACGAAGATCAGACATCGCCTTATTACTGCTTTGCCAAGATTTCTGGAAGTCTTCTTCACAAGTATTCAACGACGCTTATAAGGATTATCAACAGAACTCTTTAACGAATACGATTACATGAAATATCCTACGGATTTTTTTGTTCATAACATATAATCAAAGGGCGCGCGTGGCGCAGTGGTCGGAGGCGCCCTGCAACACATGTGGGATCGATCCCCGCACCCTGGCCCACCAAGCCTTCCGTCTCTCTGGGGTCGGCAAATTGGTACCAGACTTGTCTGGCAGGATTGCTGTACCGGCTGAATACATCTTAGGCCACCGCGAGTAATTGTATAGGCCGAGGTGCATTCAGTCACCTCCAACGATGGTTAGTGAAGACGAATGCATGTCGTATCCCTCAGAGATTGATCAACGCCGAGAGCTTTACTCTTTTTTTTAACATATAAACAACCGAGGAGAAATAGAAATGTGCTGACCTCTGGACCCTTCGGCCCGGGCAACCCTATTTTTCCAGGCGGTCCAATCGGTCCCATCATACCTTGTGGTCCTGGGGCTCCAGGCATACCACGTTCTCCAATTGACCCTGGACTACCTGGCACACCAGGTGTGCCGGGCTCTCCTTTTTTGCCCGGAAAACCGGGCGATCCTTAAAAACACGCACCTCAAACGCTGTTTAAACTTGCTTCGTTAAGTAGTGTTTTGCTTAATAATTAAATGTAATGGTTATATCTGCTTCTACGAACATTATTTCAATAATCTTACCTGGACGTCCATTCAATCCATCTTCTCCTTTGACACCAGGCCATCCAGGTGGTCCTGGTATGCCGTCCTTACCTGGAAAACCTTCCTGGCCTTTTTCGCCTTTGAGACCTGGAAGTCCACGAGAACCAGGTTCACCAATCTGAAGTACAAATTCGTTACAGTGAAACAGAAAGAAAACGCTCTATTGTCATAATTTTTTATAAAGGAAAGAAACTATCGGTTTTTCTTGCCACAACTCTCAATGAACTTGATTAACAATTCAATTAATTAACTTTATTAATTACAAATTAAACATTAAACCAAAATTGATCAAATTAAACACAAACAAATTAATTAACCTTTCCAGGGTTTCCTGTGTCACCTTTCAGACCAGGAATGCCATTAGCTCCTTGTTCACCTTTTTGTCCCGGGAATCCCTTAATATATCGTCCGTATCAAAAATGATTAACATTTTAACAAATCATTCCTGTAAATCGATATTTTTAACGAAAATTACTCGAAGGAATTTAGTTGCAAAGGGATAAAATATCTAAAGGCGATAATAAGAATGCAAGATGACCGATTATGAGAAGGTAAGGATGGTAAAAAAAAAGTAAACATGATACTGTAAAAAGTACCGTACAACTTTGTTTTCCATCTGACCCATCACCAAAATTGGTTAGTTTTTTTCCCCAGATGTATCTTGTTTGCCGATTACAAGAAAATTTCGTAGTCGAACAAAAATGTGTTACTCGGGAAGAATTTACTGGCTTAAAGCATCAGATAATAAGTGACCATTACCTTTCAAGAATGTTTGGCTCTTTTCGAAAAGTATGGGTGACTGAATATTCAGTGGGTAAACATCCTTAGAGAATACAAAAAGCTATGATGGGAAGTATGCAAGTCTTAATAATAAGAGGACCAATTGGGAGCGTTCTGTGATTGGTCGGCAAATTCAATGATGTCGTCTTTTTCGAGGCGATGACTAATTGAATGAAAGGCAGCGAGAGATCTATGCCACTTCACATTATTTATTGCTTTAAGAAAAAACACTCACCATAGTGCCTTTGTCACCCTTCATACCTGTTACACCGATTGGACCTATATCGCCCTTCATACCCGGAATGCCTTGTACTCCAGGCTTACCCGGTATTCCTAGGAAATTTAGAGATTAAGTGAGATGGCAGTTTTGCACTTTTTGGTCGTACTCATGCTTATCATGTTTAACCAGCAAATCATACCGTCGAGTAACACCTCACTCACCATCGGTTCCGCTTTCTCCTTTCTGACCTTTGGGACCTGGAAATCCTGGTAATCCATCGTTCCCTGGAGGTCCAGGGCGACCCATTTCGGTTACTCGAGCGTTTAAATTTTTTCACATGCTGAATAGTTTACTGACTTTTACTGGTATAGAATTCTAGGCAGTGAAACTTAGTAAGTGTAAAGAGCGGATTTTAAGATTTTAAATTCCCTACATATTGCCGATCCCTAATGCTCATTCCCGACTATTAAAACCCTCTTCATGAAGATGATAAATATCCCTTTAAATCGCGCACTTTTCTCTTGGTGGAGTTTTTCAAAGGCACTAGCATTCGTTTGGAGGAGCTTTACCACTCAGTAGATGTACAGATGCATTGCAAATGGAAGTAGGCGAATAGGACTGTCATAAAAAAAATGAGATTTTCCACCTTTCCCACGTTTGTCATCTAATTTTTATATTACGATAATACAGATTACGCTAATAACTGCGTAACATTTGAAAAATTATTGGCGCCAGTTTGATAATCACCCACGTCGACAAGCATTTCCAATTCGGTGGTGTGCTTTGTGAGTTCGTTCTGAATGGAGATGACAGCGGCGGTGTCAAGTGCAGTCAATGATGGCCGTACGACGATGGTCAACACCATTACCGACGACCACCACATGGCGATCGGACATGGACCTGGTCAACGTGCTCGAGTTCTCGTTGATGAGCACTGGCAAGTAAACGAAAAATTTCTCAGAGAAGTTTAAGACCTGAAACTATTTTGTACCTGAATTCTTTGGACAGTTAATAACTGTAATTCGAACACGATCTCCTATGATAACACAAAACTGAAAGCAACGAATAAATGCCAACGCGATCAGGAAGGTGACTTGCCCTGATCGATATTGATTGGTGACGTAAATTTGAAGCGAGAGTATATCCCGATTTAGGCATCTGCTTGTAATAATGCGAGGCAAAATCTCGGAGAAGACGATCAGTGGGTATTCGTTGTTCACGTTGTACGTTCACATTAGTTGATACGAGATGGTGAAGTACTTGACTTATGGGACATACTGCTCGTTCTGTACAAAGGTTGTTAACGTCTCTTTGCCAATGTTTTTATACAGAATTTATTTATTTCGAAATTAAAAAAACAAAAAAAGGGAACCACAATGATGCTCGGATACTTGCAAAACTCCGGACTGCAGGTGTCTGCTGTGGGGATCGAACACGCTGCCGTTTCCAGGGGCTAACGCGTTCACCACCACACCATGCGGGTCCTTCGTTTCGCCTGTCTCTCAGCTAGTTCTTATCGATCTCTGCCGTCAGCAATCACCCGTCACCGGGACTGATCTGGGGAGCCCATATCGGCATTAAACCCAGTTAAGCTGAGGCTGTAGTTGAATTCACAATATTTAGCTTTTTTATTTTCTGCCTTTTATACTTTTTTATGGCAGGTTGTTACTAAGCGAAATACAACCACAATGTTGCTGAGATATTTGCAAAACTCTGGAGTCTAAGGTGGGGGAACGAACGCGATGTTGTCCTTTCCGGGGAGTAACGCGTTCACCACCACACCATGCGGGTCCTTCGTTTCGCCTGTCTCTCAGCTAGTTCTATCGATCAGCGGCATTAGCAATCACCCGTTAACGGGATTGATCTGGAGAGCCCAAATCGGCAATGAACCCTGTTAAGCTAAGGCTGAAGTTGAAACCACAATGGTAACCTTTTTTTATTTACTGACTACTATAATTTTTCACCGCAGGATATCATGTGAAATAGAATTAAGGACCCGCATGGTGTGGTGGTGAACGCGTTAGCCGCCGGAAAGGGTAATAGCGCCTTCGTTCCCCACCGGAAACACCTGCGCTCCGGAGTTTTGCAAATATCTCAGCATCATCTTAGATGTATTTCACATGATACCCTGCCTTGAAAAATTATAGTAGGCAGTAAATAAAAAGGTTAAGTCCGATTACAGTTTCTGAACGACGACGAAGCGTTGGCTGTGTTTTGGTTACAAGAACTGACAGAGTGTTAAGGGTCCTTCGTTTCGTCTTCCTCGCAGAAAAGGAAAAAGAGCGCTTTTATCGTGGAATCTGCCATGTCCGGCGACTGCCTGTTTGAAGAGCAGGGAACACCGTAGTGGGATCACTTTAAATTCTATAGAAAACTATGATAGACTAAAAATTCTTCTCGGTGAGATGAAAAGGCAATAGACCTTCAATCATTCAAATGCGAACCCAAGTACAAAATAGTACAACTCACTGGTCCTTCATACATGCTTTCAGAGTGAAGAAAAAGAAAACAAAAACGTAAAGCTGGAAGATGATTGTCAAGATTTTCATATGAAAAAGAAACTTTAAGGTTATAGCAAATCTCTACACAGTCGTTGAAAACATAATAAGTAGGGGAATTTTGCACGGTTCCGTGAAAGTTGAAGAGGAGCTTCAGAGCGACGATAATGTAGGACGATGATCATTTACAGCTGAGGATAAAAAAAGTACATGTTAGTGAGTTGATAAACAAGAAGGAAAGCACGAGTGGTTTCACAAGCAGTCAGCGATTCTTATATCCCTTCTAGTGCCACATCTAGCGAAGCTTTTCCCAAACAGATGTTTTGAAAGTGGGCTCTGATAGTATTTTACAGGCAGGTGTAGAATAGCACCTATCGCGGAAAAATGTTAGCCGAACAAGTTTTATTCCGAGAACCCGAATAAATGCAATACATCACTGCTATTCGTAAGGAAGTGAAAAAAGTATGTCCGGTCACTTTTTGGCAAGATATAGCAACTAAGTGTTAGTGAATAAAGAAATCTTAAAGGATCATGCGTTTGTTGAGATCGACCTGGCCGTCTTGCCGACTAGTGTTATGTTGGTGTGATGTGATTGTTAGTGTAATCTCATTGTTGGAGCCCCAAGATGAAAGGGGAATGATGTTGGTGATTGGTGTAATTTGTCTTCCCGAAACACATGCTGTGTGTCCTCAGTGGTGACGACGTAGTATTTACAGTGATTCTACATTGTATATCCATATATCTGTCTTTTAACAAAAAAGGGGGCATGTGGCGCAGTGGTCGGAGGCTCCCTGCAATACAAACGTGGAGTCGATCCCCCGCGCCCACGGCCCACCAAGCCTTCCATCCCTCCAGATTAGGCAAATTGGTACCAGACTTGTATAGGAGGATAGCAGCTGGATACACCGGTAGGCCACCGCGAGTCATTGTAAAGTCCAGATGTGCATTCAGTCACCTCCAAACGATGCTTAATGAAGTCGAGTGCACAGCGCATCCCTCAGGGATTGATCAACGCCGAGAACTTTATCCTTTGTTTATCTTATAACAATGAACGAATGAACGCGCTCCGAAAACTGTGTCGCTATGAACTATGAAAACAACGTTTTTAAGCAGATCCTCCACACTTGTGACACTACTGAAAGCGAAGAAACGGTACCAAGTAGCATCTGGGAGGCACCGACTCGATAATGATCGTAAATTTGCAGTTCTGCACTGCATTAGCGATTCGTAGAGTTACTGTGTCAACGACTACTAGAATCGAACTAGCAAAATATCTTTGGAAGACAGCAATTCGTATATTCCTGGACTACTCCATTCCAGTTCGTCGGCTTTTTTGTTTTCGAGTCGGGTTAACACCTATTTTCCGTGTTTATGTTGCTCTGGCTAAGTATGTATATTTGGATGTTGTTAGCATGTAGACTGTATCGTGCTCTTCGGCCACCATTCCGCAGCGATTAGGTAAATGAGAGGATAATCAGAGGTTATTCTAGTTTGACTGAAATAACATGCCCCATCTATGAAAGGAATGTGCCTACAAGCTTCCAGTGTGTATCTGAAAACCTCATAGAAGTGAGGAAATCGTGTCTTCATGCCATTAACGGTAGAAATTAGAAGCATTGAGGGATTAGCGGGAAATATGTTGTCGTGCCTTATTTCACAAAGATTTATATAGAATACTGTAGAAGTGTTTACTGAAGATGCGACGTTATTCATTTATAAATAACTATTTAAACGAAAGATGACGAAGTTCTATGCCCGAACTCTGGTAGTATGTGGAGCCCGGAATCGGTAGAATCGAAAAACATCGATAAACAAGTGAAGATGTTGATTCTGGACATTGGTAGTTTGGTAGTACGTCCTTCTTTTCTGGTCGAGTCGACAAAAGTGTTTCATATGATAGTTTGTTATGCCTTTCAGTGCGATGCCGCCTCTGCTCGCAGAGAATATTCTGAATTACCAACATTGTTAAGACTTAGAGACCAAAGCTGCTTTTCCGCAAGCTGCTGATAAATAAAACACTTGAGGAGTTGAAACGTATTTGTCTAAAAGTAAATTCTTTGCTCTATCTATTGTAAGAATGATAAGCGTCACAAATGATTTGTGTGAACGAAGCTGCCGAACAGTTACCTAACTCCAGGATGGAGTACCATTTTACCACTGGCCATTTTTCCGAAGAATTTGGTTTATTTGGAGAACGATTTTAATAGTAACGGAATTATGGATTACAAATATTCCCATTTACCAATGCAGTTTGAGTGGTCCAACCATGGTCACGGTAGGCCACTCCGGTAGACCAGGAGGCCCGCCTCATCACTATCGCGGGCTCTGAAAAATGATAAGGAATATGATAAAACATTTAATGTGTAATTTACTTGCTCCTTATTCAATACCAAAAGTGATTCACAATAAATGGATTCTAGTAAGGTAACCAATTCCCAGCCTTTGGTCGCTCCTATGAAGCCAACATTGTCAGAATTTTCGTGAATGTTCTTCAAGTTTAACTTTTCTGGTTATTGAGTGTAAAAGCGCGCTTATGGTAGTGGTTAGAGGTGACCATCTTGTAGGCGTTCGCTCGGTCTCGGAAACGGGCTCACCAAACCTTTCATCTCTTCGGAGTGTGGAAATTGCCAGGAAATGTGCGAAAAAATAACAACCCCGGCTTGCTACATCGGTAGACCACCGCAAGTTATTGCTTTTTTTTATTTTATTCGACTCGGCTTCACACCTAGCGTGCGGATGACAGCACCTCTCACATTCGATTCGTTTCCTCGCACCCATCATTCACCGAGGTCTTTCAATTTTACGTATAGTTTGGGCTGCTGATTAAGGATTTTCATTTCATCTTTAATGTAGAAATATACTGCTCGTGTTGATTCCCACTGAAGTCCTGAGATATCCAGGCTACATGTATTGCAGAGAGTGATTTTTTTTCCCTGAAAAGTCCAGTACCAATTTCTCGACTGCGGAGGGATCAGCGGCATGGTAAGCCTGGACCAGGATGGAGTTAGCACCGTGCTCGTGATGAGTGGTGTCACCGCTATTGTAGTCTGCCGCAAAGCATTGCACATCTCCCAGAGATTGATCGAAACCAAACGCTTTATCTTCTACCCTTTCAGAGCGTGAAAGCTAGGAGCATTCAGCACTAATCTATTCTTTGGAGATAAGCTATACATTCTATTCCATTCGTTGCATCGTGAAGATGATTGAGCGCGCTGTCAGCCAATGCAAATGACCTGTGATATCCTCCCAATGCATCGGTTCAGTGTTTTTTATTATCCCAGACAAGTCTGATATCAGTTTTCCGAAGAAGGTGGTGGATCGGTTCGGTCAGGCAAGAGATCAAATCAATGCCACATGTGCATTACAAAGTACAGTAGCAGTGGGCTAGATGTCTCCTCGCACAATTCCTAATTTTGAATCACTTGATAGCAGGTTTTCGGACGGATTTTCATAGAGACGACAATCACTACAATCAACCAGACAATCAGACGAGCGTTTAAGTCAGTTCGGCAAAGCAAGGAGAGAACCTCAACATAGCACCAGAGTTGGACGGGGGAGTTGTGCCGTGGTAGAGACGCCAATCATCACAAGCAAGGTCATGGTTCAATCACGCCCAGGATACACCAAGTCTTTCACGTCCTCGGTGTCAATAGATTGGCACTAGAGTTGCGTGCGAAAATTTGTTTACTGGAATTTAAGTAAGCACGCATTAGCCCTGCTACATTAGAATTCCACGAAGAATCGACTCCACCAGTCCACCGACTCGATTCACTGACCTTCATAACGAAAGCAGAATCCTCAAGCAACAGCCAAACCTACGAGAGAATAGTTCGAAGATCATTGTAGATGATAGATGCGAACGAATCGACTACGTGAAGTGCTGGGATCCGCACAGTAGATGGGCAAAATGGGCTATGTGAAATAAAAAAGAAAACCAAGTGGCTGATCAGCTCGAGATAACTCAGTTTATTAGCTTTTTGTTAATGAACAAAACAAAAAATCTCATGAGAAACGGAGATAAACTAACCCCTGGAACCTTTTGGGAGGGAAACCTCTTGCACTTACATTGGTTTTCGGGAGTGGAAAATCTATCGGAAAATCATCATCATAAACCTGAGCATCGAATGTCTTTTCGGCTTCGTCTTGATATGATTTCAGCTCTTTGATAGGATGACCAATGAGTGGAAAAAAAAGCGTCCGTTTTGATGGTATTTCCAAAATTCGTCGGCTTTAATAGTTGTTGCGTCATTCGATCCATAACCACCTCTCACATTCGCAACGCGTTGAAGTTCAGCTTCAGCCAGTTTTCGGAAAAAAAATGTGGAAAATCTGGGATTAGATGGAATAGAAATTTATTGTAGACCACAGAGTCGGTTCAACGTGTCTCTG
Source organism: Angiostrongylus vasorum (assembly GCA_018806985.1). Lineage (NCBI taxonomy): Eukaryota > Metazoa > Nematoda > Chromadorea > Rhabditida > Metastrongylidae > Angiostrongylus > Angiostrongylus vasorum. The sequence continues at coordinate 81,719 of JADANN010000140.1, read as the reverse complement.
AAGAGGGCAGAGGTGTCTAAACTTTAGTCGAATGAAGTTTTATTACACCCTCGCGTTAGCCAAAATATCCAGGAAAGCACTGATCATCGTTTTTTTCACCTCTTGCCAATAAATGACGAGACCTGAATGAGTCATGCATTTTTTAACACCTGGTAGTATTTTGCTGTTGTAATGTGATTGTTAGTGTAATCTCGTCAACTGAACGGTGAGATGAAAGAAGAATGTTGTTGATGTTTGGCGCAATTTGTCCTTGTCAAACACATGTTATGTGTCTTCACTGCTGACGGCGTGCTTGCAATGATTTTACATTATACTTTTTATATGTCCATCTTATGACGATGAACATCCATCAACAACTATGCCGCATCCGTTTGTTTTGAGCAAACGCTGCAGGCTTGTGATATATCGACCAGAAAGTATCTGAGTTACGAGGTCATAAAGTTCTCTCCGATCCATGATTATTGATGACTGCTTCTGTGGTGTTAATCTGACAACGTCATATCCCGAACATCCATGGAAATCACAGTTCAACCTGTATTCAGCATGCCAATAAGAAACGAAGTGTATGCGGCTTCTATTTATAGACAAAGCCATAATCTAATTTAACCATCTCTAAAGGGGAGCGTGTAGAGCAGTGGTCGGAGGCGCCCTGCATTACACATAAAATTGATCCACACGCCCCAAGCTCATCAAGCCTTCCATCCCTCCGCGGTCGGGATATTGGTAGCAGGCTTGTTCTGTGAGGATAGCAGCGCTAGCACGGACCACCCGGTAGACCACCGCGAATTGTAAAGGAGATATATGCATTCAATCACCTCCCTATTTGTGAAGTCGAGTTCATTGCGCATCGCACAGGGATTGGTCAACGTCGAGAGCTTTTATAGAGCTTTTACCTCTATAGAAGGTAAACAATCGGCTATACGAAGCGCGGTGAGAGTAGAAATGCGAGGTCGAGTTCTTCTAAATAACTAATCAAGGAATAAGCAGCCGTGTTCACGTGTATGTACATCCATGGCTCTTTGCAAAAAAATGCGTCCTGTACGTCAATTTAGTGAAACCTCAACATTCCTGTTACTAAGCTTAAAGGTGGACATTGATGGTTCTGTGTCGTCAGCAATGAATTAACGAGTACATATAGGAAATGCTCGTCATACCTTCAGTGTGCATATGCAGGCCTCCCGACAGAACCCAATGGTGCTGTCGTTGCAAAAAACACTAAAAGTGGAACGCCTTGGTTTTCGTTGCTTTTTTGACAGAGTAGAGCCTACTGGACCACTTTATTGTTCTTTATGGGCGTAACGAGGCTTCAATGGAAGCCACACGGTTCACTGGATAATTAAAAAGAATAGAGGTGATCATATCTTGCTGAGGCATCCTATCTAGAGTTATCGTACATGTTGTAGAGGATTTTATCGATGAAATGGCTGGATTACATTCCCAAAGCTGGCTATACAATTAAACTTGCAGTCGATAAGTACAAAAAGTGTTCGTGAACAAGTACGGAGTTAGTTTTTCATCTGGAAACCCACTGATTTGCCTCTGAGTCATCTATGTTACGGCGAATTTACCACTACTCTGATGTCGCGAACTCTACCAAAACTGTACTTTCATAAAGAGCATCGCTACTATACTGCAGCGAAGTCATCAATGGTTCGGATGATGTGCACGTTTTAATGGATACTCATGAAGACGTAAGAATAATACAACGCAAGGTTAATAATAATGTATAAAGATTAATATAAGCGATTATTACTTACATGAAATATTATGAACTGCTCTAATAATATCAGTTCTGACCTAAATCAAACTGATTTGTCAGATTGGCATTTGCAGTTTAAAATGATCATCATCGTAATAAAGGACTCATGTAGGAAACTCCATCGTCCACGAATGAAGCGGCAACCATAACTAAGCAACTAATCCAGTTCCTGTGAATTATCACAGAAGTCTACAAAAAAGAAACAATATCGGTCTAATTTTCAGCGTTCACTTGGATACTTGGATACTTGGACGGCCCGTCCTCACTGGTTGTGCGAGCCCCAGCACAATCTCCATTTTTCGGAGTTTTGGTGGTTTAGCCATTGTGGTTCACTGGAGTCCAGAGGTCAGCCTGGCCAAAGTCTGCCCCAGGTCTTCACTACCACAGGCAGTCGCAGCCTTTATGGATCAGTGGTAGATTTGCCACCATGCGACTAGTTTGATACCAGGACGGTGTTGGGTCCTGGTATTGGTTTACTCTTATCTAGGCTTCCTGATGGAAACGTCGGACTCTTTCTCAGATTGGGAAACTTTGCAGGGAGGGATGAATCGTCCGGTGTACATTCCAGTCCGGCACCCAGGAACACCTCCCAGCCATGATGAGGCGCTAAACCGTTGGGAGGTAATTTTCAGCGTTTATGCAATGTAAAAAACAAAGACGGTGTAACTTTTTGCTATTATGTGAAATAAAGTCACGGTTGATTCAAATTTATTCACATAGCTGTTCGTAACTTTATTTACCTCTTATCAGAATGACTTTCTTTAGGTTATCAGACCTATGAAAACTGATTTGCATCGGTTAGTTAACAGAAAACAATGGCAGTCAGAGCAACCGGTCGACTAAGTGGAACATCTCAAGAAAAAGTTAGCGCTCAAGCTGAGGTTAATGCTGACACAATAGCGGATTTCGTAAGGACGCACTCCTATCGTGGGCAATCTCATGTAAGTTTGCGAAATTTCTCATATTAATAACCTAATCGTGAATTAATTAAGGGAGTTCACCTCTTAAATTCGTTGTTATTCAACAAATTTCATTGACTGTACCTTCTTTTGTTCATAATTCTTATTTTAAAGTACTTCCTTACCATGCCGCTTACTTTTCCAACAAATGGCGTTGCTGTTGGGAAACCGCCCCCCGCTTTATCCCTCTCCCATGTCGATGGGTGATGAAAATCTCATGGAAATCAGCAACGGTATTAATCAGATGTAGGCAAATCACACGAATTTTCTCATTGTTAACTAGATCACATGGATAGTTGGATAGCCGGATGGTCCGTCTATAGTGGTTATGCGAAGCCCTGAAAAATTTTCATTCGCTTCCCTCTCGCGCAGTCGTGGTCCATGGTGGTTTAGCTTAATTTAGACGATTTAGACGAGCTTTATATACAAGAAAAAGCGAAAAGCTCTTGATCAATTGATATTTTGTTATGAAACAACGAATTGGTAGCTTCTGTGAAGGACAAATCGTTCGGAATTGACCGATCCCCTATGGATACTTCGTACATTCGACTTCACGAAGCACCGTTAGAAGTCCGCGAATGCATATCTAACCTACGCAGTGACTCCTGATGAGCGACTGGTGCTTCACGTCAGTGATACTGGCCTGCAAGCCAAGTATGGTATTAATTTGCCGACTTCGGAGAGATGGAGGCTTGGTGAACCCTAGGCGTAGGGTCGAACCATCAACCACATGTGAGTTGCACGGCTCCTGTTACCTCTGTTCTGTACGCGCATGGAAGCTTTTCCGCCTTCAATAATTTCCGCATCTTGACCAAGTGCTGCCTATCTTCAGAGTCGTCCTGTTAATCCGATGTGGCGAGAAACCTCAATAACTCACATTCTATTATTTATCGCTTTACTGGATAAATGTCCTTATATCAAGAAAGTCTTTAAGATGTATGCCGAACACGACATGCTAATGAAGACCGAGAAACATATCACACGGTACAACCAGTTCTCTACTGTGAGTCAGATCACATGGCGCAAACATTTATTTATTTGCTTACGAGATCGTTTTTTCATATAAGGAAATTACCGAGGATTTACTTAATGTCCTAGTGTTCAGAAAAATCGTTGCCCGTCTGTGGTGTGCTATGATGAGAATGCCGTGGAATTGAAACCAAACAGCAAAAAAAGAAGAGAAACTCGATCATGAGAACACCTACATCAACGCCAACATAGTAAACTCCCCACAGGGGAATTTCATCTTAGCACAAGTAATTTTATCTTCTTTGCAGTTCACACGAATCCTCAATTGAATGTGCAATATCCCGCGCCACACAAGCGAGATTTGAAAACTTAATCGATTATCGACTGTTTTAAGCTTACATACCGAAGTTGAAAAAACCCTTGTGGCTAATTGTTCAAAAAATTCTTCTTGTCTGATTCGATAAGTGCTCCTAGGAAAAACACTAGGAATGTTATCAGTGATCTCATCAGAGTGTTATAGAATAAGTTTTTCGATCTTTTTTTGTCCACCAACTTCTGAGGAAAGGCGGGATTTTGTACTTATCGTCGACCATTCGCACTTGAGTACACAGGGTCAGTAGCGAGTGAAATTTTTTTCCTATTCTACGATCTATCTGGTACATAAGTCCCCATTTCTGTATATATAGTCGGCTGATTTTATTAGAGGAACTGGATGCTTAAGGAAAACTTGCAATTCCAAAAAATGATCAATTACCATGCTATACATTAAGGCACCTATGGCCAACACTCTTATCGAATGGTATCGAATGATTTGGCAGTTGAAGATTTCTATCGTCGTGTGTCTGGTTGATCCACAAGAAATTCCGCCTTCTGAACGTTATTTTGCACTTAAAGAAGGAAACAAGCTTAAGGTAGCTTTTTAGTTCACTTTTACTGCCAGAAGTAAAACAGTTGGAAGTAGTATGTAATACTGTAAGACGACAGGTAGATCAAGAAATTAGTAAATCTTTAAGGAAACCCTGTTTCTGACAACTTTTGGGGAGAAAATTAGGAACAATGGAGCAATAACGATTCATTGTAGGCCATGCATAATAGGTTACATAAAGCAAAAAGTTTGGCAAAAAATTAAATCATTATCAAATTTTAGCAATCTTCTATTACAGGTACTCGTAAATATCAATGATTAAAGAATTATAACTACATTGTCAAAAAAGGGCGCGTGTAACTCACTGCGGGGGCAGACTTTGGGCAGGCTCACCTCGGGATTCCAGGGAACCACAATGGCTTAACCAGCAAATCTCCGAAAAAATGGTGATCATGCTGGGCCCGCACAACTAGTGAGGACGGGCCGTTCGAGTATCAAGTAAGTACTAACGCAGTGCTTAAGGGCACCTTGCAATACACATGGGATCGATCCCACGCCATAGGCTCAGCAAGCCTTGCATCCCTCTGGACATATTCTGGACTCGGCAAATTGGTTCCAGAGTTGTCTGGGAGGTTAACAGCACTGACTCGATACATCGGTAGGCCATCGTGAGTCATTGCATAGGACAGATATGCATTCAATCACGTCTAATGGGGTTTAATGGAATCGAATACATAGTGCATCCCTCAGTGAATGATCAATGTTGAGAGCTTTACCCTTTTTAGTTTTAATTGTGTTATCACCGAAGAAAACATTGGTGGAAAAAAATCACGAGGATTTGTGCTAGCGATCTTAACTGATCAAAAAGCTTAATGAGAAGGTTACGGTTTATGGGTTTTTCAACCAGGTAGTACAGAAACTGATGAGATCAGTTCTGTAGAGAAAACACGTTTTTGAAGATGTTAGCGGTACTGAACACCCATCATGACGCCGAACTTTTGCAGGCTTTTCTTTAAGTTTTCATCACAGCCGTTTTTCTACTTCGTTGGTTTTCCCTTTTTTTTAAATAAATCCAGGTTTTCATTGATTTAGATTAAAAACCGTTTCAAAAATACGTACGACAAGTGTAAGAGAGCATGACGGCATCATAGTAAATTACGAACTACGAGTGACCAATAGACGAGCATCGTCGGACAAGAGTCGGACTGTGTACGTGATTGTCAGGCCAACGAAGGTTCGTCCTTATGTAGACGATCATTAAATTTGCCTGTCTCTCAGCTGGTTTTATCGATCAGCGCTATCAGCAATCACCCGTCAACGGAATTGATCTGGGGAGCCCACATCGGCATTGAACCCAGTTAAGCTGAGGCTGTAGTTGAAATCACAACGTTTTACTTTTTATTTTCTGCCTACTACGGTTTTCACGGCAGGTTACTAAGCGAAATACAACCACAATGTTGCTGAGATATTTGCAAAACTCTGGAGTCTAAGGTGGGGAACGAACGCGATGTTGTCCTTTCCGGGGGAGTAAAGCGTTCACCACCACACCATGCGGGTCTTTCGTTTCGCCTGTCTCTCAGCTACTTCTATTGATCAGCGCCATCAGCAATCACCCGTCAACGGCACTGATCTGGGGAGCCCACCAGAGGTACAGAGTTTTGCAAATATCTCAGCGATATTGTGGTTGTATTTCGCTTAGTACCCTGCCGTGAAAACTGTAGTAGGCAGAAAATAAAATGTAAAACGTTGATCATTAAATTGCTCGAACAGCCATTCAACATCTTGTGAACTCCTACGCATCATAACTCGTCCGATGTTGACGGAGAGCTTTGTTAACAACGCTGCCAGACGAGTTCTATGTTCAGTCCTGATGAAATAAAGCGCCACCATCTCACATTTCTTCATTTCCTTAACGCTTTGGTCGATTATTGTCTTGCTCAACAGTGTACAGTACCTATTTGAACTTACACAAAGTCTGAACGTATTCCGGCATGCCGAACTACTCCGATTTATTATATGTTAGAACTAGTAGAAACTACCTCAGAAGTTTCTTATTCCAGGATGACACACCCATTGAACCACGTAAGCAATTGAATCTTATCGCTGAAGTATGGGCAACGGAAACGGTGAGAGACTTATAATATGAGGAATTCATCTCCGAATTACTTGAATTCTTAGCTGTAAGATTCATTCTGTGGCAATCGTCATCGATCAAGGTGGTTGATTCCTTTCTGGATCACGATAGTCTTCTTTTTTCTCTTGACATAGTGGAGTATTATTAACCCTAAAACTTCAATCTAGCTATGCTAGAACATCCGTAGGTTTCCATTTGTCTTTGTAGAACAGAAGGGAAATCTGCCGCATTCAGACTAGGAATTTTGCGGGCTAGCATCGTTTTTATCGACTAGTCGACCGAGCATTTGGTTTAATATCTCACAAAGCCGTGGAAAAAAAATCAAATAAACGGCTATACTAGATGTACATAGTGCCAAAGACCTCCGATGATTTGCTGCTTCATTGTGGCTGCGATGTTTTTTGCTTTGTCGAAACATAACAACAAGGAGAACTTGATCGAAGCAGTAATCTACCTCGGGATGCGGTATTAAATGAGACGTGCCCTGTGCCTTGTACCTTGGGGTACAAATAGCACAGTGGTAAGAGGATGCAATACAGGCATTGTCGTAGATTCGATCTTGCGCTTGCGACAAACGAACCCTCCTAGCATTCTTCCGGCGTCGGTAAATTGATTGCCCGACTATCTGGGAGGGAAAAAACACCGAACTGCTTTATTAAATAGGAGATCCCGTCAAGTTAATATATAGACCAAATGTGTCCTCGACCATATGTTGTCTCATACGTTTTAGTTTACGTTGATGTTAGTGTATTGGTAGGAACTCGCCTGCTTGGATTAAACCACCAAGTGCTCATCGTTTAATCAAAGCTAAGGGATATTTTTAATAGGAAATGACAAAATGATCCAATATACTTAAAATTTCACCACTTAGTAGTATAAGAGACGAGTAAGTGTGTAGATATGCTCATAATTCACTAAATAAACAATATTTGTCCCTATTTCTACTTGCCCTTGAAGAAAGGAGTTCGAATTATCCAAAAGTAGTTTGACTCATATTGATTAACACACAGAATCAGTCCCACAGAATCTTTACAGATCACTTTTACATCATCTAACATTTTTCAGGCTACATCAACTTTTGAGGAGAACAGAGAAACGCCTCCGATTCTTGTGCATAGTTGTAACGGCGTCAGTCGAACTGCAGCCTTCGTTGCAACCGCCATGCTCTGCAAATCGGTTTGTGTGTGCTCATTTTTCCAGTTTCCGTACAAAGCTGTGTTCGTAGGGCTGTCTAGTTTGACACTGATGTTTAACTTCAGAACTCTGTACATATGCGGAGAGATTCCGCTATGTAGTCTCATGAAAAGAGTAGAAAAGTCCGGTCGTTATGATCCAACAATATATTAGGTTCAGTTAAAACTGAGCAAAGACTCGGACATGTTCGTCGCAAGGAATCGTGGAATTAGTCGATTGAGAAGCTCATTGTTTGAGCGATGAGTTTCTCAATAAGTTCACAGTAAAATACCAGTTGTTTACGGCCTGAAACGAAATTTTTTCCATGTTTACAGCTAGAAACACAAGGTGAAATGTCTCCGGTGGAAGTGTGGTCTAGACTGAACCAAGTACGTCATAACGCTGCTCGAGAACGTTTTCACTTCATTTCATCCATTGAATGTGCGCTTCTCTATGCTTTCGATATCGGGCTGTTGACAGCAAATATCAAGCAACTCAAAGATGTTAATAAGGTACTTACTTGGCAACCTTTATGGTTTACCATCACCCCTAGTGGCTAGAAAGATGTTGTAGTTCACTAATACCTTCGATCTTTTAGATAATATAGCTCTTGACATAAATCGACCTATTTCATACAGGTTATCCAGTCCGCCTATGAAGAATGTGGAAAATCCTATGTGATGGCAGGAATCAAAGAATGAACACACCGTTTGAACAAAACAGAAGTTGCTTCATTTGAAATTGATATGAAGCTCTACTCTTACGTTTTACAATAAAAAAACATGGCTTTAAAGGTTTAAAAACCCTAAGACAAAGTCGCATGGTGACAAATCTCCCTCTGATCCACAACGGCTGCGACTACCTGTGGTGGTGAAGACGAGGGGCAGACTTGGCCAGGCTGACCTCGGGATTCCAGGGGAGCTACAACGGCTTAACCAGCAAATCTCAGATTATGCTAGGGGCCTGTACAACCAGTGAGGAGGGCTGTTCAAGCATCAAGCAAGTAAAAACAGAACAGAACAGGATCCATCCAGTTTCAAATCCATGCAGTTTCATTGAAATAACATTCACATCATTGACGAACACTAGGCTATTAGAGAAATGCCAACGATATCAACATCTTCTTGAAAAGTGGGCAAAGATTGTCTTGGAACAGGTTTTTTCTAATTTTTTCAGTATCCGTGTTCTCACTCCGGATTGTTTAGTTTCGTCTGCTTCAACAAGTAAACATTGAGAACACTGACACCTTCAAAAGTTCTTGCCGTGTACCTGAGACCTTTAAGCTCTCTTTACTCCATAAACATAAAGAACTAGAAATTTAACCACCATTATCATATCTTCATGAAAGCATTTTAACACCATTATGTACACCAAGGGACGCGTGTGGCGCAGTGGTCGGAAGCACCTTGCAGCACACACGTGGAATCGCTTCCTGCATCCATGGCCCACCAAGCCTTCCATCCCTCCGGGTCATTGTAAAGGCCATATTTGCATTTAATCACACCTGACGATGTTTAATGAAGTCGAATACATGGCGCATCCCTCAGGGATTAGTTAACGCTGAGAGCTTTTTTTTATGTACACTAAACAACGATTACTACACTATTATCGTTCCTTCATTAACATGCGTTCGAAGCAACACCGTGGCAGAAGCAGTAGAGTCGTGGAGACGATGAAAATAAGCCATACGTTCTTGTCTTGTTCACTACCTCAGCAATGATTCTTATGAACTGTTAAGGTTTCTACTTCTCCATGTTCCAGTATACCGTTGTTATTGGCTTGTCCACGCAAAGAAATTTTCGCGAAACGCTGTTGCTGAATGATGGTCGAATGTCTGAGTTATTAATGTCAATGTTGTCAATAAGACGAGAACGATGATGTTATTGTCTGCCAATCTTTACTGTTATGTCATTACACGTTGATACCGTACTGTTGCCAAAACTGTCATTATTGTTATCAGTTGGCATCGATTTTCACCCATCATGAACAGATTACTCTTAAACGATTTCTCCACCTCATTTTGACTGTAGTCTTGGGTGTCAATTTCGATGCAGAGAAGATCACTCAAGTTGACGAAGAGTTCGAAATTTCCGTTGAGAAGACCAGCTAAAACTAAATCTGTGCAATGGAGTCTGGAAGGCTACTTTATGACCAACAACAGTTTAGGAAAGAGGACATGTCAAAATGACGAGAACAAACGAAGTTTTATTGATACCCGCTCTTGTTATTTCGATAATTAATAGGACTACATGCTGCAGGAGGGCGCGTGTAGCGCAGTGGTCGAAGGCGTCTTGCAAAACACATGGTATCGATCCTCGCGCACCAGGTTCACCAAGCCTTCCATCTATACGGGATCGGCAAATTGGTACCAGATTTGTCTGGGAGGATAGCAGCACTGGCTCGACACATCGTAGACTACTGCGAGTCATTGTAAAGACCAGATACGCATTCAATCACCTCGAACGGTTCTTAATGAAGTCGAATACATGGCGCATCCCTCAGGGGATTGGTCAACGCCAAGCGCTCTATCCTTCATCCCTTTACAAGTGATGAACTTGTTCTGCAAAATTGTGCATTCTTGAATGTTTTGCTTTCAGCCTTCTTGTTCGATTTAGCATGATAGAACTACTAAACAAATGGTGCCACCACTAAGAGGATGTACGTAATGGATCTCCGCAGTCATCAACTATATGCGACTATAATCAGCTGTTCTAATTTTCCTCAGTGGAAGCCACGTCAAAAGCAGCTCTGAAGAAGGCGATACTGCCGAAACGTCAGCTACTGCTGTACTGTGTGTTTTAGTGTAGAAGTAAATATATGCTGTACAACAGTCTCGCGATTGCTGAACAAGGAAACGACGCATTTATAGCCCAATGACGAGGTTAACAGAAATTCGATCCTAGGAAATTCATCCAAGATTTCTCTGAACATCCTTGCGGTTTGTTGGCTGCCACCGTCCGAAGGTTCCTGCACAATAGTCGAACCCCCTCAATGCAGGGGTTGTTCTTTGCTGTTTACATAGAAGGAATAGAACTATTCCATGTGATGTCGTAACACATCAACTTCACTTGAAACAGTAGGACATACTTGTGACTCCTATACAAGTATACACATCACATAAACACATTCCATCTCGTTCTTTCAGCTCTATTGCCAAAGATCTCTTTCGTTTATGTATGGTGACTGTTGCTAGCCCTGTTCTTTCCCAGTAGTTCCACCCATGAATACATGTGGTTAACAGTGGTCTACGAACACGCATGCTAATCGGGCAAGCATAGTGCATTCACTTGATCTGGTTTGCATTCGTTCCCAGCTTACTTTCCCTTACCTGTCACCTACACTTGTCACATAGGCGACTTAGCAATACTTTTCACTCAAACATCGTCCGATCACAAAGAATTGAACCTTTCTGGAAGCTGAATGCGAACAAAACGTTAATCCGTCTCCATGCTCTCCCCCGTCTCTTACCCAATACCTCTAGCTTGTTTAACGAGACAGCAGGTATTTGCACACGGACGGATAATATTGTAAGACTTAAGAGTATTATTAGAAAAACTACAGTTCCAGAACAGCCAGAAACTGATTCCAACGATACACTTAAGACCTTCTTATATTTAGGAGATAAATGATATGTAGTTGATGAAGAAAGTCCAGGTTACTTCCCCTTAGGCGATGATAGGTACCAACACCGCCTCAATGTTGATGTCTTCGTAAGTAGTTAACGTAATCAAGACATCACATCCATACTAGCACGCATCCGTAACACCATCATTGAATCGTACAATAGGCCTGGACTGAGATTTGTGAGAATAAAAACTCTCAACTTCCAGTTTATTAGTAGCTTCAGAATCAACGGCTAACTGAAGGCATCTTTTAAGCTGACTTCACATAACTAACTGTCACCACTAAGAGGATCGACGTAATGGATTTCCATAACAGTATGGCAACGAGACCGTGAGGTGCACAGAGGTTCCAGGAAAAGGACGTAGTATATAGGCATATGAAATCGCAAAATTTCATATAAACTTCAGGCGCGTAGGAAGCAAGGTCACTATAGAAATGGAACAACAACGGAAACAGTAAGTTACACCGATGAATACACACTGAATATAACTGAAAAATACACTGTAATAAATAAATATGAATGATTGAGACCACGAGGTAAGTTGTCAGAACAGGTTTCTTCAGTGAAATGGTAGGAGTTACGAACTGCTGGATAAAAGTACCTAGTTTTAAATGGATTGATTGAGAAAGAGAAATACTTGGCGAGCAAGTCTAGAAGCTCAAACCAGAAAATTTTTTGTCAATGGACCAGCAAATTTTTAAATGAATGAAATTTGAAACATTACGGCAATGATGTTGGAACAAAACAAAAAACAACTAAGCCAAAACTATTACATGACGATTTAAAGGGGCGATTCCAAGAGGAGTCATGCCAATTACGAAGTCGAAAAACTTCCGTCCTCCTGGAAAATAGTTACATAAACGGCTTACTCGCATAAGAAAAACGATTGAAAAAGTACTTAAATTTGACAGATAGTGGTTATCAATAGACCTAAAAAATAAAACCTTTCTGCTTAGACCAAATAATAGAAATACATTAGATGTTCACTATGAACGACTCGAATAGAAGTCAAACGCTCTGGAGTCACACAGTCATTCCGAATTATCCACCTAACTAAAGAAGTTTTTTCTTTCAACAGAATTCAGGAAAAACAACAAGTGAACGTATACAGCGTATTGTGTGGTATCTTGGACCGCGTGACGAGTCTAGCGTATTGGTCAGGAGCGCCTTGCGATACACATGGGATCGATCCATAGGTCCCAGGCTCACCAAGCCTTCCATTCCTCCGCGTTCGGTAGATTGGTCAGACTGGTATGAGAAGATAGTACCACTGTCTCGATACATCGGTAGGCCACCGCAAGTAAACCAGTAAAGGCCAGCTGTGCATTCAATTAGCTCCAACGATGGTTAACGAATTCGAAAGGGTAGCGTATTTTTCAGGGATTAATCAACGCCGAGAGCTTCATGCTTCTTTTTTTATTTTATCCCAGACCATGTGAAAAAACAACATAGAGATTTGACGAATAATTTTTAGTTGCACGATTTGAAACTATGAAGACCAAGAATTAAAACATCAGTTCCGTCATGAGACATATATAGCTCATTCTTGTCCAAAGAACAATTCATTAAGATCTATATATCGTTATGGAAACGGTACAACATTCTTATCCTGTTGGGACGAAGTTTTCATATTTTGGAAACCATTAAAAATTTTCTTCTGGTTTCCTCAAGGGAAGCCATAGACAAGCAGTACCACATGCATAAAGATGCGATGGGTTCGTTAATGTACAGCTCATACTTCTGACTACCGCCCTTGCTTTGAAAAAGTGTTAAAATCCAAATTTCGTTTTCAATTCCTGAGGTTCCTATGCCAAGCAAATTTGAGATTAAAATCGTACTTTATAATGGACAGTTATGCTATTACGGCAATACAGCGAAGCGTCATAAAAGCAATATGCCAAGTCTTCAACTCCTCAACTCCTCCCCGCGGGACCAACGAAAACTTGGTGTCGGAAAGGATATTTTAAATTGAGCATTGAATATTGAATTATCCACAAAATTTCCGTTACCTAAGTATCCCAATTATTAGTTTAAGCCATGTGAAACGTACCCAATGTAGGGCGAATACAAACGCCTTTATCTGATTATGGAATTCCCCACGTTTCTGCTCCTTCACATTCGCATACATCTCCGATAATTCTTTCATGATTTCCTCCTGAAAAACGAACACATTCACCACGAATAAATGAAAATGAATAACTACCCAGCGCTAAAACGGTTCAACTTATTTTTGAATGTTCTCAGTCTATTTTCACATCAGAGTAACTAACCATGTTAAACACAATCGGCCAACTATCCGGCACTGGCAGGGGAAGTGTGTAGCGACCAGTCGAAGGTGCAATACCATCACTCCATTTGCCAATCAGACTGGATCTTTCAGCCTTCTTCGGTCTTCCGCGACGGCGCTTCTCACTTACAACGGCTCTATACAAGATATCATTGCAATAATTAGGAAAAGCTGTAACAGCACTATCATCACTCCTTTAAACAGTTGCTAATTTCACAAGCAACACCAGTTCGGACCTAAACACCTGTCAAAATCACGCAAATGGACGTACCCAGTGTCGGTGGAGGGGGTCACTTTTTGAACTCCAAAAGATTCAGAATCATCATTGTTTGGCGAATGACTCCCTTTCAAAGTCCCATTGCCGACTTCATCCCCTTTTTTCTCAACATTCGTACTGAAAAATATGGCAACCTCCCATTAAAACCTTCGAAAATTCATTGCGCACAGCTCCTTTATCACCTTAATTACGTATATGTATAGGAATCGTTAACGTAAGAATCAACTAAAAACCAAGATATTACATCGAGAGAAGACTATACCCTGAATCATCTACGCGTCTCTTTGGTGGTCTTCCTCTTTTGCGCTTTGATCCACCGCTTCCGTCGATCGTCGTATCACTAAAGCAATTTCAGAGAAATCTTTTCTTGAAATTTAATGCATTTTTGGCCTAACCCATAGACGGTGCACATTTACTTGCCAACTGCTAAGCTCGACGTTATTTTCCGATTCTAACGATAAAGAATACATAATATTGGTATCGATTGGTATAAAAGGAAGAAAAAGAGTACAACCACAACGATGCTGAGATATTCGCAAAACTTGGACCACTGGCGAGATCGAACCACGATAACCCTATCCGGGAACTCGCGTATTACACACTGCACCTCGGAGACCCTTGCTCTGCGTTTCTCTCAGCTGGTTTTCAACCTAGCGCTGCCACCAGCAATCATCCGTCTGCGGAACTCAGAAGAAAAAGAATTATTGGAATAAAAATAACAAATAAAATTATTGGAATATTACAAATCTTATGATCAAACATCAATCTGACGACAAATAATTTATCCCATGCTCACCTTTGCATATTTTTCACAGGACTCTTTGGAGGACGTCCACGCTTCTTACCACTAAAATCAGAGAAATCAGGACTGAATTCCGTTTCAGGCTTGTTTACAAACAAAATACACCGTAGAAGATAACTTCAGCACCGCAGAAGGATAAAGATCACGGTGTTGATCAAGCCCTGAGTGACGCGATATGCAATCGACTTTACTAAGCATCGTTAGAGTTTTTTGAATAGATATTTGGCCTATACAATGACTCGAGCTGGCCCACCGATGTATCCAGCCATTGCTGCTATCCTCCCAAACAAGTCTGGTACCAATATGCGACCCCTGAGGGATGGAAGGCTTGGTGAGCCTGGGGCGCGGGAACCGACCCATGTAAAATTCACGGCTCCCCCGACCGCTGCACTACACCCACCCCCATTTCAACAACGTAGTCTGATTATGCCTTTATTAAACCGCACCTTGCCGGTATTCCGCCTGTTTTATTCTGCCGCTTCGCAGACTTCTCATGGACGTCATCATCAGAAGCATCTGAATACTCAGCGTAAGCCCACGTCGACAGACGACCACGTTTCTCTGATGAAGGTGACGCGGAGAAACTGCTACCACTCAAATTTCCTTTGCTGTAACAAAATATCACAATCTGATTGACAAATGGTTAAAACATCGAAAAACAGAGAACGTGATGCACATCACCGAAAGTGCTATCGACCTTTCTGCCTCCTTTGCTAATTCTGCCAACGACTTCCTTCCACGCTTCTTCCTTGAAGGCGATGGGTCTGCCAGGCTATTGAAGACTCTAAACACATTTGGAACTTAAACATATTACCAAGCTTCGAAAAGCAACAAGAAACCATAAAGTTATCTTTTAATTCACATCCTACTACGATTTTCACGAGATTGTGATCTCTGTGAAATACAACCACAATAAAGCCGAGACATTTGCAAAACTCCCGACTGCAGGTGTCTGCAGTGAGTAAGTAACCCGCTATTACCTTTTCCGGCGACTAACAGATTTACTCAGGGATCCCCCCTCATATGGCTACGTGGCGCGCCCCCTATGTGGCAAATTTGGGTTAATGGCGGACCAAAGCGATCTTTGCTTCCGAGACCAGGTGGATACATGGGATGGACTCTGTTTCTGCTGCCCTGATTTGGCGCATACTTTCTGTATTTGCTAGGCGTATCCATGCATGCGTGCGTGGGTGAGTTCTCGCTTATGCGGATTGTATTCTACGAGTCAATTCGGCCAAAAGCCTGCAATCAAGTGATAGGGAAGTACATGGGAGGCGGTTAGGAGTCGTCTCCAACAAATAAGCTGCAAGTCCACTCTGAGAGAGCCTGGCAAGCTACTCGTGAGTTTACCCAGCCACCATGTTCAGAGCCCAGCAAGCTATACGTGGGTATCAAAATGCTAAACACAGTAAAAAAAAACGTGCCTCATTCCCCTGATCCCAGAAGAGCCACCTAATCAACAGCGTTGCGTAGGACGAGTACGAAGGAGGCTGCTAAAATCTCAGAGCCACTCTAGATCGCAAAGAAAGGTGACGATCTATACTTACAATGCATGCACACTTGTATTCGAGTCATCGATATAACACTTGATCATGTAAGCAACAATGATGAGGCACGATGTCATCGGCCTGGCCGAGAGGAGACGACGCCAACCTTTCAGTGCCGTCACAGGAGAATAACTGTTCTTCGGAACATGCGATAGTGTAGAAGAGTAGGCCGCATCGGCGTTCTCATTAACACAAGTCTGTCCATGAACATCGATTCACTCGATAAACTAACAACCCGAATCGTACTTTTTACCAGTAAAGAGATGTGGATCAATGCCACCTTTGACAATCTTCATCGTTTACGAGCCGACATCAAAATATGACGAAGAAATAGTCGAAGTGCTCTATATGGGTTTGGAGAACTTCTACGGAGAAGACCACAGACCCTTTGAGGTCATCATTTTAGATTTTAACGCCAAGACTGGACCAAGAAGAACGTCTGAAGAACGCCACATTGGGATCAACGGATTAGGAATGAGCAGGGTGAGCGGCTGTCTGGGTTTATCATGACAACCAAGACCATCCGTAGCAATTAGCAATTCTAGAGGCCTCACCGTCAACGCTGGACGTGGGAGCCTCCCAGTGGAGAGTTTTGCCTAACCGATGTCGTTGCAGTCCCAAAATTCTACACGGAACCAGACCACCACCTCTTTCGTGCAAGATTCCATTTCTCACAGAAAGGAGAAAAAAACCGCCAAATTCAAAAAACGAAGTCCCAAAACTACCACAAACCAGGATTTATTTAAATCACTAGTCTGCTGTTGGAAAGATGCCGTTGTCGACAACATCGGCGAAGAATACGGTCGGCACATTCAACATCTTCACGTAAGAGCTATGGAAGTTGCGAGCTCGAAAGTCACCAAGAGATGTATGTCTCCAGAAACACTCGAGCGCACGAGCTGCAGGCAACCGCGAACTGAAGTCCAAACTTGCTAAACAATGTAGACAGGCGACAAAAGATTTTAAAGAGAGAAGAACAGCAGTAATGGTCGAAGCTGCAGAGGCTGGGAAAAGCATTCGCAAAGCCCACCGAAGTTTCGTCAATTACAAAACCTGGATTATTGCACTCTGACGCCTAAACGGAACAGTTGCAGCATCCATAAGGGCATTATAGAAAATCATTCACGATTATTACACAGATTTGTTCAATAGCCACTTCGTCCTTCTACCATATAAAATAAAGCAGGATGGTTATGTCATACCACCGGTTCTCCCTTCCGAAATCCGACTTGCTTTTTTCGCCGATGAAAAATCGAACAGCACCAAGTCCGGACAGGATAAGATCAGAACACCTGAAGAACCTTCCGCCAATCCTAGTAAACACACTGGTTCGACTCTACACGTTACCCGTCTCGACGCAAAATCCCTACTCAATAGAAGACCAGCAAAAACCGTGCTATTGTTCAGGAAGGGTGACGTCCACGATACCGGAAATCACCGCCCAATCTGCTTGCCGTCTGCCGTCTACAAACTTTTCACTCAAGTCATCTTAAACAGGACTGACCGAACACTGGACGAAGAGCAGCCATGTGAGCAAGCAGGATTTCAAAAAGGATTTGGTACGATGGACCACATCCACACGATAACAAGACTCAGTGAAGTATTGCGCGTAAGCAGGATGAAAGATCACTCAGCGTTATCAAACGCGCAGTCGAAAGGACGATGCCAGTGGTATCCCGTTTCACACAAGGGAAGGGATCCGAAGCTCCGACCTGCGTCAACGATCAAAAATCAAAGATGCCATTCTATAACGCCAAACAGCAGAACATAAGGTGGACCGGACACGTAATGCGTATGAACGACAACGGATGGATGAGAGCCGTTAGTAAGTGGATTCCTTGGGATGCACTACAGGAAGACCACCGACCCTATGGTCAGAGTTCTTCACGAAAAGCCTAGAAGGAACATATGATACTCAACGAGCCCTTAGAGCGAGCAGAACCCACTGGGTTACTCATGGATGCGACAGGGGAGAAATGGAAGATTTACTGGCGCCTGTTCTGAGTTACTCAACGACCAAGGGACTACAGGTGATACAGGTGACAGGTGAACGCGTTCACCACCTGCAAGTTAACATTATGATTTCGACTAAAGCCTGAGATTAACTGAGTTCGATGCCGCTTTGTTCTCCACAGAACAATCCCGTTGATAGATGACTGCTGATGGCACCGGTGGATAGAAAATCAGCTGAGAGTTACGCAAAACGAAGGACCCGCATGGTACAGTGGTGAGCACACTAGTTTCTGGAAAGGGTAATAACAGGTTCGATGCCGGCCGCATACCGCTGCGGTCCGGAGTTTTGCAAATGTCTCAGCATCATTATAGTTGCACTTCACATAATAGTGAAAAATTGCAGTAGGCAGAAAGCAAAAAAAGCCAACAATTTGTTCAACACTGCGGTCATAGTAATAGCAGTAGCTTGGAACCTACGGAGTTGATCCTACTTTTGGAGGGCGACCACGTTTTCTAACTGGAACACCAGGAACAATCCCGTCGACAGGTGTCATTCTAAATCAGTAATCAGTGAAAGTTTGCTGAATAGGGACATATACTTTGCTAACTGGTCCAGAAATATGTTAACGGAGAACAGAAAGGTAGCGTAGCACCCGTGGTAATGCACACCTGATAGACATTGCTACCAGAACTGCGCTACGATCAGAAATGTTGGAAAAAAGACGATGATTTTAAGGTCCCATAAGCACTTTTGTCTTACATCCACATCTAAAGAAGCAGACCAGGTAACTGAAGCGGCCTGAAACTCGCTACTTGTGGATTTTTTTTCCCTAGGAATGACCCTTACATAGCAAGAAACCCTTAAAAACTAGTTAAAAGGGCCGTCAGCAAACAAACTGTCGCATTATGCATGGAAACGAAATGGTCCGACAAAGGAATCGTACTAAAATTATGAGATTTCCCAGAGGTTTGTGTAGATCATAAGAAAATGCAACACTCCTAATCAATATATCGGTAACCATTCTAACCACGGTCTTAATCAATAATGTCGACACAGCGCTTCGATTGAATAGAAGAGTACCCTTAGCACTAAAAGCACCTCAATTTTAAAGACAGCTACACAACGGTGCCATCTGGCAGATGCCAACACCTACTCTTTGCTATATTTCGACATCATAAACGAAAGTCAAGCAGATTCATATTCATAAAAAAACATACCGGCGACCTGTAGCATCTACTGGTGAGGCTGTTCTTGAACCCATCTCATTAATCCTAAAAATCAATAATGTTTTCTATTAGATAGTAAATAACAATAATTAAACTTTGAGTACGTCATCGAAGAGCGACGAAGTTTTGACTAGGGACAGATGAGAAGACGTTCATTACCCATTTGCCATAACGGTGATAGGGTTGCCAGTAATTCCGCTTTTTATCTCATTTCACCTGTCTTCACGTCTACTGTGCGGATCCCAGCACTCCTCACATTCGATTTGTTTCCTCGAATCCATCGTCCACAAAGATCTTCCAACTTTTCACGTGTGGCTTCGGTTGCTGCTTGAGGATTTTCATTCCACCTTGAATGTCGTAGAATGCTGGTCAAGTACTTCTCCCCGGAGTCCTAAGATAGCCGGGTTGGAGCGTTCCCAATTAGATTTTAGAGAGTGAATTTTCCCAGAGAAGTCCGGTACCAATTTCCCGACCCCGGAGGGATGGGAGGCTTTGTTGGTCTGGAGCGAAATCGAACTAGCACCATGCTCATGATGCCCCTTATGAGTAATTTAGGTAGATAAATCGATGATACGACCAAATCATACTGCGAACGCCATGAAAATCAAGGTTAACAAAAAGTAAGACTTACTTTTGCACTTACTTGTACTTATTAGGTACTCATGCTAGCACTTGTACCACCACTTTTACTTACTTAATTTTACTATACGAGTAAGATATAATACAAAGTAAATGCCTCAGAAGCAGTTCTTCAGGGAAACAGTGGCTCATGAACCGAATTGGAAACAGACAAGGGCTAGCGATGAATCAATATCGTACGCTAGTACTAGGCGTCAAAAAGCGCGCGAAAAAAACCGTATCTACGGCCAGTACACGGAGACTACCGTAACTTGTCTTTTGAGATGATTTATTTAAATACCCGCTTCTTAAATGCTTAATATAAAGAGTAATTTCATTACTTAGTCGTTGTGATGTATGTATGTTTAACTTTTGCGGGGGAATCTTCGCAGTAGCGAAATTTGATGTGGTACTAGTACTTTTTACTGGAGTTACAGTATGTTTCTTTAGTAGTATTGCTTTTTTGCAGATACAAGAAAAATCGAATGGCCAAGGAGTCAGACGATGATTTCTGTTCGCCAAATCCACCTCGGTCACTTTTAGCGGCTCCTAGGTATGGATTTTTCTGTGTTATTTTTGTGTTTTAAAGCTACTTGTGGTCCTTAATGACTGTCAACACATTCGCGACGGTGCTGGTTCTTTGAACACTAAACACGCAGACGGCAATTTTGAGTAGTGGAGCAATTGGGAAATTTATGTACTCATAGAAGGAACTTTACTGTATGGCTAAGGGACTATCGCCACTTTTGTAGTCCCTCTAACTTGCTATGAATTCCCACGCAAGCGCTGCAGCCGCAAAAACCATTAGTACGTTGGAGAACACGTTCATGGTATGCTAGGCAGAATACCGCTTGTTAGACTGCTTTAATGCTCCAAATACTAGCCTTAACGCAAACAAACAGCGTTCTCTCCTTCCCCCGATAAACGAAATCATGCACGAAGGAGGCGATGGTCTGATCCTTTGTGGAATTTTTGAGACACCATCGAAATCGGTTAGGCAAAGTATTCGATTTATTATGATTTGGTCTATTTCGTTGTAGTACTCTCCATTGGGAGACTCCCACATCCAGCGTTGAGGGTGGGGCTTGTTGAATTGCCGGTTACTATGGTCTTGGTCGTTGTGATAAATAGCCGCTCACCCGCCTCGTTCCATTCTAATCCATAGGTTTCGGTTTGGCGTTTTTTGTAGCGTTAAAATCCTCAGTGATGACCCTCAATGAATATGTGGTATTCTGTGTTGAACTTCCTTCTGCAAGTCCATGAAGAACACTTCGACTTCTTCGTCATAGTTTGATATCGGCGCGTAAATGGTGAAGGTTGTCAAAGCCGGCATTGATCCGCATTTGTTTACTGGTAAAAGTACGATTCGGATCGTTAGTTGTTGGAATGAATCGATGTTCATAGCCAAACATGGGTTGACGAGAGCTCTGGCGTTACCAACTCCTCTAATGTCGCACGTTTCGAGAAGCAGTTCTTCGGTCTCTTATACGCCATTGAATGGGTGGTGTCTTCCCGTCTCAGCCAGTTCGATGACTTCCGACCTTATCATTTTTGCTTGAATGATCAAGTCGGCACGTTTGTAGGTACAGATCGTCATCCTAATCCTTTTCGATTTAGGCAGTCTAGAACGGTCCTGAAATGTTAACAGCCTCTTCGCACTCGTCCTTCCCAACGCTGCGGCATCGGGGGGCTGTTTAGGGTTCAGCGGACCCGTTTATTTCATTGTGTTCAGCATCGTTACCCACGCATAGATTTCTGAGCTCTGAACGTGGTGTCCGGGTCTACTCACGAGTAGTTGGCCAGTCTCTCCTAGAATACAGAGGGGCTTATTATTTGTTGGAGGCGGCTCCTAAGCACCTCCGTTATATTCCTCTGGCACTTGGTTGCAAGATTTCGCCGAGCTGACTTGTAGAATGGAATCTGTATAAATGAAAATGCCCGCATGCATGAATACGTCTTTGTAAACACAGAAGGAATGTTTCAAATCAGCGCAGCAAAAACAGGAATCCCATCTCGATCTACCTGCGTCTCAGGAAAGCAAAGGTCGCTTTTGGCTTGCAATTAACCAACCCCTTATCCGCCACTTGGTGACGAGTCACGTTGCCTCATCACTAACCGATGTGAGGTCCTTCTATGAGGTCCATGGGCTTCGTCTTGGTGGAATTAGATAGCTTATTTCTTCTGAGGAAAGGTCTATTGATTCCAATGGTTTTTTATTCCAAAAAATTAAGGCTTAATATAATCTGGGATTTGGAGGTTTAAGGTTGAAAGAGCCATTGTTTTTCTATTATACGAATAGCGGTCAGTAGGCATCGTCGAGAGTGTGTTAATTTGCATAATTGTATTTGTAATTAGCAGGAATCTTTGCTGTTTTTATTTCTCAAATATTCTAGGCGACCAGAAAAGAAAGGTGACGTTCAATCAGTTCCTGTAATATCAATACAAAGCTCCTCCATGTGTTTGGAATCCTTCGAACATAAGGCCGGCCAGTTTCAGCTTAATCAGTATTTTTTTGCTGAGTTTTATCTTTGACAGAAAGCAAAGCAAGGGACCCAGTGGTGCAGTGGTTGACACATGAGCTCCCGGAAAGGATAATCACGGGTTCGAATCTGGCCTTGGGTCGACGTTTTGCAAATATCTCAGCATCGTGGTGGTTGTATCTGACAATCCTTGTCTTGCATCTTACTGGGCTTGGTTTGGCCTGGTATGTCATCACCGAACTCTGTCTTCATATCTTTTCTGAAACATTCTTTTTTCGTTTCAAACATTTCCAGACTGCATTTTTTGAAAATTAAAAGCTTAATTTAAGTCCGAGAACATTGCCGCATTCTGGATGGAGGGCTTGCGACGCATTAGCGATGATGCTCACTGTTTTAAAAGAATACTATTTGGTGTGGTTTTTACTGGACAGTTTTTTTGCTGTACTTTTTTCCACACAGTTTGTAGCTTCCTCCAGAGGTATCGTGCCAGAGGATATATACATTCCTTACATGAAATTCATACTTTTTACAAGGAGTATATGCTTCATATGTAGAAACTGCACTCTTTTGCATAGAATTTACACTTTTTAAATAATCTAAACAAAGGTGAATAATAGCTTCCACATTTAGCTGCACCTAATGTTAGCCGGTTTAGTGGAAGGTATAAAAGACATGAGAAAAAAAGATGTACTTCAAATATTGTACATTTCTTTGCGAAAGTGTCAATGGCATCATAGGTAGATGGTGGATAATTTTTTGCATTACGCACCCTAACTGGATAGATTCTAAAAACATGTGAGGATCTAGTGAACTTCGGTCCCTGCTATCTACCAACGAAGATCCGCGGAATCCTTCTAAGGGTTTACCGCCTCATCGTGGCTAGGAGGTGTTCCTTGGTGTCGGGCTGCAAGGTACGGCGGGGGATTCATCCCTCCAGCAAGGCCTCCGAACTGAGGAGTCCGGCGTTCCTATCAGGAAGCCCAGCTACTCGTAAACCAGTTTCAAGATCCACCATCGTTCTGGTATCAAATTAGTCATTCGTCAGTCGCATGGCGGCAAATCTCCCTCTCATCCACAAGGGCGGCGATGGTTGGGATGGTGAAGACCTAGGACAGACTTTGGCCTGGCTGACCTTGGGATTCCAGGGAACCACAATGGCTAAACCAGCAAAAATTCGAAAAAAGTGTAAACTGTGTTGGGGGCTCGCACAGCCAGTGAGGACGGGCCATCCAAGTATCGAAGTAAATAAATATCTACAGAACATAGAGGATGCCAAATACATAAAAAATCCGCAGAAATGAGCGAAAAACCTGAATAAGTCGAATTATAGAGCAGAAAAAACTCAAAAGTGGTGGATCATTTCTATGCCCAATGTTGCTGTGCTGCGTTGATTCCAACGACCAGTGTGCACTGCAAGGGCGAAAAATCGGTTCATTAAGAGAAGAATATGTTAACGTTTACGGGCCAATTGGTTTCCGGGCACGTACATAACAAAATCAGTGGGCAATATCTCAAATGGTTTAAAAATGCCGTTCTTAAGACGTCTTTGAAAATGAAGAATGTATGTCCCAAGACCGACTTTCTGTGGACCTCGGCATTGATCAATAATAACTCCGTAAGTGTTTTTCTTCAATGAGCAAACAAAATGCGAGGTTGTTATTATAGCATTTACTATTAGTATATTAATTCATCATTAATAAATGCTATAATACCACACTCGTGTTTTGTTTACTCATTGAAGAAAATCGGTGAATAAGGAATTTATATATATCTGGAGCACAAAAAACTAAAGGATAAAGCTCTCGGCTTTGTTCATTTTCTGAGGGATGCGCCATGCATTCGACTTCACTAAGCATCATAGCGTCATTGGAGGTGACTGAATGCATATCTGGCCTTTACAATGACTCACGGTGGCCTGCCGATGTACTAAGCCAGTGCTGCTATCCTCCCAGACAAGTCTGGTACCAATTTGCAGACCCCGGAGGAATGGAAGGCTTGGTGGGCATTGGGGGGGGGGCAGGGGATCGATCCCATGTGTGTTGCAGGGGGACTTCTGACCACTGCGCCACACGTGGCCCGTCTACGCCATATAATACATATATGTATGTATGTATATATATATATATATACATATATATATATATATATATATGTTACATGAGTTTACTGTGTAAATTGTTGCTGCTTTTAGACTCAACGCAGGAGTCGTCTGGCAAGTTTGACACATGTGCTGTGTGTTCAAAAAATATATCACATCTGGATAATCTGAGAAAGTCAGTCATGTTACTAAATGTTAACTAAAATCTTTTGTACTTTTAAGCAACTTTAGGATTCCGTTTAACATTTAGTCGTTGACGTTTTTAAGTTTGACTGTTTACAATCCATTGTGCCACATATTTTGATGAGATCAGCAAAGTTTCTTTTGAAAAAGAAGTAAATTTAAACGTTCAGGACGTTTTTGTTGATATAGGTGCGCTCATGTTAACAGATGTCTGGACACGCAGGAATCATCAAATGCATATGAAAAGGCCAAAGATAAGTGGAACAATGTAGTTGACTGTCCTATGTGTGGTGAACCACAGCCACCTGGTCCTGTTAGTTTTTAATCAACGGTTTTTTTTTCTGTTTTCTTTTACTATTTTTTACTATTCTTTCCAAGAGGTATGGTGTGGTAGCAGTGTCTTGCTTATGAGATATCTTGAATGCCTAAATAGTTTCCTTCCGTTGTCAAATAAGGTTGGATGAACTACACGTGAAATGAAGGCAGTTTTCTTATTGCTAATAAATAACTAACACTGCATGAAAATGGCGAGATTTAGGAGAATATAAAGCTTTTAATAGCTTTTAAACTTTTAAAGCATCGGTCAGCTCATGCGAAGCGGTGTGGAAAAGCCTACAATATAACACCGAAGGAGTTGCTGAAGCTTATGGAGACTCAACAGCGTATTTGTAATGCCAAGAAGCATCACAGTATGGTCCATACGAAAGCACCGGTGCCAGTGAAGAAGGATGTTTTACCGGCAAAGTTAAAGGGAGCACCGAATTCTTCGCTTGAGGAAAACCTTCAGCTTGCAAGAGCTCTTTCAGCTAGCATGATCACGAAGGCAAACGATGAAAATTGTGATACCTCACCTCGGATTAAAAGGTATATTTTTGTTTAATATCTAGAGCACCCTGATGCTAGGACTCGTTGCACATAGTGGATCACAATGGCTAAACCAGCAAAACTTCGAAAAAATGGAAATTTTGCATTCAATCTAATGCTAATGCAATCATACGCAGCGGAATGGCCGGTACGAGCTCTATGTTGTATATTCTCTTTCTGGTGGTTTATTTAGACCCACAAAACCGCTTTCCCAGATTTTCTTGTAAAGACTCCATAGCTTATCCAACATGGAGATTGTGTTGGGCTCTACGTGAGAGCATATATCGATTCTGAGTTTGGTACTTAGAAATACACAAAAAATTTCTTATTTTTCTTGAGCAAGTTCGTTGACCGGTATTTGGGCTGACAATTGACTTTTATTTTAAACATTGTCACTGTAATGAGTTATAGTCATTGTATGGAATATTTGGGTATAAAGATGTATCAAAATAGCCTCATCATTAGTTACACAGAACTCCCAAGCATTTTTGTAACAGGCTACAGTAACAGGTAACAATGGGCTGATGCAATAGTGCCATAGTTGTCATTCACAACCATAGAGCGGCAAAGGAAAGTCTGCACGATCCTGACCTGGTAATAAGTTCTGAAGACCTCTGTTATCGGAATTCTACCGTTTATTGTCAGAAAACACCAAGTCTGTAAAGGCTGGAAATTAAGCGCCGTCCTAAGCTGCAGGGACACTAAAAAGTCGTGCTCACGTTATGTGTTTGTTCACTTATCAAGTTTACCTAGTAGAATCGAGTATTTTTGTTACGTCTTCGTCTTCTTTCCAGTGTTAGGTCTGATCAGTTCACTGCTGTTGGATTTTCAAGTACACGCTACGACAGCGCGTAATTATTCACCACGCTAAGTACGAGTCATGTGTGATTCGTACCGTCCGTTCTGCTCTTCCACCCAAAATTATCGTGTCTGTTGTGTTTTCCTTTTATAATCCATTATCCATGTATTTTGTCAGTCTCATTTTCTGGGAATTATTTTTTTTCTTAAAGTGTTCTATTCATAGTTCCATATTTTACAAAACTTGGAACTCCTGGATGTGGTGTAAGGAACCTTGCCCACCATCCAACTATGGTTTCTGCAACAAATGTTAAGTATACCTTGACATTTTTGTATATTTTGTATACCCACTCATTGCATGATAGAACTATGATTCATCACAACTGTTAGGAAATCAAGAGCAATCAAGGATGTGGAAAAAGAATTTTAAACGCTTGAACCATGTCGGCGACGTAATAATTGAACATTGTTTTGGATCGAATTTTCATCGAATGGCGAAGCTGTTCCACTTCTCGTCGCAGTATGAGGGAAGTGGATCATAGAATGAAGATGAAAGTGATGATATGAACAGTGAGTGACCAAGCAGTGGAGATCTCATAACCATCAAAATTTCGACGGCACTCATTTTCTAGTGGAGCAACCGAACTAGATTGAATTCACAAACCTGATGCTTTGTTGTGATTTCTAGATGATATATTGGACTTTATTATGGATATGACTGGTAGATACGGACAAGAGGACGAGTCGAAAAAACTAGAAGTGTTGAAGTGTTGAAGAGATTCATAGGTGTCTCTTTTCAGATAGAAACCGTCAGAGTACCATTGTTAAGGAATTATTCTACCTTCAGTGTTGCCAGTATAGGCAATATGGTTAGGTCCAAAGTAATAACAAGAGAAATTTAAAAGGCTATATGCTTATCTGCTTTGGCAGACAGTGGAATCCGTGGTAGATGGAGCAGATTGTAAAAGAGCTTTCTCCTTGTTGAAATTTCTTTTATATCACTACATGATCCGACATCACATGTGTCGCACTGTGCCGATCCCAGCATTTCCCATTATTTTGATTCGTTTCCTGCATCGACTATCCACTAATGTTTTCCATTTTTTTTTGCATGAATGTACGTCCTTGAGGTTTTTTTCGTCCTCTTCACAAATGTCGTTAAGTGCTGGTGGAGTTGATTCTCCCTGGAATTTTGACATAGCCGCCCTTCTGCGTACCCACATAGATTGGGCGGAGTGAGTTTATTCCGTCTCGAGGAGTCTGGTACCAGTTTCTCTAACTCGGATGTATGTATGGCTTGCGAAAACTGGTTCTAACAGAATCTGTAGGTTTGGCAAAGAAGCGAGTGTTGACGGATACAATGTTTTTTATCTTGAAGAGAGAACGGACTTGCCTTAGGCCAGATTATCCTCCATAAGCGACAAGGATATGGGATGAAATTGTTAATGTTATTTGGATACTTGGATACTTGGACGGCCCTTTCTCACTGGTTGTGCGGGCCCCAGCATATTCTTCATTTTTCAGAGTTTTGCTGGTCTAACCACTGTGTTTCCCTGGAGTCCTGAGGTCAGCTTAGCCAAAGCCTGCCCCAGGTCATCACCACCAGGCAGTTGCCGCCCTTGTGGATTAGAGGGAAATTCACCACGATGCGACTAGTTTGATACCATGATGGTGGCAGATCCTGGTATTGGTTTACTCTTAGCTGGGTTTCCTGAGGGAAACGCCGGACTCGTTCTCAACATAGGAAACCCTGCTTGGCGGACGAATCCCCCCCGCTGTACATCGCAGTCTGATACCCAGGAACAACTACAAGCTACGATGAGGCGATAAACCGTTGGGAGGATTGTTAATGCTAGGCATTAAAAATGGTTGAATGCGTGAACATAGTATATGCCAATGGAGACATATCAAGCATTGGATGTATAGCTAAGTTGATAGCGATGGGGCTGATTAGTGGTTTTTTAGATGAGGAAATACACCTACATACTTTTGGTTTGGGAGTTTATCCTTTACTGAAAACTTGGTGAAGAAGATCCACTTCGTTTGAACGTTCAGACAAACTAGAAACAACTTTCCACGCAGATCATACAGAAGAAGTAGAAGAGGCGCAGTTGAAGGGTCAGTGAATAAAAGCATTATTATGATGTTTCTGTGCAAACTACGGCTACTTGAGCCGCCTCAGAGTTGGTAGTTCTCGGCTGTTCCTGGACAAGTTTCTTATGAAAGCAGCAGTTGGTTACGTCGTATTCTATGCTTGCCAGGAAAGCTAGAAGAGTGGTGCTTCTCCACTCATTCATCGTTCAGCTGTACGCGGCTTTTTTCTTTGTGTTATCAATGGAAAGTGTTTGCTGCAGAATAGAAAATCGACTACGACTTCTGTAGAAAATGGGGACTACTATACTGAAAATTCAACGGTACATAGGTTTTCGTTAAACTATCAGTATTATCACCACATTACCACGATAAGGGAAGAGGAAAGATAGAGTAGAAACGAAGGAATTACTTCCCCTTGAAAGAGGAATTCCTTCAATACGAGCATAGACGGCGAAAGCTGGTCTATCGACTGTTTGAATCTTTCTAATAGGGAACATGAGCTGGGTTTAGACGTATATACGACATGATAGTTTATGTCATAGTATATGGCTTCGTCGGTATGGATAATCTATGCTGGATGCTAAAGCCAGAGTGCCTTGGTTTAAGGTGAAGGCGCAAAGGACATGTATACGACGTGTATGCTGGTAGCTGTGTTGAATCCAGTAAAGCAGCCTCGGATTTTTCCGGGTTTTGATTCAGGAAGCCTATTTAAAAAGTAAACCAGTACCAGGATCCACGACCGTCCTGGTATCAAAGTCGCATGGTGGCAAATCGCAGTATGATCCACAGGGGCTGCGCCTGCCTGTGGTCGTGAAGACCAGGGAAGACTTTGGCCAGGTTGACCTCGGGATTCCAGTAAACCACAACGCCTTGACCAGCAAATCTCTGAAAAATGGTGATTATGCTGGGGCCCGCACAACTAGTGAGGACGGGCCGTTCAAGTACCAAGTACTGTTATAGATCAATGCAAATCTTACTTTATCCACATCTGACAAATTTTAAAGCTTGGAATTTTTGATATCAAGAGCGCGGTTTCGACAAGTCTATTTTAACGAATTCAACTCCGTCACATCGAACGAGCTCGACTAATGGATGCCGTACGAGCTGAATGAAATCAAAATCTCCTTTTCGAAGTATCTTTCGCGTTACTCAACTTGCGAGCAGGAGGGAATCCTCAAGAACAATCGGCGATGGTCGGCTGGGTGGTTGAACCGTGATGAAGATCCACAGTATTTAGAAAAGCAGAAATTGTACCGAAGGAAGGATGGTTCAACACAGCATCCTGTTGAAACGATTACGGTGGAGAAGTACGTCCAGGAAATCAACAAAGTGCACCACAAAGTGTAACCCCAGCTTCTGACATTGGTTCATCGACTAATAGAAAGGGACTAATTCTTCTCCTCGACATTGCGGTGCTTCATTTCCAACTCTCTAGAACTGTAGTTTTATACAACCTGTGTATATAAACCTGTTTCTAGTTGCGGAAATGTATAGATTATAACAATTCCTACCTCAGTGGCTAAAATTTATTCTGGGCTGAAATATGCCTTTACAGATTATTAAAGCCGTGCACTAACTTCCGAACAATGTAAATAATAACCTTCGCTGTATTTAAAGCCTTCTCAGCATCAAAAAATCTATACTTTGACGAAGAAAGTTGTCCAAAAAGCAGTTTTTATACTGCTAGATGTAGAGAGTAGCTTTTCTAGGCTGAATCCTTGTTCAAGCGCGAATGTATTAAGAAAGTTGACCAGAAAAAATAAGGCTGTTATCGGAATAATTGAATTCCTCCTGCAATGATCTTTTAGTTCTACTTTGAATGCTTGGACTGGCGAGTATACCAGCTAATCAGCATATCTGTGCACATATGCACGTACACCACACGTTCTGGTTTGTTATTCAGGGTTTTTGATCCGAATGAAAAGAAACGCAAGAGGCCACGATCGTATGCCGTTGTCGAATTGGCTCCTCGTACCTGCAAGTGTGAGGTGAGGTATACTTTAGACTTTTTTTTTAACACATGATATCGACTGTAGACCTTTCTAAACACATTTGCGACGATATTATATGATTTTTCATATTGTTGTTGAGTAAACACGAGGTGTTATTTTATTCTCTATTTACGAACAAGCTGACATTTCGGCGGATTTCACCTTCCTCAGAGCCTTGAAGGGTTAAGTTGACTGGCCAATTTGTTCGGCCGGGTAGATTGCGGTGAAATTGACCTTACCAGGATCTGAGGAAGGCGAAATCCGCTGAAACATGAGCTTGTTTGTGTATAGGGAATAAAATAACACCTCATATTTGTCCAATAAAAATATAAGGAATTATTTGACCAATGCGGAGGTTAATAGAAAGTCGGTCGTGGGATGTTATATGAATTGATTTCAATTTATTCATGAAGAGGAGACAGATTGACAGGTAGCAACTATCTTCCACTCATACATGGCTGCCGCAAATCATTGCTCCATTCGGCAAAAATATTCCACTTCAGAATGAACTTTTTAGTGAAATGTAAGCCATTAGAATCTGCTTTCGAATAGAGATCACCTGTACTGATGAAACTACAAATTTTGCGAAAGCTTTTAAATCGTATTTTTCCCTTTTTTTCGTCCATTGTCATACTTCCAAGAATCTAGCAACAGGCACATCCTCCAGCACAAAGTGACGGACCGTCTAAAGCATATCGTTGATGTTTGCGGTTGCTTGTGCTGAAAATTTTAGAAAACTAGATTCCGTTTTCAATTCCTTCTAGGATTTTTATTTTAGACAAATTTGAAATTGTATTGGATTTCTCGAAAATTTGTGCTGAAGTGATGGAGCTTAATTTCTTCTACAACTATTTCACGTCAGCTCATCAAGTTCTTCAGTTATCGATGAATATGTGAAAGCTGAAGGCAAATGGGCGTCGTCCCATTCTGATGCCGCCTAAAGTTAGTCGTCGTCGCCGCAGATGTATAGAAATGTTGTTCAATTGTTTCCGCAATTAGTTAACCTGGGTGTTCAGTTTAACTGCTTGAGGTCCTCCAAAGAATTCACGATCGCTTTCTGGGGGCTTTTCGGATAAGGAAAACAGATGGAACAAGTGTCTCACATGCGGAGATGTGCAACGATTTGGCGATCCGTACAACTGCTTTTATGCAACAGCAAACTCGACTGTTAGAAAAGGTTCTGTGATCTGATACTTTTTTTTTAATCATTTATAAGTTAATGTCGTATAAGGCCCAGCTTCCCACTAATTGTCGATTAGCTCTAGCGGGTAACGTTAAATATCCACTGGCATTTTCTACGTGTCTGAGGTGGTGAGTAGGTCCCAGTGGAGATTCGTAATCCTCAGTGTCTTAGTATGAAGCCGTTATTTTTTACTGTCTTTGGGAAGAAGTAGCCATGAGAAACTTAATGGTTTGCAACTCAATGGCTTGAGGTTATGCTTAGCGGGGCTTCGGAGTTGAAATGTTGGGGGTAGTATTCAACTTGGAGACTCTAATGAATGGGTGAACCTGATGAACCACCAACTCTACATCGCACATGTATTCGTATAGATACATGGTTTTTCAAATTTTAGTTAGAGCGGCTGGAGCGCTTATCACAGGATATGCATCGCCTGGTGGAAGAAGAGTCTTTGGCAGACATTCGTATACTATGCGTTGATGGTGCGATAATGCTTTCGATTCTTCTTTTACTTGGGAAGATATATTCCTCCGTATTGAATTTATTGATTCTGCGTTTGATGATTCTATATTAGGTTGTTTAATCGATTAAATGAGAAGTGGCCTTTGTTCTTCAGTCTAATCGAATTTGATGCAGGGCTACAAAAGCATAGCGAGGAATCTAAAGATTACAATATAGATGGATGTTCAGGTTCTCTAAACGGTCATCGGTGTTTGTTACACGCACGAACTTCACTGATATCCAAGCCCTCTCAAACTGCTTATCAGATTGTTGAGATTAACGAGAGTCAAAAAGTGAGTGGCTTTTTGAGGTGATTGGGAACGTGATGGTGTAGTCATGACCTGAGAAATATTTGCATTGCACAATGTTTATCCTATATTTTGGGGTGTAGCCGTACCCACAGTGTTTCCTTGTCCAGCTGTTCATTTTCAATTTATATTACATTCCTTTTTAGATTGTGAAATACTGGTTGCAGTACGTTTGTTCTGGGAGGATAGAGTGGGAAAAGGACGATACTGTAAGAATTCAAAAGGTTGCGGAACAATACGGCCCAGGTGAGCAGTTTTTCACCATCATCCGCACAAAAACTACCTGACGAAACATTGTAAAATTTGAAGAATACGATAGTGAAAATTTACGGCAATGTTTTAACACAGACGACTTGCTTCCACTTTGCACGAGGATGCTGACACGCTCACATTTGGAACCAAAAACAACAGTTTCTGCTATTTCGGCTACTAACTCATCTTCAATTCCTGATTTCTATGCTACTAAGAGAGGAATGGCTACCGGTGCGAGAGAGCCGGTCAATCAGGTTGCCACATTTTTTCGTACTGTAATTTCTGTACAGTTCGTCTTCCAATATGGCTTTAAGAATGAGGTGATTATGTTGTTTAGAAAAAGTCGTTTGACTTGTTCCGTGGTGTTGTCGAGAACGAAAAGCTTAGTGTTTTTCTTTAGCCAACATCTATACCTCAATCGGACGTTGGCCAACACTCTATGGCAACCGTTGTCATTCCTAATGAACTCGCAGTAAAATTAACGTCTTCTTCAGCAGTAGATAAAGAAGATTCAGACATTACAATGGATTATGAAGATCCTCTACAAGGCTTATCGCTAGCAGATACGAGTGAAGATCGCGAAACTAACAATGAGTCTGTCATCGTAGGTATGAGTTATATAATTACTTGATCGTGATTTATGCTGTCATCTGAAGCTCAAGGATAACGGGATGTGTTTAAATAATCCTATTAATAATCCATTGAATCTAGTGTAAGTGATCCTATTAGTAATCCAATGAATCTAGCAAGCACCACATAAGTTCTATATTGACCCATATCATGCTGTCCATTCTTTGCTCTTTCTCAATGATAGCAGAGAAAATTGAACTTTCTCTATGAGGCTATTCATTCTTAAATTTTCTTTTGAGTGGTGGCGAAGTTCGTTGTTTTGTTCTCACGAAATATCCCCGATGAGTTTTAGTGTGGAAGGCGACACTGAATCACATTCCATGTCATTCGTACCCACTTTGCTCCAGGGTGTCGTCCGAATCCAAATTGGGAGCAATCAGCGTACACAAAACCACCCCCAAGCATGCGTATTTGCTTTAATTTCAAAGTTAATTTTATTTCTCGACATCTATAGTGCAACTACGTGCTCGAAATGGAGATCCACATATATATAATGTATAGGTACATATACGTATATACATATATATATATATATATATATATGTACATGTATACGTTGTGTATGTATACATGTATACATGTATGTACACATATATGGCGTGGATTGTACAGCAATAGTGATGCCGATCGTCGCGAGCGTTGTGCTGGTTCGGTCCCGCACCAGGATCACCAAGCCTCTCATCCCTCCGAGGTCGGCGAATTGGTACCGGACTTGTCCGGGTAAAAAAATCGTTGTCTGCAATCCAACTGAGAGTGCTCCAGCCCGCCTATCTCAGGACTTCAGGAAGAATCGATTCCACGAGGATTCTACGACATTCAAGAGGAGCGACCACACATGAAAGTTGGAAGACCTTCGGGCACGATGCATGCGAGGAAACGAATCGAAGATGAGAAGTGCTTGGATCTGTACTGTTGACGTGAAGACGGCTCGTATAAAATGAAAATAGGAAATATATATATATATACATATATATGTATACACACATATATATACACATATATATATATACATATATATATATATATATATATATATATATATATATATATATATATATATAGTACAATGTGGCGCATTTTCAAATGTTGTACATATCAAAGCGCTTCTTTTATTTGGTTCGTTGCCCTGAACCAGTCATCCATGAAGGTGTTCACATTTGCATGTGAATTCATCTGCAACTTTGGGATTTTACATTCTTCATGAATGTTGTAGAATGCCGGTTGAGTATGTTTTCTACAGAATTCCGGGATTATCTTGTGAGAGCGACTTCACCACTACTAATCCGTGGGTCTTATGAATCGGAAGGAAGTGTTCCTGAGACAATTGTGGTACCACTTGGTGTCTCCAAAGTAATGAGTGGTTGGTTAGTTGGACATTGTCGGAGCAACGATCACGTGTCTATTGCAGAGTGCTGCTAACCAGTCCATTACATATCCTCTATATATGCCATAGTACGTTTGGGGATTTTCGGGATGCCCTCTTGCAAACAAGTTTTATATCTATTACGGCTGTACCAAAATTTCGGTTCTTTCTTAACCTGGAATTTAAGCCAAAGGATGTGAAGATAAACGGCCCCCCATACAAAGAGAGCAATGTTGTTCATGTCCATCGTGCGCACATAATTTAGACAGGCGAAACGAAGGACCTTTAAGGTGTGGTGCTGAACGCGTAAGCCATCGGAAAATGTAGTAGTGTGTTCAATCGCCACTGCAGATACCTGCGGTCCGGAGTTTTGCAAATATCTCAGCATCATTATAGTTGTATTGCACATTATTTAATTATACCATACAGATAATAATGCTGGATGCAGTCGTGATGCTGGTGGAGAGGTTCACATATTGGAATCCTGCTCGAGTGAATATCACGATGATGTCATTGACTTAACTTCGCCGGAAAGAGGGGTTGGTTGACGGAGGCTTTTTATCATTTCCTTTTTTTCTTTTGCTACGAAGTCGTATCTTTCTTTACACTTACACTTACCACGCCTTTTACATGACCAGTGACGATCACTAGAAATTCTTCACTACTTTTCCGATGTTTCTACTTATTTTGACTTTATGACATGTCTAAATGCAAAATAATCATCTGCATTTCGATAAGATCTTTACTACTCAGTTTCTCCAAATATTTGAAGTTTCGACGGGTTTCTGCATCTTGAATGCGTCGATTAGAGCGGTCACTAATTGTACGAAATTTTATAGCGGTTTTTCTTTTCCCTAATATTTTGTGAACGTTTACAGAAATATCGTTGGAATTATCACTTATTCATTAGGAACACTTCACCTTCTTTTAGGGTGACATCTCAAAGTGCTACTCAAAGTGATATGGAAATTACACTCTTTGACGTACCTATGACAGACCATTCAGAAGCTCCTGCGAATAGCAACAGTCCAGATATTTTTGAGAGAAGCAAAGACGGTTCTGCAGCTGGTAAGGTGCTAGAACATCTATGTGATCTATGTTTTTAGAATATAATCACCGTTTTATTTCTGTTGTATAATGCATTGGGAGCTGTACCTATAACTGGAACTGTTCCTTATAGTTGCAGTTTCAAAAACCGACTTGGAATTTTACTCCACAGCGAAGATCTTCAAGTCTTTGCAAAGTTTCGTCTTCTTCGCGGCTTTCAATAAGCAATCGATTAAGCTCATCGGCGCTGCACAATGCACCAGTCTTACGAAACGGAGAACATGAGCAAGAACTCAGCAAGGCTTTGGAAGCTTCCTTCAAACCGCTGATAACGAATCACTCGGAAAGTAGTAAAATGGATGTTTGTGATGCTGAAGTTGTTTGTCTGGACGAGGTAGCGGAGCAGGATAGGAAATCTGCGTCCAAGGATCCTTATGAGAGTGAATACTTCAATTACTACGATTCGTTTGTGGAACAGTGGTACGAGCCTGTGGATGACTCTGGTGGGTTTTGACTTTGCTTCTGGCAAAAAGGGTTGAGAATCAGCATTCATGTACTAAAGAAATTAAGCAGATTCAATGCGTTTTCGGACGTATGTGCTTTTTTTGAGTGGAGTATAGAAAGTCGTACATTTGCACAGTGTATGTTTGCAGTAGTTTCTATGCTTTGATTCTTCAGATTAAGCTGAAAATGCTTTTTATAAACTATTCGTAGCTCTTCGTTTTTGACCGTTATCGTTCTATAATGTCCAAAAAAAGTCGGTTTTTTAATTCTGAAATTCAGTTACACATGTCTTGTCTCGTAGTAAATAAGGGTAAAGGGATAAAGCTGTGGGCGTTGATCAATCCCTGAGGAATGCGCCATGCATTCATCTTCACTAAGCATCGTTTGGAGGTTGCTGAATTTATTTCTGGCCTTTACCATGCACTCCTCGTGGCTACCGATGTATCGAGGCAGTGCTGCTATCCTCCGAGACAAGCCTGCTACCAATTTGCCGACTCGGGAGGGGTGGAAGGCTAGGTGGGCTATGGACGCGGGGGATCAATTCCACGTGTGGGTTGCAGGGCGCTCTCCGACCACTGCGCCACTCGCGCCCCATCTCATGTTTGTTTTATGTTTATTAGTAGGAGTAAAATCAGAGTAGATACGACTTTACCAGGCGACGCAATTCAACTGGAATGTGTAAGGGCGTTCTCACTTACGGCATCCGTTAACTTTGGTTGAAATTGGATTCATAAAAATTTGGAGCGAAGAGTTTTCGAATGATGGCAACATGGTCACAAACAGCTGTTTAAAAGCATTATACTAGTATGAACACTGTAATACCGTGGTCGCAACATTCAATCATTTGGTGGTTTGAATCTTGAAATTCTAAACTTGGATACTTGGATGGCCCATGTTCACTGGTTGTGCTGCCCCCTATCAAAATTTCCATTGTTTCGAGTTTTGCTGGCTTAACCATAGTGGTTCCTTGAAGTCCCGAGGTCAGCATAGCCTAAGATCTGCCCCAAGTCGTCACAACCACAAGCAGTCGCCGACCATGTGGATCAGAGGGAGATTTGCCACCGTGCGACTAATTTGGTACCCAGGATGATGGTAGATGCTGGTATTGGTTTACTCTTAGCTGGGATTCCCGATGGAAACGCCGGACTCCTCGGCTCATTATCGCAGCCCGACACCCGACAGAACACTTCTGCTACGATGAGGCGGTAAACCGTTGGGGGCTGTTTATTGCTTCTACCAGTTCATTGTTGGTTGAAATTCCAGTCTAAAAGCTAAAGCTCTCGGCGTTGATTAATTCCTCAGGGATGCGCCATGCATTCTACGTCATTAAGTATCGTTGGAGGTCATTGAATTCATGTCTGGCCTTTATAATAATCGCGGTGGCCTACCGATCTATCGAGCGAGTGTTGCTGTCCTCCCAGACAAGTCCGGGACCAATTTGCCGACCCCGGAGGTAGTGGAAGGCTTGGTGGGCCATGGACGCGGGGATCGATTACACGTGTGCCGCAGTGCCGCCTCCAACCACTGCGCCACACGTGCCCCCAATAAATGGGAAATAGAGAGGAAAAGCTCACTAACAACCTCCATTTATGCGAATGAATTACGCATAAGAGCACAGAATTTAGCGGCGTCAGTGTTCTTCTCAATATTAAAAAAAATTTAAAAGTTAACCTACACTGAAAATGCTAAAGCTGTGAAAACTAACATTCTATCTACACGTAGTGTAGATTAAAAGTTGCCATTTCGTTTCATTTATTTGATGTTTCAGCGTCAAATCAAGTTAATTATGGACTCAAAGTGCCACATGAGTCATTCAAGGAAGGAAATCAACAGTGTATGACTGAAACCACAACCGATAGTGCATCGGTGTGTCTTTGCAAGCTCATTTTAATCTTGTACATAATGTCCTAACTGTTGTGGTTTTTTTGTAGCCTATTGCAATCTTATTAGAAGAAAGAATGTTCGAATTTTTATATGACATTGGTCCCTTATGTACATTGATTGACAAGTTTATGTCGTGAACGGCTCCGTGTACACAAGTAACTTGAGCACTCTGATGACTTACATTCACGAATCATTAAGATTTCAGTACAGTTTTCATTTCACTGGTAACTTACTGCTGGGAAATATTTCCGTTTCTCGTAGTCTGAAAATAGCCGCGTTAGGCCTTTTCCGTTTCTTCAATTAGGTGACATCTTGTGGTTTGCAATGATATGGAATTTAGACTGGGAGCTCTACACAATCGTTCATCGCTTCGCCTTCGGAGCAAGCGGGGCCTGTGGTAAATCGTAATGTAGGACGGTTTCCGGTTTGTGTCACGTGTTTTTAGGAAGATTTCGTTTACTTAACAATAATTTCTTCCACATCTTAACATCCCTTAGCATAACTGCAGAAACTGTATATCACTATGTACTATATATCACTATCAGAAACCGGGAAGGGACTTTCCTGTTGTCGTGAAAATTCTCCATTGCTGTATGGAAACGACCTACATACAGCATTCTATCTAATTACTTTGTTTACCTCGAAAATGATGAAACTACCCTTTGAGAGGTCTTATCGAAAATTTGAGACACTTGTTTAGTTATAAAATCTATCCAAGAATCTCAGGTTGGCGTTTCTTCGCAAGACTCATTCTTCGACACTCCGAAATTTATCGCTAACGCAAACCCGGATCTTTCGAACCCCAGTTCGTTCGCAGAAAACAATCATTCTGTGGATTTTGCACCTCCTGCTGCTCACTCAACACCTCTCCAGCCTACAAGAAAGAAACCAAAGTGAGTTTGAACTTATGTTGCGGTTATCAGCTTTCCTCATAACCTTATATGCTTTCGCTCCTGAAACGCCATTATATCTTCAGGTTTGGGTCAAATGTAAAGATCCTCAAGACGACCGATATCACACCTATACCAGACTATGATAGCATGAATGATGAGTGCTTGAAAGTATGCGAATTCTTCGGAAATACTGCGTTCCTCA
Source organism: Angiostrongylus vasorum (assembly GCA_018806985.1). Lineage (NCBI taxonomy): Eukaryota > Metazoa > Nematoda > Chromadorea > Rhabditida > Metastrongylidae > Angiostrongylus > Angiostrongylus vasorum. Next base: position 42,252 of record JADANN010000140.1, on the reverse strand, counting down.
TACTTTGTTCATTAATCTTGTTATAGAGATTGTTACAGAATGAGTTAAGGAAGTTCGGACTGAAACCATTGGGTAGGAAACGATCAGTAGCTATTTTGAAAAAGATCTACGCGGAGATGCATCCAGAAATTGATCCATCCACACCAACTATACGACCATTAGTTGTGGATGATATTGAAGATCATGAACAACAAGCACCTAAATGCAAATCTACAAAGTCACGTGCTAGGGAGCAGGCTATTAGAACACTACCGGAAGCAATGAGAATAGCTGATCTCCCATCTGCGTCTAAGGATGCCCAAATAGGAAGTATGGAGGAGAACGAAGATGGTGATTTGCGTAATAATTATCCAAGAGTTTATGGCTATCTACAGAACAGATTTTCCATTCGTGAATTTACCAGATTTATGTTGGACACTCTTTCACTTACCATAGTTTTTTTTTTCTGTTTTCTTTTCTAATTTCATGAAATTTCATACAATATGTGGCAACCCTCTGAACGTTTTTAAAGTCTGGATCGAACATGTTGTCTCGTTGTACGTTTTAAAAGTGACTTATTATCGTAACACCGCAGAACTAACTCTAATTCTTTGTTTTTATTATTTTTATTATGTCGACTTGCTCTCTTTTTCAAAAGCCGACTGTAATTTCAGAGGATTTTATTGATCTTGGTGATAAGACGTTGAACGATCCAACTGATGAACCACCCGAAGAGAGTATGATCGACGATGGATTTTTACCGAAGGTTAGTTGAAGTATACAGTGTCATTCTCCTAGAGATGCCCAGCACATATGGTTCGAAATGAGTCGAGTTCCACTGACATGTGACGTGGAAAGTGTACCGGAAGTCATCTCGTGTCAGCTGGTTATATCCTTTTTGTCTTTTTTTGTCGTATGGAATATTTTCAATATGCTTTTTATATTTGGTTGATAATATATTGGGTACACGTACCAAGTGCCGCCTTTGAAGAGCTAAGCATGCGTTCAAGTACAAAATAAAGTTTTCCGGACAAGTTTATTTGCCAAGCCACCGGTATTGTTCCTGTCGAGGAGGATTTCTTGGTAGCCAGAGTAATACAGATAAAAAAGCGTACCAAAGACGACCATCTGTAATCCGTGGCGAATAACTGTGTTTTGCACTCAAAAAATGATACGCAGACTGTTAATAATGAGAATGGTGCTATATGTGATTCGTATTTCGGGAGCCAGAAGATTAAGTATGACGTCAGTATATTGGCTGATACGAGAAGATACCACTAATTTGACGTCTTTTATGATACCCGAAAAGAACTGTTTCGTGGAACATGCGACATAGAGGAGTTGACGGTGTTGTCGTCCTTTTCAACACGAATTTGGTCGTAACCACCGATTCCTTTGGAAAACAAATAAACTGGATCGGACACTTACGTTTGAACAGATGTCAAAAATACCGACTTTAGCAGTCTTTGCTTACTCCCATTCATTTCATATGAAGCTCTGATGGAGAGGGTGATGATGCGCCTTATACAGGATTAAACAAGTGCTGCGGATAAGATCGTTCTTTATGATGTCATCATTGGCGAATTTAACGCTAAAATGGGACAAACATGAACGTTTTACGGACTTCATTTTGAGGTCCACGATTTGGATGAAGTAAGCAAGATGGGTGGCTCTCTGAGTTGGTCATATTGAACGAGACCACTTCTGATAACTCATTATTTCAGAAACCCTTTCCCCAACATTGCACGTTAGCATATCTGAATGATCTCTCAATAAAATGCGAGTTCGACCATCTCATAGCAAATCGCTGATTTTGTTTGACCGATGCCGTTTCTTCAAGATTTACATAAGGTCTAACCATGATCTTCTTCGCGTAAGATTTTTCTTTTGTAGCAAAAAGAGGAACTTCAACGATATTTCTTTAGATTGTCCAACTTATCCGAGGTCGTTTAAAAAAACTCTTTATTCGGCTAACATTTCGACTTGTTCGTTTTCTTCGGGGTCGATTGATCCGAGTCGAGAAGAGGTCGTGCTACCCCTGAACAGTCAGGGATTCTCTACCAAGTATGCAAAGATCCTTCGTTAACCATATTCCAACTTTACAACCATACTATCACTTCAATGATGCTGAGATATGGATAGAACTAGCTGATAGACAGGCGAAACGAAGGACCCGCATGGTGTGGTGGTGAACGCGTTACTCTCGGAAGGGACAATAACGCGTTCGTTCCCCACCGCAGACACCTGCGGTCCGGAGTTTTCCAAATATCTCAGCATCGTTGAGGTTATATTTCGCAATATACCATGCCCATTAAAAGAGCAGGCAGTAAACGTCAAGATTGTGATCAGTACCATCACTATTAATCAACACATTGTCATAACGAGAGGAGTTCCACAATCAATAACATTTCGCGAAAATGATCCAAACGTCGAGAACCTTGCACAAAAACCTGAATGGGTTAATGTGAAAGTGGAAATCGGTTCGGAAACTACACCATCTTCTCTATATTAATGATATCGTTTGTACAATATCAAGCATTAGCAAGCCATAATGAAGCAGAAAAACTGGTCTTCGACAGAATCTCCCCTAAGCCGGTGCCTATGGAAAATCTTTGTAGACGATGCCGTTCGAATATTAGAGCAGTTAGAATGCAGGTCGGGAAAACACGCTGAACTTCTCAGCTCCAGAGTTGAGCGGGAAAGTGGTCAGTTTGAAGGCTTTCAAGGCATCGAAGATGTCGTGAAAAGGATTAAAAACACTCGACTCGTGCCCACCTTTTCGACTGTGTGATTCTTCCTGCAGCGAGCGAACTCGAGACCTGAGGGTTACGTAAGACTAATGAGATGAAGTTGGCGCTATCTAACGCGTAGAGAGCGCAATGGTGGGAAGTATCCCATTTCACGCAGATGAGGAGGGGCAATTCCGACGTCATCGATCAACGATCAACGAACGATTGACGATCAAAGACGCTGTTCAAGAGCACAGCAAAATATTGTAGAAAATCGGATGAGTCTAGCACTTGATACATCTTAGATACTACAAGCGGTGAACCGGTGCGATTCATGGTTGAATATCAATGTATGTCAAGTGCACGATAGGAAGACCATTCACCTGATGGCTTAGAATTCTTCGCGTCGACCGTAGGAAAAATTGTAATGCTCACCGAGTCCCTAGAGTGAGCAGATATAACGAAGCCACTCTTGCATGCGACAGGGGGCAAATCAAATCTTTAAAAATGCCTGGTCGGGTCACTCGGTGATCAACAGAGACAAGTGGCAGATGATGTAAGACCTACGGGGGTGAAGTGAGATGAAGAAACTAGCCCTAGTATCACTTTTCCTCTGCACGAAGTTATTTCCCAATCCCTGGTTTTAAGTAGTGTTGCAGTAATATATATGTAGAAGAGAAAAACTATGGGCGAGATAGTTATTTATGTCTGGTTCATTCTTAGAGTTAGACTCCACTAACTGTCTGAAGTCTTTGATTATTTGTGATACAACCACAATGATGCTGAGATGTTTGCCAAACTGCGGAAGGCGGGTGTCTGGGGTGAGGAACGAACGGCTGAGAGAAAGGCGAAACGAACGACAAGGATGTTGTAGTGGTGAACGCATTAGTCTCCGGAAAGGGTGATAACGCGTCCGTTCTCCACAGCAGACATCTGCAGTCCGGAGTTTTGTAAATATCTCAACATTGTAGTGGTTGTATCACAGATAATACCCTTCCGTGAAAATTTGTTTAAGTAAAAAAGTTAACATCTTTGGTCATAATTTAACACCTGTGATAATTTCTGAACGGTTACAAAGACAAACTTAGTTAAACTAGTCTTTGTTTATCGTGTTCCATTTCATGGTACGTATATTCCAGGACTTAGAGAGCATGACACGAGCGTTCCTCGATTGGTTACGAAGTCCTGAGAATGAGGAATTATACAACCATCTGCTTTCGTTGCAACCTGTGCTCTTAGTATGTTTCTAATTCTCCATTTGGGTTGGCAATGTGTAATATTGACTAGGTGAATTTGAAGAAGATTTAAGTTTTTTGTCATAATTGTATGAAGACATTATTTCTGATTAGGTAACTTGGATACTTGGATGGCCCCCCTTCACTAGTTTTGAGGGGCCTCAGCAAAATTTCCATTCGTTTCTTTTCGCGCAGTAGTTATCATGGTGGTGGTCTGCTCCTGACAAAGTGGCGTCCGCGAGGTCCATTCCGTAATTCTGAAATCGTTGCACTCTTTGAGTGCAGATAGTTGACGTTAACCGTGAACACGTCTATCGTTTGGGGGGTCTTTCAAGAGTGAGCTTACATTCTCATGGAATCCACTCCAGTGTTCTTCTCGTCTATCTCTCATCTGTTTTTCTTATTATGTGACCGACTTATCTATGGTTCGCTATTCAAGTATATTTTCCTGGTTCACGAAGATGGGATAGGTTAAGATCTGAGGTGCGCATTCCGGCTAGACATTATGCGTTCCGGTTGAATTTTAGAGGATATCGTTCAAGCGCTCTGTTAGTAGTGCGCAGTATTCTAGATTCGTTGGGGTTTCAGCCCACGTCTCTTCTCCGTAACAGATTTTCGTGTACTTTAGTTGATTGATGGCTTCTTCTAGGCGCCAGGGTGCGGCCCAAGCTGCTCTCCTTATCCAATTTAACTCCTTCATGTTGTTTTTCGTGTTCATCGGATGTCCAATGTACGCGTGCGAGGTTGTTCCTGTAATCGTAGAACCATCCAGTTCGACTTATGCACCTTCGCATCATGAGTTCTTCATGAACTGGGTTTTCGTCCTATTTTGCGCAGTCCAATCTGTTTTCCCGCTCCGTTGAGCTCATTGAGTATCGTCTCTCACTGGTACTCCTCGAAAAGATAACGAAGTTATCCGCGAAACGAAAATTTGGTAGGGAAATACATATGGCTTTCTCGTCTTAATGAATGACTTCGTTATCCACTGCAGAGCGACAGTAAACATTTTTTGGCGATATTGTTCCGCCTTGTCGAACCCTTTTTCCTGTAGGTATGGAGAGGGGGTGATGAAAAAGCTGAATATTTGTGCTGCAGTTCCGATAACAAACAGCTAGTCTTCGTGCCTAGGACGGATCCGCTTAATCGAGGAGCGCTGATCGGAATGCATTCGTTTCCACACTCAAGCGCTTTTTCGTACTCGATAAAGGTTACTACAAGGGGCAGATGGTACTTCCGACCGACTTCTATGGCCTGTGATACGGTTTGGATGTGATCCATGTAGCAGAATCCTTATTGGAATCGTGCTTGCTCAACTGGTTATGCCTCATCCAAGTTCTTCAGCTTGTGCAAAAGGATAATTTTCGAGAACAGTTTTTTGGAAAACACTTAAGCATATTGGAAGGTAGTTACGGATATCCCTTCGGTCACCTTTCTTGTTTGTGCTGACCCTTCTGTAGATTGTGGATTCCCGGTCTGAGGAAGTTGGTGGTGATGTTATCGGGTTATCATATTATTGTGGTGGGATTTTGTGATAGTTCCATCTTCGTTCTTCAGGACGGATAGTGGAACATTATTATCGCGAAGATCCCGACGGTACTTCTACAGACTTGGTCGTTTTTAAGCCGCTTTCAATACCCTTTTCTGCCTGTACCAATGTAAATCCTCCTGCAAAGGTCTTCTACAGCTGGCGTTTATTATCAGCGATGTTAGGTGTGTTGCACGTGGATCAAGCTTCAGTGCCCTTCGCTTTTCGAGCAATTCCTTACTGGTAGTGGAGATTCGGTCTGAACTTCTTGTTTAATTGTTTAAGGAACTGAGGAAAGTTCGGCGCAAGTTTTAAGTCCTTCTACAAGCAACGTATAGTCCTCGATCGGGTCTTCATTTTTTTTTGCCAGTCATATGAGGAGAAGGTTTTATAAAGAATATCCTCGTCATACACGAATTGTTTCGTTTTTCTTGGACGACAAGTTTTTTCCAGCTCATCGCCGAATTGAATCTTCACATGGAGAAGACGGTGATCAAATCCATTACAGAATTCACGTACCACTGGGGTGTCAAAGAGGCACCATTTTCTGTCGGCGAGAATATGATCGATTTCCGCGTGAGTGGTGCTGATGGAGGGCTCCCATTTCCATCGCCCATCGTCTCCGTGCTTGAAGAATGAATTCCCATAGAAGCGACGGGCTGCGGACATGAGTCCTGTGACACGGTTTCCTTTCTTATTTCGTTCTCCTATTCTTAATTTTCTTATCCCGTGTTCATTGTTGTTGGACGTTCCCATTCTGGCATTGAATTTATAGAAGAAGTTCTCGTTGTGGATGACTTCCTCCAAATGGTTATGGAACGCGTCTAGTTCGCTCTCATGAGCTGTATGAGTTGGTGAGTAACAGCTGATGATACTTTCTTTTGACGCGCAAGTTGGGGACAAAGAAAAGGCCAAATGCGATGGTGGGGGTTTGGAATGAGGTGACTAGATGGGAAAAAGGTGGGTCTACGACACAGCCAACGCCGCCGACATTTCGTAATGGAAATTTCCCTACGCGAATGGCAAGGGTTCCGTCATCTAATTAGCGAATATCAGTATTTTGGATTTTCGTCTGTTGTAGGGGGATCACTTGAAATTTTATGAGACTGTCAACCTTAACAAGATCGTAGAAGTAGGCATCTGAAGAAACCTTTCTGCGCTTATAGGTGCGAGCAAGAAGCAGTCTCCATAGCGTGCGGTCAGCATGCTTGTTTTGTCTGTTTCCAAAGACGTCCTGTTAAACTCGAGGTTTGATCGCCTCAAACCGGTTGTGTCACACCTCGTCGTAGGAGGCAGCTCCCAGTGTGCTGGGCACTGAGGTCCAAATGTTGTTGGTTTAGCCATTGTGGTTCCCTGGGGTCTTGAAATCAGCCTAGCTGAAGCCTTCCCTTAGGTCATCACCGCCCTAGGCAGTCGCCATTCTTGTGGGATCGGAGGGAGATTTGCCACCATGCAACTGGTTTGATAGCACGACGCGGTGATTCCTGGTATTGGTTTGCTCCTGGCTTCCGGTTGGAAACATCGTACTCCTCATCTTAGGAGGCCCTGCTGCGAGCTTGAACCCCACTATGAACGTCGTACCCCGAAACCCAGGAACACATCCCAGCCACGACGAGGCAGCAAACCGTTGGCATCGATTTTGTCGTTGAGTTATTAATTTGACTAGCCGTAGATCTAGCTGTCGAGATCACATCTCGCTTGAAGGCATGATCTCGTATTGCTCATTGTGACGACGTCCGAATTACTTAAATGTCTAGAACTACTTTAGTAATCTTTGTTATAAATGTGCAATATGCTCTATACCGAAGCATGCGAGTTGGACGAGTTTACTTTTAGGACGAGCTACACTTACGCATGTCCAGGGCCGACACGGCTGTGTGTTGTATTGCAAAAAAGGCTTTGGCGAATATATTAGATCACCTTGGCGTCACTTTCTCATTATCACAAATCAACGGAGGTCGTCGGCTGACCGCTCCAAGAAAGGCTGTGCTTAGAAAATGAATGGTTAACTAGTTTTTGTTGCATCACATTGCAACATTCCTTATCCCTTTTTCACAAACGTTAAGTACTGCGTGTAAATATGTTCTAAACGTGTTGAAAATGTGACTCACCGTTCTTTTTTCTACTTTTTTCCTTCTTCTGTCTCCTTGTAACTGCTTTTGAAAATCAGCGCTAATTATCAAATATTATCATAAATGAGTCTTTCGTTGACTTTCAAGAGGCTTTCATATTTATTTTCGTTAGTCAGTCATTTAGGCTTATTCATATCTGCCGCGGTAGAATAAATATCGGGTTGGTTTGTGCCTAGGTAGTAGGCTCAGATAATAAAATAAATATCAGGTTAGGTAATAAAAATTGGTAGAGACATTGAATAGGCTGGTTGTGGAGTCAAACATTGTGTTGGAACGGATGTATTTAGTGCTGTGACAAAAACTATCTCTTAGTGCCGATCTTCACATTTTCATTGAAGTTGCAGGCCACATGTCGAGCTTCGATTGGTTGCCTGGCAAAAAATGAAAGTTTTTAATTTATAGAATTCATTTGGTGCTAGAACTTTATGTAAGTAATACAGGTGAGAACATTCTAGAAGGGTGTTCCGCAGTAGTTGGAGGTGCCCTCCCACACGCACGTGGTTTCTTCCAACACACGCATGCTCGTCCATTTGATCCCGAACCCGGGTTCAGCAAGCTTTCAGCCCTCTTCGTGGTCGGTAAAGTGGTACCAGACTGGCCTTTAACATTCTCGCTGCAATTGGCACCTATAGATCCTATGGTAGTTTGTTTTAGCAAATAGAACTACTTTCCGGTACTTTTATTATCAATTTACAGCTTGTATAACACATGTTGCTTTGACCTTGGTCGAGGAAGGCGCACTCTATTTTGCACCTAAAGATCTACAAATAAACTATTTTACGAACGAATTCACAACGAGAACTTTGGGTACCAGTCGACCACTATTTCAATTTCGCTTGCAATAGTGAATAGTAGTCATCGTATAGAATGTACGGCTATGAAGAATATTGAAATAGAGGCTCACAAGTTGCAAAACACTTCGAAGTGCTGACAGTAATGTGTTTGCATGATGGACCATAGCAACATATAGTAAATAGCACCATAAATACCGTTCATATCCATAGAACGATAGACAAACTCGCCTCTAGAGTCCGTTCATGTTCGCCACCCACCATTCCTTTTGGTTATCGAGAAATTATTTTCTATTTTCAAAAAGCCAGGAAGTCTACTAAAGCTGAAAATTGGTGTCGTCCAGTCCGCAGAGAACCCGAGATTATACGTGGGCATCTATGCAAGCCCGAGCCAGACCCTTTTGAAACCTAAGTACTTCGAATTTTTTAGAACATTTTATTGATTTTTTTTTCATTTGTTGGAAGTTTCATCGCGATCTTCTGCCAGTAGCATGGCTTGTTGCCTTGCCTACACTTTTCTGATTTAGGATCCCCGAATTGTAATGTAAGGGTGCTATAAGGTCGTTGTAACACCGTGGGCACTCATCGATTCCTGTGCTTTGAAATGGGACCGTTGAACATACGTCATCTTTTGAGTGAAGAATCCCTCGCAGTTGGCCACGTTCTAGGATCCTTCTCCCAATTGAGTTGTATCACTGGAAAATTTTACAAGCCATAGATGGGAGTATCCAGAATTTGTGGTTCCGAAATGTTTTGCACGATTAGAACTGTCAGAATCTATAAGAGATTCATTTCTCTCTTTGTTGACAACATTCGATAGTAACTAGTCAAAGTTCAAAGGATGCCAACGAGCCTTCCATGATAGCGCTAATTGGCTGCGGGTCAAAGTTGGCTTCCTGGAAACGTAGGGTTCAGCCATGAAGCTGGCCTGTAATGTCACACTTTTTCTCTATTCATATGGACAGAACAAAGGAATTTAATTGGAAGAATGACCAGTGGGTGTATCGGCGGCCACGTATGATAATTGAGAGATGGAGGAATGAATTCAGCAAACGGTTAGAAGCCGAAAATCGAGTCACGGCAAATATCCTATAACTGCACACTTAGGTAGCAGGTGTGCGAATTTTTTTAAAACTATCTCGAGATTTTCAGGAAGTGCAATTGTTCATGATAAGGGCAGAAGCAGTGGGCGCATGTGGCACAGCGGTCGAAGGCGCCCTGCAACACACATATGGAATCGATCCCGGCGCCCATGGCCCGCCAAGCATTCCACCCCTCTGGGGTCGGCAAATTGGTACCAGACTTGTTTAGGAGGATAGCAGGACTGGCTCGATACATCGGCAGGCCACCGCGAGTCATTGTAAAGATATGCATTCAATCACCTCCAAAGGATGCTTAATGAAGTCGAATGCATGGCGCATCCTTCAAAGATTGGTCAACGCTGAAAGCTTTATCGTTAGCTTTAAGGGTTGGGTGAAAACATTATCATGTGGTGGTCTGACAAATTTGGCGGAAGTGTCGAAGTGTCTGAGTACCAATCATAAGGAAACTCTCATTTTGTGGTTGTCTGCCAAGAATACTAATGTTCTGGTTAAAGGCTAGCAAGTGCCAGTGTACAGCGAAATGTGTTCCAATTCTCCATTGCGATTTCTTATAGGGAAGAAAAAATAAAAATGCTGTTCGGAGCACGATTTTTCTTAGGGATGGGATAGCTTTCAATATCGTTGCAGAGTCCTATTGCCGTAATGGTGCGTCTCATTAATGGTGTCTTTAGATGGAATGGCCTTACACATCGTAAAAAGTGGAGTAAAATATGGTAGCTTTCATTTCACCTTACCTTATACAGCTCTGCTTTGGGTGATCAACCCATTTGAACTTAAAAGAAAGCCGAAAATTCGATAGCGAATTATTGAACATAGGGAATACTTCTCCATGTTTCCCAACCTGGGCTAACTTTGTTACATCACGCTCAGCTGGGACTTGATTCGCTACCAACCTCGAGGACTCCTGTTCTCAAGGGAGTGAGAATTTGCAAGATCGATGATTACTGGAGACAGTCCAAGAAGGAAAGGACGGTAAGGTTCAGCTTTGTATTCTCTGAGTTTCGAGAGAAATTACGCAGAGCAATATGTAATTATACAATCATAGCAGCGTGAAGTGAAGACGAAAGATCCTCAAGCAGTAACGGAACCCACCGACAGGTTCTGCCAACTTCGTGGGCACACTTACTTTAATAGAACAAGTGATTGACCTTGTAGAAGATAAGAAGTTGTGTGATTTCAAAAGCTAAAAACGTAGTCGGTTGTTGGTAAGCTCAGGCGAAATTTTCTACTCCCACCTTCATTTATCCGCGACATCAACAGCCAGTTTCCTTTTATATTGATGACTTCATATAAAATGCTTAGATACTTGGACATTTGGATGACTCATCTTCATTGGTTGTGCGGACCCCAGCATAATTTTCACTCCACGGAGATTTGCTGGATAAGCCATTGTGGCTCGGTTCCCTTGAGTCTCGAGGATTACCTAGCCACAAGGTGTGGCCCAGGTCGTCACCACCACAGGCAGTCGCCGCATTTGTGGATCAGAGCGAGATTTGCCAGCACGCAACTAGTTTGATACCAGGATGGTGGTGGATAATGGTATTGTTTCACTCTTAAATAAAGGTTCCTATTCGAAATGCCGGACACCTTCTCAGCTTGGGAGACTGCTGGAGGAGGAGGAGGAGGGTGGGGGTGCTGAATTCCTCCCAGCCACGATGAAGCGGTGAACCGTTGGGGGGCTGCTCTCTAAACGTGCAGACGAAGACGATTTTATTGAAGACAAGAATTGGTGGTGACAAAGAAGTTTTGCTATTTAAATACTGAACGAGCGACGTAGTAGGACAGACTTTATCAACTCTTCTACACAAAACCCAAATGTTAAAGTGAAGTCAGAGTACTTTGCGGAAAGATTTATAAAAGTAAACAGTGATATGATAAACCGGTACGCAACCATGCAAGCAAGATATGATTACCAAATCACATCACCTGCCGAAATGGCGACAAAAATAAAGCGAGAGACTTTCCTTCAAGAAATAACAAGCATAAAAATAAAAACATTGCAATGTTCCACTAAGTGCTGTGGAGACTAAGTTTGTCAAACTCTGACACAGGACTGTGCGAATTGGCATGTGGACCATGAGCAGCAGTTCCACAGTGACAGCACTTGGTGTAGGTTACCCACTCATGTGGAAGACTGAAATGACGACCACTGACACCGAAACTACACAACTCTCTCAAAAAATAACTGAATCTTCAAACATAATACCGAAAATAAAAGTTGTTTTTTGTCAGCAATTAATTTTCCGGACAAGAACAAAACTCTGGTGATAAAGGATCGGAATGAACAGAATTGTTTCGATCAATTTCATCGAGCACAGTTAGAAGTGACTGAATCCATATCTGGCCTATTCGGTAACTTGCAGTGCCCTATCGGTGGATCAACATGCTGCTTTTACCCACCCAAATGTCTGGTGGTAATCTGGCTGTCGGGTTAGAAGGAACGATTGGCGACCCCGGAGAGCGTGATTGAGCTACAACCGAGAGGGTTTATTACAGGGCACCTCTCACCACTGTGTTTCACATGACCGCTGTTATACGAAAATATTTAAGATAAGAGGACCTTTAAGATAACTCCTTAATAAAAGAACCAGTATGTCTATGAAATGTTTGAAAAATAGTGCACCTCTGATCAAACACACAATTAATAGCTAGTTTAGAAGTAGTAGTAAGGCAAAAGACGTAATCATAGTTTAAATACTGTCAGACCAACTTTAGGGAAAACCAATATTAGATTCCAAACACCCCAATTTTTTTCATCACGTGGCTGAGGTGAGATGAGGCTGCCTTGAAAGCTTCTATTCCGCTGACGTTTCGGTGTATTCGCCTTCTTCATTACAACGATGCGTATCAGTAAACAAAGTGCCGATTTCTACAGAACACATTGCCTGCCAAAACACAGATCATATTGATTGCGGTGACTGACCAACATACGTCCTGCGTAAAAGCGCTCCGATGAGTGAACCTCCACATTCGAGTATTGCAGCCACTCCAATGGACTCGGCTTGATGTGACAACGAAGACCGACTTCGCAACAATGAGCATCTGTGAGCAATGGACTCGGACTATTGTGGCATTGAAGAAGATGAAGCCACCGAGACGTTAGACAAGCAAAAGTTTTTATAATTAATGACCCATATTGACGAGGCTTAGTGAAAGCCGGTTTTGAAGAGATTTTAAATATTCAGCATTGCAACAGATGCAGTGGAGGAAAGGGGCACACAATGGAGATGCGGTCAACGGCTCATTCTAGTGCCTCGACCGGGCCAAGCCATCGTCCATATACGGTAGGCAAATGGGTACCGAACTTCTCTAGGAGGATAAAAGACTGAGTTGGATACACCACTAGCTTCTCGGAAGTCAGAAATCAAAGTTGCATCAAATCACATCCAAGATACCTAATGAGGTTGGACGCATGGTTCATCTTTAGGGAAATGATTAACGCCCTACATGTTATCCCGTATTGTCTGTAACATCTAAGTTATATAAAAGTAGCTAAAAATTACGTACCCTGTAACGACTTTTCCATCTCTCATACAGTGTCCTTGATGCCAAAAACAAAGAGTACAGACGCTTGGTGGGATAATGCTTTCAGCAGCACACGTCTCCAAGCACTTCTCGTAACAACACCAACAGAAGTTTTCTCTGTTGAAGAGCTCAGAATTCTGAAAAAAAAACACTTTGATTCTACAACTCAATCCTGACAGAAGTCGACGGCCTGATGTCACTCGTAGTTCTGATACGATCACTGATTTCTGCAATTGACGCCGAGACGTTGTCGTGCCTCATCTGGTGGCGTCGAGATTGGTGAAAATTGGTTACGAGCAAATACCTCTTAGTGTTATGGTCTCCATACGATACATTAATCAACGAAGATCGATTGCAGTGTTTGCCATTTTATTTGTAAACTACGTAGGTTGAAATATTAGCAATATCCACCAGCGTTTTTACTCTACATCTTGCCCATATCTGTCTTACATTATCGACAATTAAAAGGCTACCTAGAATTCAATGATTAACAAATAAATTAAAAATCCTCATTATGAGCACTCCTCCCATTCCCTTGACGGCTTTCAAAACTTCTGCATTCTTTACATCTACCATCTCATGTCTCCCTTAAACTCGCTGGAACTCAGCTTCGGATGTGGTTAAAATACAGCACCTTTCAAAATGGTTCAACTATTCATAAAGGAATTCAGTACTACTCAGCAGAACCTGACAGTATTCTTTTTATACCGAATATTGCCAATATTTACTTCGTGAAGAGGTCCATCCACTAATCTTAACATATCCCTCGTTAACTTTTTGCGATAAAGAATATCAAGGAGAGATACCTTTCGTGAGCAATAAATACTCTATAGACCGAAGTGCTGAACAACCTTTCGGATTTCCGTAAGTGGATTCACCCCTGGGAAGCTGTTGTTACACACCGTTACAAATCGAGGCCTTTTCAACTTATTCTCATCCACTCACTTCTATTTCAACGCCACGATCCACCTTGAAAACCAAATGCTGGGAGCCGCGGTGAACACCTGATGCTGTGGAACTGGACTGCTAGAATGAAAGTGCTGTAATAATGAGTCGCAAAATATAGGCACATTTATGAAGTTTGAAAACTCAAAGCAACCTCATTCTTATGTGGAAGCGAATCGTTGTTGTTTGACTTAATGTTGGACGATCCATCGTCCGAATGTGTTCCGCGATATTGCGGATACTCTTCCGTACCTTGAAACTCACGCAGCGCCCGGTAGAAAATTTGTTCCACACGTTCTTGCTAGAAGTATGTCACTTCTCTTACTGACTGATACGTACCATGCAATTAAAGTCTCTACAACCCACACTGTTAAGGAAAAAATCCAATCAAATCGAAAAGCACGCCGCGAATTTTTCGGAAAGGCTTCAGTCGTAAGCGTTTGCGCTGTTCTGCGAATTCACCGTACAGCCTCTTTAATTCAGAAATGCTTGAAATCACAGAAAAGTGGTGGGACACCCCGTTTATATGCTGGTGTGAGCGTATTGAGCTGCGGTGCAGAGTATGTCTCCACCCTTGGTGGATTAGCCAAACGGACTTGAACACTTCCACCGGCAACTCGACTAAGAGTAAGCATTGTCAGGATTCACTGCAGAGTTTGTAGGAAAGTGATAACTGGCCTGCTGAACAGCGGTGATGGCCCTAGAAATCTGCAGTAGGGGTTCCTGAGGAAGAAAAGTTTGCACAAGTAGCGAATTAAAAGTGAAACAAGGATTTTCCTGTAGTTCCCAAAACTTCTCACAGTTTTTGGTGGAACAGAACTAAGTAATGAATTTTAACCTTTCTTTTATTTACTGCCTACTCTTTTTTAATGGTAGGGTATATTGTGAAATATAACTTCTACGAAGCTGAGATATCTGCAAAACTCTGGACCGCAGGTGCCTATGGTGGGGAACGAACGCGCTATCGTCCTTTCCGGGGGAGTAGCGCGCTCACCACCACACCATGTGGGTCCTTTGTTTCGCATGTCTCTCAGCTAGTTCTATTGGCAAAAGATCAAAAAGAAAGCGCTACTCCCGGAAAGGACGATAGCGCGTTCGTTCCCCACCATAGGCACCTGCGGTCCAGAGTTTTGCAGATATCTCAGCTTCGTAGAAGTTAAGTAATGAATCATAGATAGGAACATTATCAATCCTGTTGTAAGGATAGTCCACAACTTATCGTACAACGCCGCTTGTTAAAGGGACGGTTCGCGATAACCATTCCACTCACTTTTCAACGCATTGGCAGACACTCAAAATAGATTCTCGCGGAAGCTGGCTATATTGTGGACAAGGCAAAAAGGTAAGAAACCAACCCAAGGCGCCGCAAAAACGGAATGTCCGTCCTTCCCTTCCTCGTCACTCGCGATTTCCCTCAACTCGAACTTAAATGAAGAGCTATTAAATGATGCCACAAGCATGGCGCAGTCCACCTTGTTCAGACAAATACAAAGTTACGAAATGAAAACACTCGTACCAGTTCACACTGTGTCCGAACTTAAATTCCCAGTATAGAGCGAACAACGACTATCTTGCTAATCACGATCCTTTGCATGATATTCAATGCATCCGACACCAATGAGTTTTGGAACTCTCATCAACATAGGGACCAAACCCAACTAGTTGGTGCAGCAAATACTTTCAATAGCCACAGAAAATCTGTGGTCTTTCTCATTGTGGAACACAAGTAATATTGATCAGGTTTTTACTAGAACGATTCAAAACCGAAGAACAGCACGCACCTGAACGCCATTCCTCGCCAGATTGTCCGTCAGACTTTCTGGGTTCGACTCGAAGTGCATGTTCCCGTACGTGGTTACTTGATCACAGCCGAGCAACTGGAGGACAAGCAAATTCAAAGAGCAGATCTGTCACCGTTTCGTTGGATTTAAATGGACCCATCGGTGCTGATCCGCCTACCCTTCCCATTACTTAGCGTGGGAAAACGCGCTAATCGTCCGTACTCTCCACCTTGACCGTCGTTATCTCATTTAGATTTGACCAACCAGTAAGGAGGTCAAAAATTATGATCTTTCCGAAATTCCACTAGTACTTTCGCTGGAAATTGACGAGGGGATCAGATACTTGTTGTAGAAACGATCAATTTCCTTTCCGGAAACGTACTATCATCATTTTCGTTTATTTGTTTCTCTGTTTCAATGTACACTTAATTCTTATAGTTACTTCATGCACCTGAGAAACCTTATCCATCCATTTTGTTTTTCCCTATTTCAAGTTTCATGCAATCATGTAATGACCCGTTCCATACCAAGCATTTTATCGAAAGTTACAATATTGGTGCACGGCAAGAGAAGCGGGCCAGCGATGCCGTGCAACAACACATGAGGAACCTTGGTTCGACCCGTTCCATATCAAGTAAGTCTCTCGCCCTTCGGAGTCGATAACCATCTTTTTTTTCTGTTTGTGAAAAGTTTCCTGCGATAAGCAATCTTTAGAGAACTATGAAAAAAAAGTTAAGCCAGAATACGGACACGGGACCTCGAGAAAAATACCAGCTGGTGCGTATGCAGCGTTTGCTTGGTAGTGTTACTTTTCGAAGTCGTCCTCTTTCTTCGTAATCGAGAGAAAAACCGATTATTTTTAACAGTTACGTGCATGTGTCCTTTATTTCATTGATCTATGTTAAATGGGGGGCGTGTGGCGCAGTGGTCGAAGGTGCCCCGCAACACACATGTGGAATCGATCCCCGCGCCCAAAGGCCCACCAAGCCTTCCATCCCTCCGGGCTCGGCAAATTAGCACCAGACCTGTGTCTGGGAGGACAGCAACACTGGCTCGATACATCGGTAGGTCACCGCAAGTCATTGTAAAAGGCCAGATATGCATTCAATCATCTCCAAACGATGCTTAGTGAAGTCGAGTGCATGGCGCATCCCACAGTGATTGATCAACGCCGACAGCTTTATTCTTTATCCTTGTTTATGTTAGTTTACCTGCTAATCAAACAGACGACAACAATACGATGTTCGTTGAGGATCTGCGTGATTTAAGTGGGTGTTTATTCCACCGAAACGATCACTTGAAGATTTAACTCGAGTGCTCATTATTTGTGCTTTCATTATCGTTCTATACCCTAGTTTCCTTTTACACGGATCATTGAAATTGGTAGAAAATCCGCATAGAGCCGTCGTCACAACCGTCAAAATTTGTAGTTGTTCTTTTATTACTGGAGGATTGCACAAGTTTGTCACCGTTGTTTTTATTGTTGTACTGTGAAATATATCTTGTTGCTAGTAAAGCGATAGACATCGGTCCTGACAGATCTCTGTGTGGTGAAAATGTTCTCCGAATTGTTTAGCATACTTTGTAAACACGTCAGCCGATAGTGACCCTTGAACACAACTCTTGTTGTTTTTTTCTTTTCGCAAGTACGATCAGCGTTCGTTTACAAGTGGACGATTCGTCCAGCCTACAGGTATTCCATTTGCCTAGCAAAGAGTTTCTGTTGGAAGCCGTCATTAGGTACAGAAAGAGTGGTTGATACCTACTGTGAGATACTGGCCTATTGTTGGCATTTGGACTTCGATTGCGATAAGAACTACCTCTGGAATGAAGCCCAATGATTCTTCTCGGAGAATTCTAAGAGCCAATTTACTATTCTGATGGTTAGCATGCAAAACTGTTGAAGAACTTTGTTGTTTAAGCCGTATTAAGCATTATCTGAAGGAGATTTGGAAGAGACGTGCTGCAAATTATAAATGGGTTGTCAACTAGTAGCTTCACATGGAAAGCAGTCAGTGGAAAATGCATTGCTTACATACTTTCGACAGTGTCTCGACTGTTAGCAACCCGTTTCGGTTTTTGTTTCGAGCAAGTGCTTATGGGAATAGCAACAGGTATTTGAACTCCGGCTTGAATTCGGATCATCAACAATTATTTCGCAGACCTTGGCTTATTCGTCGTCATGCTATAAGTTAGAAACTAGGACGCCAACTTGTATCGCCGTCACCCTTCAGTTGTGAATTCACCACTTTTCGAGTAATTTCTCTATTCGACCTCTACCGCACACCAGAGCAATGCAATGGGCTCAGCGAGCTCTGAGGACACGAACGCTCACAATTTCAGGATGATCCGTTTGTTTCTACTCTCTTTGTTGAGGGGGATACTGCGCAGATTTTAACTACCTTGTAGGCACTGAAGCTATTTTATTTCAACTTTAATGTTTATGATCTTGAATGTTCTTTTCTTGCATTTCATTAATGACCACCTTGTGAAAAGAAATGGCATCTGTCGTATCCACTGGAAGTAAGCATGAAACCCCCTCTGAGAACTTTCCAGATGATTATCAAACTGCGGAAAGGCGAAGCAAATGTCGAAGCGAAATGAAAGCGCGGCCTGCATAGTATGGTGAACACCACACAAGACGCACCCGTACAATAATCAACAGGAAAACTCGTTTAAATTGTTGAGCTCACACTAGTTTCATAAAATTGTTTTATTCGGCTAACGTTTCGACATCTTTGTCTTCATTAGAGCCGATGATCCGCGTCAGTGGTCTTTGCTGTTCGTTTTCTCGATGTGGCGTATTCGTAGTCGCATTGAGACGGATTTTTTTTTCAGTAGAACACCCACGAATGAGATGAGAATGATGAAAATGGATGAAAAAAAGATGGTGCAATGGTTTTAAACCTTACCAGCTTTCGTGGGAGTGCGTATAAGTTAGTGGTCGGAAGGGACATGCAATAGACATGGTATCGATCCCCGTGCCTCAGGCCCACCAACCTCTCCATCACTCCAGTAAATTGGTGCCAGACTTTGTAATGGAGGATAGTAGCACTGCCTCGATACACCAGTAGGTCACCGCGAGTCATTGTAAAGACAAGATTTTGCATTCAGTCAGCTCCAACGACGCTTACTGAAGTTGAATGCATGCGGTATCCCTCAAGGATCGATCAAAGCCAAGAGCTTTTTTTATAAGTTCTCGTACCTCCCGCATACCAAATTTTTTTCATTTCTGTGGGCTGAAGCCAAATCTCTTTTCGTGGTAGTAATTAAGGATATTGGAAGGTTTGTTCATAAATGTCCGATATTTCATATTGGTTTCTTTGTTGGTTCTTGCTATCTAAGGAGTGGTCGAGGAAACGGTGGTAGCGGTATTGCCCATACTTCTTGTTGTTCGTCCTATTTATTCTATTAATGCTATATAAGTGTCATTTGTTTCATCGATAAGGTAACACCAGTTTGATAGAAAACCTTCATTTGGCTAATGTTTTGCCCTTTCTACACCTTGTTCAGAGTGGGGTTGATCCGAAATACCCGAAAGGCTAAGGTGACCTTTAACTTTTTATTTGCCACCAACTTTTTTCACGACAGAGGATTACGTGAAGTCTAGCCACAACGATTATAAAATGTTTTCAAAAGGACCCTAGGCCAAATTCTAACCGGCTATTAGCCTTTGCTAGGGCTCACGCATCACCAACTGCACTACTGAGGCCCTTGCTTTGCCTTTCTCTCAGCCAACTTTTCAATGAAAACGGTGCCAATAAGGTGGCGATTTGTATTTAAAATGTAGGCTCATTTTTTAGCAAAGTCCTGGCTAGAAAACTTCATCATGGAAGCAAGAGGAATAAAGTGAGACATAATCGGACTGCTCAAGAAAGGAAGATGCTAACCATTCAACGCCGTCTATGTCATTGCAGAAGTACTGTTCCTTCAAACATGCGTCAATGGAGGAATCGGTGGCGTGAGAGTACTTATCAACAAGAGTTTGGAGATGAAAGTCGTCTCTTCTGAAAAGCTATCAACCCGAATTGGATGTTGACTGTTAAAGACATTTGGATGAATACCGACTTCTACAATTATCGTCGTCTGGGCACTGACATACATCAGGCTATGACGACCTCCAAGTCGTAGCGTCCTCTATACTGGAGTTGGAAAGTTCCACAGAGAAGACGACTCATTTTTTAAAGTCATCATTGCAGGCTTTAACCCTAAGATTGAACACAGAAGAAGGCCTTAAAAGCGCCACATTGGGATCGACGGATTGAAATGGAACGAGCACAGTAGGTCGCTATCAGCATTTATCATGACGACTAGGAACTTTCATGGTAACTGACAATTCCAGAAGCCCCCACCTCAACACTGGACGTGAAAGTCCCCTCAGTGGAGTGTACAATAACGAAATGGACAACATCATTGTAAATGTAAGCTTTTGAATACCCGATATCCCTGTTGACCCAAAAATTCGAAGTGGTATCAGACCATCACCTCCTTCGTGGAGGATTTCATTTTTTCCCGAAAAGGAGAAAAAGTTGTCAATTTTAAAAAACCGAAGTTTTAACGCAACGATAAGCTGGGGCTTACTCAGTTTGTTAGTGACTGTTGCGAAAATGCCGTTTTTGATAACATCGACGACGAACACGACCGGCTTATTCAACATCTTCACGTTAGCGCTATGAACGCTGAGAGTTCGAAAGTCACCAAAAGATGTCTGTCCTCAGAAACACTCGAGCATGTACCCCAGCATGGATTCGCACAAGTTAAATGCCACCGTCTACCCACATACGAACTTCCAAAATAATGCAGACATGCGATAAGAGGCGATCTCAAACAGAGAAAAAGCAACAGTTATGGTCGAACTTACAGAGGTTGGGAGAAGCGTTTCAAGCCCACGGAAGCTATGTCGATTACAAAACCAAGATGATTCCACTCTCACGGCCAGTCGTGACAGTTACAACTTTTTAGAAAGGCAATGAAGAAAATCATTCACAATCCCCATTCGAATCTCTTCAATATCCTCGTCCCTCTGCCCTCATAGGAAGCAAAGAAGGATGGAGGTGTCGTTCCAGTGCTTCTCCCTTCTTAAATTCGGCATGCTTTTCGACGGTGAGGAATCGATTAACACCAAGTCCGGACAGGGTAAAACCTGAACACCTGAAGAACCTTCCATCACTCTTTATGAACAGGTGGCCCAGCTCTTAAAACCTTATCTGTCAGAATGCAAGTTTCCCATTCAGTAAAAGACTGGCAAGACTGTGTTATTATTTAATAACAGTGTCGTTCACAATATCGTCAATTGTCGCCCACTATGGTAGCTGTCTGTCGTCTACAAACTTTTCACTCGTAACTAAAGAGAACTGTCAGAGCGCTGGACGAAGAGCAGCCATGTGAGGAAGCAGAATTTCGAAAAGGATTTGATACGATGGGAGTACAGCGTCGATACAGAAAACCGCTTTTTTCTCACTTTTTTTCGACTTAAGGAAAGCTTTTGAATCAGGTAAGATAGAAGCGGTCATGGAAGCGCTGGGTATGCAGAGCGTCTCTGCCCATTACATTAAGATTCTTCGTGAGCTAAATAAAAAATTCCAAAAGACCACCGTTCTGTAACGAGAATGACATCAACATTTACAGAGTGGTTAGGTAAGGTTGTACCTTTTCTTTGAAATTAGTTAATTCCACTCTCCAGAACGTCATGTAAACCATTCGGATCAGGGCAATAAAAGGACAAAAAAAAAGGTAAAGCTATCTGCGTTGATCAATCCCTGAGAGATGCACCATGCATTCGACTTCATTAAGCATCGTTTGGAGTTGATTGAATGCATATCTGGCCTTCACAATGACTCGCAGTGGCCTACCGATGTATCGAGCCAGTGCTTCCATCATCCCAGACAAGTATGGTACCAATTTGCCGACCCCGGAAGTATGGAAGTCTTGGTGAGCCATACATAGGCGCCGCGATCGATTCTACGTATGTGTGTGGCAGGGCGGCTCCGAACACTGCGGGCAACATGGGACTGAAAATCGATGGTCGGCGATCACACCGTATTCGTTTAGCCGATCACATCGTTTTTGAAACACAGAGCATTGGCTGGAAAAAAGAATAGTTGGCGCCTTTGATAGTGCCCATTAGCCTTCAACTATGTTTAATTAGAACTATGTGTACAAGGAACGGGCAGGTTTCTGGTACCCCATTCACGGCCAGCAGTACGAATATCTCCGATTTCTCCAATCCTCTATCAATGTCGAAAAAATCAACATGAAGAACGTCTTAGCTCTGAAGTTAAGCAAGAGTGAGCGAGCGGATTGGAGAGCTTTCAAAAGCGCCGAGAATGTAGAGAAGAAAGAAAGAATCTTCTACTTCGTGTCTACGTATTGTATTAGACTCCACGATTCTTTAAACCTTAATGTATGCGTCAGAAACCTCGTTTGTACGTAGGCGGCATGTGAGATCACTCAGCGTTATTGAACGCGCAGTCGGAAGGGCTATGTTAGGAGTTATTTTATTTCTTTATTAACGCACAAGCTGACGTTTCGGCGGATTTCGCCTTCCTCAGAGCCTGGAAAGGTCAAATTGACTGCAATCTACACAACCAAACACCTCCATAACCAAGCAGAAAAAAAATGTGTCAACGTTTCTGTGTGCAACCTCAGGGAGCAATGCCTCATTATCACGCGTGATATTGGGCAGTATATAAAGCCTGTTAATCTTATGAGATGGGTACATTACGATTCCATGTGAACTCTGTGTGGTTAGTTTCCACGTGAAATATTTAGTGGAAGACTCATAGAAAGCGGTGAGTGTGCAAAGACTCTGTGTTAAATGTGACTGAAATTTTGGTTCAGCATCTTCTCCGTTTGTTATGGAGGTGTTTCGCTGGGTAGATTGCAGTCAACTTTACCTTTCAGGCTCTGAGGCAGGCGAAATCCGCTGAAACGTCAGCTTAGTGCTATATAAAGAAGTAAAATAACACCTCGTGTTTGCTAAACAGAAGTAGAAAAGAATTATTCAATCAATACCGAAGTTAATAGAAAGTCGTTCATGGGATGTTAGGAGTATCTGTGCACACACAGTTGAGAGATCCGATCATTCAGAGATTGATCAACGCCGATAGCTTGGGTTATGAGAAGAATATCACCAACAAAGTGAATGTAGTGTAATTACCGACCATCGATTTCATTCATCGTAAGAAGTACCTAAATTAGTCTGTAGGGTACTTCTCTTTAAAGAAATGCATCTCCTTATTCCAATTTTTCATAGCTCAGTTGAATACCATTTATTCAGGACATTTATTCAATCGTATTTCTTCTCACAACTTTTATAGTTGGAAGCACTACAGCAGTCTGCAACCCTTCCTGTATAAGTTAAAGCACTTCCCACAACAGAATGCAAAGCAGATTTTCGGAATAAATTCATCAGTCATTACCGAAGATCTCTTCTTATCTACAATGAAGGATAAAGCTGTTGGCGTTGATCAATCTCTGAGGGATGCGCCATGCATTCGACTTCATTAAGCACAACGTTTGGAAGTGTTATCTTGTTGAGTGCATATCTGGCCTTTACAATGGCTCGCGGTGGCCTACCAATGTATCGAGCCAGTGCTTCCATTCTCCCAAACACAGCTCTGGTGCCAATTTGCCGACCCCGGAGGGATGGAGGTTTGGTGGTCCGTGGGCGCGTAGATCGGTTGCACGTTTGTGTCGCAGTGGAGCTTCCTACTACTGTGCCGCACGCGCCCTTATCACAATAACGTACAATATTCGCTTGTGACGTAGAATTTAAATTACTTACAGAATAATTCTACTTCATTCTTTTAAGCTAAATTTCGCTCGTTTGCATTGACTAACAGCAAAACGATCTAGAAAATGTTGCTTGCAACAGTACACCTTGTGTGAAGCCGAATTAGCAGATCTTCTAGGAAATCTGGAATTTTGCCTTGGTTAGCGTGCAAGAAGAGATGTTTGGAAATAAACTATAGGTGGACCTAGGTATACCAAAACAGTGAGGAAGTGAAACTTGCGCGCCACTTACTTGTTTTCCTATAATAACATTGTAACTTCCCACAGAGAATTCTCCCGTTGCGCATGAGCCAGCACTCTTTTTCCCATCATTAACAATAAGTAATTCCTAGATATCGACTGGATCTATCCCTGCAAGCAGAGAATACTACCGTCAAGGTTGTTAAGGAAGAGTTAGTCTTAGAGTCGTAGGTTCTTCTCATAAAGTACTATAAAAAAGAAGCAATAAACCATGCAGAAGTGAGGTTAAATTGGGACAAGCGGGAGGAGAATATCCACTTAAAGCAATTGATGGACCAAGAGGTCCCTGACATACTGTGGACCTCAACTTGGACGTGGGGACATTGCAATTTGTCGTCTATTTAGTGAGATGAGAGCTCGACGAGGTAAAGAAAAATTACGGCGAGGGCATACAACCAAAATAGCGTAGTGCACTTAAATTTTGCGCATATTCATTTAGTAGTAGTCGGGAAACGCTTACTTGTAACCACTCAGTGGAGGGAGGGGTAGGAGAGGTTCCTCCAAGCGATGATATGTTAATCTCAGAAACAATACGAATTGTAATAAATCCCACGACCGACTTTCTATATCTCACTCAGGATCACAAAACTCACTAGACGTCATGACCTCGTATTACTCAGTGTATTTTCAATGTTTCGTTAAAATCGATCATTACTGGGATCAATGCCGACTTGTACTCCCTAGATCAGTCCCGTTGACGATTGATTGCTGATAGCAACTATAAGTCAATAAAACGGCTGAGGGAAAAGGCGAAACGAAGGACTAGCATGGTGTGGTGTGGTGAACGCGTTAGCCCCGTATAGGGTAACAGCGTGCTCGGTACCCACCGTAGACACCTGCGCTCTGGAGTTTTGCAAATATCTCGGCATCATTGTGGTTGTAACCAATTCATAAAATAATAGACAAAGCGCTCGACCTTCTATTCGGCTCCATTCCATCATAGAAGTGATTGAATGCATATCTGACTTAGCCAATAACTTACTTGTGTACTACTCGGCGTTGATCAATTCTTGAGGGATGCGCCATGCATTCAACTTCATACAGCATCGTTTCGAGGTTATCCATGCATCTGGCCATATCTGGCCTTTACAATGACTCGCGGTGGCCTAAGTATGTATCGAGCCAGTGCTATTATCCTCCCAGGCAAGTCTGGTATCAATTTCCCTACCCTGGAGGGAAGGTTCTTCTAGGAAGTGTCTTTAGTGGCTCTCAATTTTTCGGCCTTCTTAGAATGCTTGTAAAGATATTTGATGACAAAATCTTATTCCTCATCCCACTGCAGGAAACACAGTTTTATAAGAGTCGTCTGAAATTGTAAGTAAATTCTTACGCTCCAATGACTGTAATCAGATTTCTCCCGAACATGGAGGTTTCTCCTCCTCAACCGAGGAGAATCGTAGAGCGATAATTTCGCCCACAAACAGCAGTTGTGGAAAGCCGCCGACTAGTGAGTGATGTGATCAATTTAACAATAATATTTTCCGCCGTGGGGCATAGGCATCATTCATCGGTTTCGTGGAGAGGGCTTTGAAGTGAAAGGTGAATGGTATTGGTCTCTATGATGACCACAACCATCCAGTTCGTTGCGATCCCCTCCCACTCCCATTGTGAAATACTTCAAGCGGACTTCGGATTCTACTTTTCTGGCTAGCTACTGGCAGTGTCCACGGAACTTCTCTACTGACGACAACTTCTCTGCGCACCTTCATTGCGAGCCCTTCGGCCTGACTGCAATGCCTCCTCCGCTGCGTGGTTTACCGTTTGGCTCCTCAACCGAGGAGAATCGTAGAGCGATAATTTCGCCCACAAACAGCAGTTGTGGAAAGCCGCCGACTAGTGGTGATGTGATCAATTTAACAATAATATTTTCCGCCGTGGGGCATAGGCATCATTCATCGGTTTCGTGGAGAGGGCTTTGAAGTGAAAGGTGAATGGTATTGGTCTCTATGATGACCACAACCATCCAGTTCGTTGCGATCCCCTCCCACTCCCATTGTGAAATACTTCAAGCGGACTTCGGATTCTACTTTTCTGGCTAGCTACTGGCAGTGTCCACGGAACTTCTCTACTGACGACAACTTCTCTGCGCACCTTCATTGCGAGCCCTTCGGCCTGACTGCAATGCCTCCTCCGCTGCGTGGTTTACCGTTTGGCTGGCGCCACGTTGGGATCGTGGCACTTCCGCCATTGTTGGCGACTGAACGGAACTCTGGGTATGCGAAACGCACTTCCCATTTTCTGGCTAGCTACTGGCAGTGTCCACGGAACTTCTCTACTGACGACAACTTCTCTGCGCACCTTCATTGCGAGCCCTTCGGCCTGACTGCAATGCCTCCTCCGCTGCGTGGTTTACCGTTTGGCTCCTCAACCGAGGAGAATCGTAGAGCGATAATTTCGCCCACAAACAGCAGTTGTGGAAAGCCGCCGACTAGTGGTGATGTGATCAATTTAACAATAATATTTTCCGCCGTGGGGGCATAGGCATCATTCATCGGTTTCGTGGAGAGGGCTTTGAAGTGAAAGGTGAATGGTATTGGTCTCTATGATGACCACAACCATCCAGTTCTGTTGCGATCCCCTCCACTCCCATTGTGAAATACTTCAAGCGGACTTCGGATTCTACTTTTCTGGCTAGCTACTGGCAGTGTCCACGGAACTTCTCTACTGACGACAACTCTCTCTGCGCACCTTCATTGCGAGCCCTTCGGCCTGACTGCAATGCCTCCTCCGCTGCGTGGTTTACCGTTTGGCTGGCGCCACGTTGGGATCATTGGCACTTCCGCCATTGTTGGCGACTGAACGGAACTCTGGGTATGCGAAACGCACTTCCCATTGCACACACGAAATGTTCATTGGCGTGCACACTAGTAGAAATACTGCAGCTTATTTCACGCTGGTTGTGTCGTGAACTCCCTCACCGAATAGACGCAGAGGAAACAGCGTTTCATCATATACCGAAACAAAATGCGTTATTCAGTACATTCGAAAGGAAGACACTGAAAAGAGCTAGAAAGTTGGTTCTTCTACGAAATTCGACGGAATCAATTCCGCCACCAATAGAAAACGGAGCATTTTCACACTGAGACAAAAATTTCGCTTTGTGCATAAACAGGCATAAACGTGCGGGCGCTTAGTAAAACCCATCAATATCAGAAAATTAATTTGAAATAGACCGCTAAACCATGTGTGATAGTTAGGCTTTCCCCTTTTCCGCTCTCCCTTGGACTTATGAAATTTAACCATAACGCCGTAAGAGCCTAGGTCTCCCGAAATGTGCGTTTTCACTGTGAGAAATGTACCAACGTTTTCCGATAAGTCAACCCATTTCTAAAACAATTCTGGGTAGGATCACGTGCAGTCTACATGAACGTCAAGATGAACTGTGTTATAAGGCTAAGATAGGAAGATTAGGTAACGAAATACAAAGAGAGGCATTATCACCAGTACCTTTCCTCCGAGCTTTCTTTTAGCAAGAACAACCAAATAGCGAAACTGACCCTGCATTTCATTTATTTCTGGAAGAATTTCCCCATATATTTAACAACGCCGACGTAGAGAATCAAATTCTAACCTTACACATGCACACAAGCAAAAAAAGTGGTATGTCTTAGGTTAGAGAGCTTGTCAATTTAAAACCCATTCGATTGTAAATTAGTGGTAAAGTTGTGGAACTTGTACTTACTTCTGGTCAATTGGGTGTTGCAATAACAGAAAGTCATCTCCACGATGTTCCTTTCTATCGACTGTTCTCCGAGATAATTCAAAAGAGATTGCATGAGTTCAGGTATAATACACTTGATCTCATGTAACGCATGCGGTGAAAAATATGTTGGGGAGACGGGTAGACTACTTTGTGTCCGCATAAAAGAACATCTAGATGGGAAAGTTTAAATCCGTCAAAACACTCCTCTAGGTACGGATAGGGCACAAAAGCACAACGGCGATGATTTTGAAGTGACTGTACGGGTCCTAGCGCAGGAGTCGAAAACATCAACGCGCAAAACTCTTGAAGCGTTCTGGATAAATTTCAAAAATCCAAAGATCATCCGGAAAGACGAATGCCTCACTATCACATGTGACCCGGCGCCCTATTTCAAAATGATATTTTTGACCCATGGGTGTGTCTCGCTCGCGACCCCACGTGAGCAACGTGTGGGCCAGTCCCACTCGTAACATCACGGTGAGCAGCCTTTCTGACCAATATGGCGTCTATTTAAAAGTTTGATCTTGATTATTACCTTAGCATTTTCTCCACCGAGTAATTAAAGTATTCTTATATGAAATGCGTCCAGCCTCTGAGGGAGGCGAAGCCGCCGAAACGTCAGCCATCGACCAACAACACCAACAACAACGACAACGACAACGAAGACCTATACCAACTTCGCTTCAGCTAAGGAAGATCAGTTTTTAAGATCATATAAATAAATATGTTCTCTGAGAAGGAGTGTCGAGATCAATACCAAAAATTAAATAGGGAGTGGGTGAACAAGACAAAAGCGGTGAGTTCAGAGCCTTCAGTTATTTCTCGGCTAAATAACGGCCATCCAAGTGTTTCTGTCCCATACTTGCTTATGAAGACACACAATCTCACTTCTAATGATGATCTTGCTTCCAGTGACAGGACATCGTTTGAGGTTACACCCATCATCTGTAAACGGGGATCAACGGGTAGAATAACATGATTCCTAAACCTTGCCCTGACTCAGTTGCTAAAATTCTTACCAGCCCACCTGCCAAATACCAAACATTCCTAGATCTCTTGCGGTGCGCGCAATGAAGCAGCACGCATGTAGTAAAGTCATTCGATGTCATTTCGCTTTTACTGTGTCCGCTGACTTCGCAATATAAACCATTATCGAGCTGCTCGAGAAATGAAAAGAAAATGAATACATATGGGTTTTCGATTCAAAAACTAATGATTCTCTTAAAACACCGTCTTAATTGCTCAGTCTTCGGATGCTCAGGTCATATTATGCACAAATCAAATATTGCCCGAGAGATAGCGCGTAGCGCAGAGCCTTGCTAAGCCTAAGCCTTCACTTTTCATTTCAAAGCTCTCCCCATGAAATTGATGATTCCTACGCCTTCAGCGGAAAATACTGTAATTAAATTGATCATATCACCACTAACCGACGGTTTTGCACAACTGCTGTTTTTGGGCGAAATTATCACCGTAGATTTCTTCGGTTAAGAAGGAGAAACCTGGATGCTCGTGAGAAATCTCATTACAGTCACTGCGGAGTAAGAATTTACCTACAATTTCAGACGACTCTTATAAAACAGTGTTTTCTGCAATTCGATGAGAAATAAGATTTGCTCATCAAATATCTTTACAGCATTCCTAAGAAAGTCGAAACATTGAGAGTCACCAAGGACACCTTCTGGCAGAAGATGGAGCTGTTGCGTCAACGCTGACATGCACGTGCCCGCAGAAGAAGACTCGTGTTTGTGCAGAGGATTGCCTAAGCAGAAAATGTCAGCAGTACATGCCAAAGGTATAATGAGCGAAAACGTATTTGAGACGTTACGTAGCGAAGCGATGGACCGACTTTCCATGAACATCGGCACTGATCAATAATTGACAATTTCTTAATGAGCTGACACGACGTTGTCATCATAATGTTTACCCGCAATAGTTGACGTTTCGGCGGTTTCGTCTTCTCCTTTTATAAATTTCTAAGACACTAAGACCGTCGTAATATTCACAGGTCCTTCGACCATAGGGCTTTCCATATGAGGGGTCAGCACATGCTTTGTACAACACCGACCGCGAACATCAGGTTTCGACTTGGTGCCTTCAACAAATCTGAAATGTCCTGTTTTCTCGGATTTTCTAGGAATAGGTCTTTGCCATTTTACCTTTCGAGTTTTGTATGAATTCCAATCCCATAGCCGTAAAATTACCTCAAAGTACTGCACAAATCATGTCCCCAGACAACCATTAGCAATAGTACAACAAAACTTCTTTTCGCTCGTAACGTTTTACAAGCTTCTGCAGAATTTTTTGTGAGCCTTGAGCGAATACGAACTACCCATCCTTTTAGCCAGGAGGCAAATTAGTCATGATGGCTTGAAATGAACAGTGTCGTCTCTCAATGAAGACTATATCAACTTATCGTAGTCCAGATTTCCTCTAACTTCGGTATAATTAATGTATGGTATATACGCTGTCAACCGACTTCTCGCATCGGCGAAGGATACGACAAGAAGCGGATCGTAATCTCGACAGATCTTTATAGGCAGGAATACGGTTTGGGTGTGGTTCATGCACCAGAATCCCTGTTGTAATCGTTCTTCCTCAACTGGTTGTGCCTCTTCCAACGTTTTCAATTGGAGCAAAACGACAATTTTTGTGAAAAGATGGTAGAGTACTCTCTACAAACATATTGGAAGGTAGTTATAAAGGTCCCTTCAGTCATCCTTCTTCGCTAAGATGAGCGTGCGCGGGTTCCTTCACTGGTCTAGGATTTCCTGTTCCTGAAGGTAAGATGTCACGTGGGTTGTGAGAAGTACATATAATTTGTGGCCATGCTCCTATCAAATCGGCTTTGATATTCTCGTGTGTGGAGCCGGCCACTCTTCGTGTTTCAGTCGCAACTCTACCTTGGTAGAATCCTAAGCGGTTTTTTCACCAGCGGTGATTTCGATATCCGAGGCGGGCTGTGGAGCGGAGGAGGTTGGTAGAGGACCTTTCCGTTATTAATACCATATCGCGGGGCGGCATGGAGTGATAGCAACATCTTCGTTCATCAGTAACGATAGCGGAACATTATAGTGGCAAAGATCACGATGGCACTTTTTAGGATTGGCCCTTTTTGAGCCTCTTGCAATAAATTTCTCCGCCTATTCCGTAGGTTTCTATCAAAACTTGAACTAGTTCACGTAAAATGTTTCGCTTCTTCCCCCCAGGCGCAGTTTCAATAATAACGAAAAGGTGAGGGATCTGTTATTGGTCTACATCTTTTGCAGCAGACTTGCTCTTTCGGACTTTAGATGCTGACGTGAATCTGCATTGTTTTGAAAGGTCGTTTTCTTGCATCATCATAAATGGGGTGGTGGAACGAGCAATGTTTTTCTTTACGTGCTGAAGCCTTTCTTGTTCGTTTTATCTTTTGTCAAGTCTCCAACGTAACTCTTTGTTGCTAACATGGGAACATTGTAGAAACTCACATCACCATAGCAATTCCAAATTATGGCAGTCGAACATGACGCTAGGAATTCGTTAGTCTCTACTACTCCTCCCTCATATTACCACATCGAAGCTTATTTGGGGCGATTGGAAAGAGGATATGCTGTGCATAGAGTTGTGCCAAATGTAGCTGGAATACACTTAACGGTTCTCAGTAAGTTGGCGATGGAATATTTTTCGGAGGTAACGCCAAACCGCTTCCAATGCTTCTGTTTTTCCTTTTGAGCTCCAATTTTTGCCCAAATTGAAATACATAAAGATTGTCTGCATGCAGAATGAGAGGAAGAGTCTGCTTCCGCAGCGAAGATCTTAGTCAGTCCAACGCTGGCTTCATTCTGAAGACCAGTATTCGTCGGAACTGACTCTTCAACATTTGGAACATGTTCCCAAGATCGACTTTCTGTTAAACTCGGATAAGGGTTGGCAGTGGGACAACGTCTGACACCAAGCCTTGCCATTGCGTTTATTTCTAAACCAGAAGCCCCCCGTTCTCGGTCTCAGGCCACTACTCTACTACAGGTACATAGATGATTGTTTTGTCGTCTTCTCTACGCAGGAGGAGATAGATAAATCCTTCGAATTATTGAACGAGCAGTCTGAGTACATTAGGTTCACCCGGGAGAAACCGAGAAGAAACTGGCTTCCGTTTTTAAAAGTTCAAATAGACCTATCAAGTAGCGGTTACATGACAAATTGGTACTGAAAGCCACATAACAAGAACATCCTCGCTCATTCCTCTCCTCCCTACCCTTCACACACAAAGAGAGCGCTTGTGAGAAACATGTTTCGAACAGCCACCTCTGTGTGCACAATTAGGGAACTAAAGGAAGAATCGCGCAAGTTGGCTCAGGGAAATAGCCGTCTCCAATGGCAACGAAATAGTAACCCCACGAGATAGGTTTAGAAGGAGAGCGACGCTCCAAAACAAAAGGTTTGGCCGAAACAAAATCCCGTTTATCTTGCCCTTCATTAGCGATGAAATAAGTGCAGCGATAAAGCGATGCTTAAGAAAGGCAGATCTAGAGGAATCGGTAGCGATAGTTGAAAAACACCGGATACTCTACGTCGTCAGTTAGTTCGTAACCGCCTGTATGACCGTCTATGTGAAACACCAAATTGAGTAATTTGCCCTTATGGCAGAGACGGTGACTGCGTGAGTTCAGGTACGATATACCTGATTTCTTGTAGTACTTGCGGAGACGAATATATTGGGGAAAATGGGTAGACCTTTATGTATCCGTATAAAAGAACACCTAGATGGTAAACGAAGGTCAAAACAAGGCATGCATAGGATACAAAAACATAGCGAAGGTTTTGATGTAAAAGTCGCTATCATCGCACGGGAAACTAAAACACCAACACAAATTTTTTCGAAGCTTTTTAGAGAAATTCCAAAAAATGCGAGAATGAATAGCTGGCAAGAATGCCCTGAGATAACGCGTGACCTAGCCCCGTATGATAGAACTGATTTTTGATGTGGGGTGGTGCAGTAATCAACCATATGCTACTCTAAGCGACTGCTCCTCCGGTGGAAAACAGGTAAAAAACGGTGGGTTTTCCGAGAAGCCGGTGATTGTGTAATTATTGTTCAGATTTTCATCTTTCTTTTCGCGTTGTTGAAGCGTTTGACCTAGTAAATTACATGTTAATGTACCCTTCCATGCTCTGAAGAAGGCGATACTGCCGAAACGTCAGCTACCGTTGTGTTGTATGTGCTATATTTGTGAGCAAGTAAACGTGTGCTGAATAACAACCTCGCGATTGCTGTAAAAAAGATATGTATGTATGTATGTATGTATGTATGTATGTATGTATGTATATATATATATGCATAAAGATAAAAAAAGCTCTGGGTTAATCAATCCCTGAAGAGTGCGCCATGCATTCGACTTCACTAAGCATCGTTTGGAGGTGACTGGATGCATATCTACTCTTTACAATGACTCGTGGTGGCCTACCGATGTATCGAGCCAGTGATGCTATCCTCCTAGACAAGTCTGATACGAATTTCCCAACACTAGAAGGATGGAAGGCCTGTCGAGCGAGGGGTGCGGGGATCGATCCCATGTGTGTGTTGCAGGGTGCCTCCGACCACTGTGCCATTTTCTTGGTAGGTCGGAAATATTCTGTTGTTATGTAATGAACGATTTCCCAGGAACTTGTTAGACAATTCTTGCAACTAGCAGTACTGAACATCCCACCAATTCACAATTTCCATGAATCCATTAGCGAATATTATGAAGGGTCACATAAACAAAATGTCATTGTGTTACGAACAAATGGAGAGCAATATGCGTTAAAAATCAGCTCCGTATCAGGGATATGTGTAACCGGAGGGTAAGAGAGGCCCTGCTATAGACCGTTTAAGAAATTGGTACCAGACTTCTTAAGAGGATGTGGGCACTCAATCAATAACTCACCACCTTCTATAAGATCATATCCATTCAAGCACCTCTCCTTTGCTTACAGGGATGCCCATGAATGCATGAACAGTTTACTCTCTGATAGGCTTCCACATGAAGTGAACCATTCAGATCGATGGATCTGATGTTGTAGGAGGATACCGTTCAATACAGTGCATCGCTACGCTCCGGCAGGCCAAGGTGCATCTGCCATATTGAGGAGATTTCTACTACAATTGCTGGAAGAAGTTCACTCCGCCCAGTGAATGCGAGAACAATCCAGCAGGGACAATCCAAGATCCAGACGAAAACCGACTCGTTCAGCATTCAACGAACTTCGTAAGCGAAGCGGAAAAATCCTCAACAAGCAGTAACAGCCACATGGAAAAGTTCGAATGCCTTCGTCGATGGAGGATGCGAGGAAAAGAATCAAACGCGAAAACTAATGAGAGTCCACACAGTAATCATAAAATATGCATATATATATATATATATATATATATATATATATACAAAAAGATGAAGGATAGCGATAAGGCCTTATTCGATTTGCGCTTTTCTTAACAGATTCGCTTCCGCTTTAAACTGGATAGAAACAGCATTTTGATGAGCGGTCATCCAGCTGACCTACTGCGAACAAATCGAGTTGCGTCGCCGTTACACCACCCGTGCAGTAGGCCGCTCAATCCGTTGCGTTTTCTTTTCCGAGCATTAAGTCGCCACTGCGATACTTTCGTGTTAACAATCTCTGAAGTCTTCTGTTTGTTCTGAAAGAAAGTGCTACCTATTATCTAAAAGGCATAACGTCTGTAAACGATAAGAAGCTGAGCGGCGTTCCATATCGCGTTCTCGGGAAAAGAGTAGGAGACAATTAGGATACCAACATTTTTTGTGAAAGACCGGAAGATGGACTCACTACATAGATGCACTTTCTTTAGAGATTTGTGTTGTGAGCGGGTTTAGCCTTGCTAGATATCATGTTTAATTTTTGCACGCTTGAGATAAATTGGGCGCTTGTAGCACAGTGGTTGGAGACCCTACTGGTAACACGCATAGGCTCGACCACCAGAGGTACGACGCTTTCTTTTCCTCCGGAATCGGCAAATTGGTGTTAGAGCTGTCTGGGTTGGCAGCATAACTGACTCTATACACCAACTGGCCACAGCAAGTCATTTATTCTAGTTATGCACTTATTCACCTCTAACGATGTTTGATGAAGTCGAATGCATGGCGAATTCCTCAGAGATTAATCAACGTGGAGTAATTTAGCTTTACGAGATGAGAGGTGTTTCCCAGCACCGCCATACACTGAAATGACCATCCAAATAACACTGTTTCTAGACCAAAAAACACAATGCAAACGTGCCCTAACATGCCAAGGGCTTGTGCGCATTTACGTGGCGTGGTATAGGTATCACGTGGAATAGCAGGGTGTAAAGATAAAGGTATGAACTGAATATGAGTTGCAACTAAAACTCCTGAGGCAAAAAAAACACGGAAGACTCTCTGTTCAGGACGCTCTATTCATAGACCCTTAGAATCGATTGCATGCGTACCTGGCGTATACAACGATTTGTTTGATCTACTACTGCACCAACCCTGTCTTTTCCGCTCCAGAGATGTCCGGAACCGAGTTACCCATACTGAAAACAGGGGCACTAATTTGGCTCAGATAGCGGAGTGGGGCCACCAACACTGAAAATTTTATGAAATTCGAACTCCGATTATCTCCTTCACACAAATAATAAACAAAGGAGAGAGCTCTCGGGTTTATCAATCCCTGAGGGGATGCGCCATGCATTCGACTTCGTTAAGCATCGTTTGGAGGTGATTGAATGCATATCTGGACTTTACAATAACTCGCGATTTCCTACCAATACATGAACCTGTGCTGCTCTCTTCCCAGACATACCAATTTGCCGACCCCAGAGGAGTGAAGGTTGGTGGTCCACGGGCGGGGGGATCGATTCCACGTGTCTGTTGCAGGGAGTCTCCGACCACTACGCCACACGCTCCCTTACTGTCCTTCACATATCAATACAATATATTTCATAAATGTTCGACATATGTAGCTTGTTTGTGTAATGATAAGGTTCTCTGCGTTCGGCTCTTTTCTGTTAATGAGCCGAGTTCATTTCATAATTTCATTATTAACACAACATTTATGCAGTGCGTACGCCGTTAAGGATTCATCGCATTGATACTTAAAGAGATAACAATAGATTGCTGATTGAGAACTGAACAGTGCATGCCTTACCTTATGTGCTATGCAGTTTTCCTATCCTTCACATAATGTGAGATGTTGTTCTATCCACAATTCCCAATAATGCTTTTTTTTGTCTAACATTGCAGTCAAGGACTTAGCATATTTTTAGCAGTTGGTTGCTCTGCTCTAACACTTGCTATTAAAGTCAATGATGTTGAGATACTTGCAAAACTCCGAACCGTAGGTGTCTGAGGGGGGATTTGAAGACCTTCCTACCCTTTCGTGGCGCTAATGCGTTCACTATCACACCATGCAGGTACGTCGTTCACTTAACTGACGTCAGTGCTAAATTGGGCTCCATAGATCAATCCCGTTGACGGGTGATTGCTGATAGCACTCATAGTTAGAACACGACTGAAAGAGGCGAAACCGAGGACCTGCATGGTGGGGTGATGAACTCATCGGCCGGCGGAAAGGGTAATAGTGTGTGCGATCCCCACCGCAGACACCTGAGGTCCGAGTTTCGCAAATATCTCAGCATTACAGTGGTGATTGTATCACACATAATACCCTGCCGTGAAAAAAAACCGTATTAGGGAGATTCGGCCTGCTGTTTACTTTATTGCTCTACTTTTAGCTGCCACACGTTTATGATGCTTATGACGGCGTACGACACCATAGTTAGACTTTGTTTAATTCTTCTTGGTTTGTATATGTTG
This sequence comes from Angiostrongylus vasorum, assembly GCA_018806985.1. Classification (NCBI taxonomy): domain Eukaryota; kingdom Metazoa; phylum Nematoda; class Chromadorea; order Rhabditida; family Metastrongylidae; genus Angiostrongylus; species Angiostrongylus vasorum. The sequence goes on along the minus strand of JADANN010000140.1, from coordinate 5,957 downwards.
CCACTGCTATTTTTTGCTTGCTTTTACACATGCCTGTCCGAATGCTTTGTGTTTTTTCTAGAGCTAATGAGGCATCTGCCAATATTTCGGTTAAAAAAACTTCAGGTGATGATAAAGTCAATCTTAATTCTAACGGCGTGCGCACCTTGAAGAAGAGTTAATCCTTCTAACAGGTAAGGCGCTTGATTTTTCTACCGCATTATTTACCCGATCCTGAGTCGTCTAGTCTTGTTTAATAGTGTTTACATGCTTTCTTAAGGCTGCCTTATGCTATTTACTTAACAGGTTTTCGACTCTTCTCCGTAAAGCTACTCTAGCATTTGACATAATAGAATTGTAGAGCAACACAGAAACTGCATTGTGATTTCGACGACAGCTTCGGCTTAACTGGGTGCACTGCTGATATTTGTTCCCGTGAGCATTCCATTTGACAAGTGATTGCTAATAGCACTGCTAGAGTGAAGAATTCGCTGCAAAAACGATAAAGCAAAGGGCTCGGCTTGTGCAGTGGATTGCATGTGAGCCTCCAGGAAGGGTAGTCGTGTGTTTGAAGCCCAAACGAAGTTATGCGTTTTGCTCATATCTCAACATTGTTGCTTTTGCATCTCACGATTCCTGGAAGAATTTATTGGCGAAACGGGCAGGTCTTTGTGTATCCGTATAAAAAAAACACCTAGATGGCAAACGAAAACTAAGACAAAGTACCCCCACTAGGCACGCACAGGATACAAAAGCATAGTGGAGACGATTTTGAAATAAAAGTCAATATCCTTCCACACGAGACTAAAACACCAGCGTGAAAACTTCTTGAGCCTATTTGGATAAATGCCAAAAAACCCTACAATGAATAGCAGGATGGAATGCTCAGAGGTCACACCCGACCTGACCCCGTATGTTCGCATCAATTTATGATGTGGAATGGTGCAGTCATCAACCATATGCGACTATAATCAGGTGTTCTAGTCTTCGTCAATAGAAGTCACGTAAAAAAAGCGGTGAGTTTTTGGAGAAGCTGTTGACCATGTAATTACCATAGAGTTTTTCGTCTTTTTGTGTTATTGAAGCGTTTGGCCTAGTAAATTGTATATCAGTATACCCTTCCAGGCTTTGAAGAAGGCGATACTGCCGAAACGTCAGCTACTGTTGTATTGTATTGTGTTTTTCTATGGAAGTAAATGTATGCTGTTTAACAACCTCGCGATTCCTGAACAAGAAAACGACGCATTCCTGGAAGACTTAACTAAGAGCTCAACTACGCTCACAAAGAAAACTTCACCCCTCACGCAGTGGCCGAGCATACATCCAAATTGAAAATGGTTTGACCATAACGAACAGGATGGCGCAAATCGAATGAAAGACCGCCTGCACGAAGCGTGATGTCGGGTCGCCAGAGTTAAAAAAAGGGAGAAATAAATAGGAAGAGATATTATCAAAATTTTCACTGTGTTCGTTGGTGTGTAAATGATTTCAAAATAGCTTCAGTTCCTAGAAATCTTTATAGATCCTTTTAACTTGTAAACACGTTCTTTTTCACTTCTGTTGTTATTGGCTGTTGTTGTTGTTGGTTGTCGTTGTTGTTATTGTAAATTTCGCAAATTCGTAAACGGAAGGAATTGGAGTGACCCGAAGGGTTGGCAATAGAAGCGTGCAAAGAAGTTATTGAACATGAACCAGTAAAAGCAACGAACCACAAGAATTTACCTGGACACTGCCAGGATGTAGCTAACAAAGTAGAATCTGAGGACCGCTTCAAGTAATCCATATTACGAATAGCAGACTGGATTGTAAAGAGCCGGATGGTTGTGGTCGTGATGAAGCCCATTTCCATTCACTTTTTCTTTCAAAACCCTTTTCACTAGATTTGATTCCTACGCTTCTCAGCGGAAAATATTGTAATTAAGTTGACCATATCACCACTAACCGACGGTTTTCCACAATTGTTGTTCCTGGCAGAAAGTGTCACCCTGCGATTCTCTTCGGTTCAGGAGGAGAAACCCCCATGTTCGAGAGAAATCTCATTACAATCATTGCGGAGTAAGAATTTTCCTGCGATTTCGGACGACTTCTTTAAAACAGTTTTTCTGCAATCGGTTCAGGAATAACATTAGTCATCAAACATCTTTACAACAACTCTAAGAAGGCCAGGAAATTAAGAGTCACCAACGACACCTTCTGGCAGAAGAAGAGCTTTTGCGTCACCGCTGATATGCATGCTCCAGCAGAAGAATACTTGTGTTTTGCACAGGGCTGCTTAAGCAGAAAATGTCAGTAGTGCTTGCTAAAGCTGCAGTGGGAATAAACGTATTTGAGACGTTATGTAGCAAAGCAAAGGACACATTAACACTGGCAGTAGTCAATAATTGACCATTTCTTTATAAACAGTCACGAGTTTGTCATTACAATAGTTACAATACCTAACGTATTTTTTATTTGATGTTGTATATTTCGCATATGTTGCCAATAGTATTTGCCGCTTGTTCTTACAAAGCTGTGTCTAATCGTTCTATGTTTTTCTATTGCTAGTAAGGCATCCGCCAACAACTCACCTGCTGCAGATCTCGACCCCCCACGGAGCAAAAAGGTGGAAGGTTTTCGTTCTTTTTCATTCATTCTGTTTTCGCTTCACGGGCTCTGTCGTGATATCAACATTTTTGTTATTAAATTGTGGCCTTTTCACAACTTCAGTCGACGGCTTAGTGACAGAAATATTATAGGGCTGATGTTGTTTTACGATTGTTCATTGTTCATTTGGTTGCATACGAGGAGTTTTTGCTGTCGTTTATGGAGTAGATGTTCCTATACATCTCTGATTGTATTGAGCATCCACTTATTTTCTTCTCAACTTCCAGTTAATAGGCCGTCTTGGTATGCCAGCGAAGCAGACTCTCTGTCCGAAGGGAGTCGTAATTGCTAGTGTACAGATGTCCCGTCTAGTTCAACATATCGTCGTGTGCCGCATCCATTAGCTTTTAAGGCATACCTAATTTTTCGACGGTCCCTAGTGGCAGCATGGATTGCATTCCTGTGTGCACGGCTACCTCTACTTATATGCAACATGAACGCCTTGCTTCCCTGTTTGTGCTTCTTACGTGACATGCATTGCTTATATGTAAATCTACCCTTAAATGCCACTTTCTCAACGCCCTAACAGCATGGAATATTTGTGCTAGGATAACATAAGACCTAAGAGCTCTATGAATTAACACAAGACTGGAGCAGAACATTGGTGAAATCAACGAGAATTTAAAATTGGGGTTCAACGGATTGTGTTTAACTCGGTCCTGCTCACCTCATCTAAACTCCCAATGCTCGTATAAGAGTGGCTTCGTCAATTGTAGGTTTGGGAACAAATACTTTTGAATGCTATTTTCAATACATCTGCTTAACATTGTGACGGTAAGAAATGTTCAATGGTTTCAAAAATCCAATCCGATAAATCAGATATGACGCTGAGGGCATTCAATCAAAAGAAAACTGTGTAGCACACCTAAATACTGCGCATGTTCATTTTTAAAGTCCATAAACTTTTTAGTACTAGACGGGAAACGCGATTTACCCATTATCCGTCACCTAAGGGCGCCCCACGTAGCCTCGCGACTAATCGGTTCGAGATTCCAGGTATGAGGAGATCCGTGGATTTTGTATAGTATCACTACAAAACTCATCATGACCTATGCCTAATCCGGTGTATTTTCAACATCGTACCCTGCAACACACAAGTGGGATCGAATCCCGCTCTCATTACCCACCAAGTCTTCCATACGTCCGCAGTCGGCAAAGTGGTACCAGTCTTGTCTGAGAGAATAACAGCACTGGATCGATACATCGGTAGACCACCGCGGGTCATTGTAAAGGCCAGATTACATTCGATCACCTTTAAACGATGCGTTAATGAAGTCGAATGCATGGCCCATTAATCTGGGATTGATCAACGTCGAGAGCTTAGAGCTTTTATGAAGACGCGTAGCGTTTTGTGCTGAAGGTCGATGAGGATGCGACGAATGTCAGAAATGGTGTATCGCTGCAACGTAGGGATTCCGTCAGTACTCGTCTGCCGTATACTGAACGGTCGTTTCTGGACTCGATCGACGTTTCCATTCCGCACTATCCTAATTGAGCGTTCGCACCATTATGCGTTCTTCAAGCTTCGTTAGTTCTCCAATATATCCGATAGAGCTGTAACTTAGTAACTGTCAAAGTGAAACACGCCTATGCTATTTTCCAGTATTTTTTTAAATTTAAAGAATATTTTTTTGCCGCCGGTGTTCATATATACACTGCGGATCATAGAACCTCTCACATTCGCTTCGTTTCCTCGCATCCATCATTCCTTAGGTACTCCAAGTTTAACGTGTAGCTTCAGCTGCTGCCAGAGGATTTCCATTCCAACTTTAATTTTGTGGAGTACTGGTCAAGTCGACTACTGGAATCTTGAGATAGCCAGGCTAGAGCATTCCCAGTTATATTACAGAGTGTGAATTCTTTCAAGGACAAGTCCGGTACCAACTTACGGATCCCTGGGAAATGAAAGGCTTGGTCAGCACGCGAGCGAGTTCGAACCGGCACCGTCGTCGTTATGGCAGCCATCACTATCATTGTGCCACCCGCCATCTGATCATATTTAATTTATTATAAATGCTTCGTTTATGAATTCGACGGGAAACGACAAAATGGCAGTGTTGTAAGGCAAATACTGCAGTGTTATGCTAAAAGTATTTAATATACTTCAATCGATTAGGCAATGATGTAACAGAATTTTCTTGCCGACCTGGGCAATGTCCTTTCCGAATATTTCCTATTTGGGTAGTAATTTTATTCTGGAAAGGAAGTTGTTATGTGCGAACGTGCAGCTGATCTGGACACGTGATATTTTAGAAAAGCAAAATACCTTCAGAAATGAATTGGCGGTAACTATTCGCTAGTTAGGGCTAAAAGTCAATGTTCTCTATAGATCATAAACGTTGATGGGTGATTGCTAGTGGCACCGCTAGAGTAAAAGACTTGCTGGAAGAAAGGCAGAGAGAGAGATCCTTAGTGGTGCCGTGCCTAACACGTGAGCTCCATCAAAGGATAACCGCAGTTTAATCTAGCCTGGGATCTATGTTTTGCAAATATTTCGCCATCATTGTAGCTGTATTTCACATAATAGCCAACCGTGAAAAAGTGATGGCAGCAGATAAAAGCTATGCATCGGGATTTGGACTGCAGCGTCAACATAGCTGGGTTTAATTCCGATCTGTTCTAGAGATCACGGATAATTGGTGTTGGCCGCAATAGGATGAAAAGACTAACTCACTAACGCCATTAATCCGCTATCCTATTGCCCTGTACATCTAGCTCAGGGAGCTCTCTGTCGGACTTTTTTGTCCAATCTATGAAAGCTTTTACAAATATCTATTGTCAAATCTTGTCAAACACGGATTTTAGTCAAACCGTTGTTGAAGGGAAGATGGACTATAACAAGTTGACATAGTCCTCATTGAGAGACCACACTGTTCATTTCAAGCTATTACGACTAATTTGCCTCCTGCGTAAAAGGACAGGTAATTAGTATTCGCTCTGTTATGGCCAAAAATTCCAGGAACGTTCGATGTACTACTGATGGTTGTCTGGGACATGACTTGTCCAGTACTTTGAGGCAATTTTATGGCTACTGGATCGGAATTCATAGAAAACTCGAGAATAAAAATGGCAGAATTCTATTGCTACAGAATTCGAGAAAATAAGACGTTTCAAATTTGTTGAAGGTATCAGGTCGAAGCCTCGTCAGGTCCGCGGTCGGTGTAATACAAAGCATGTGACCACTCATATAGAAGGCCCTGTGGTCGATGGATCTGTCAAGCTTACGGCGATTTTACTTACTTGGATACTTACTTGGACGGTCCGTGTTCACGAACTGGGTGGACCCCAGCACATATGCCATTCGTTCCTTTCTATCGCAATCGTTGTCCATGGTG